>VWYH01001394.1:1068669-1315785 GCA_013399365.1 Pampusana beccarii
AAAAAAAAAAAAAGTTCTGGGAAATGGATGGATGTATTCCTTCCCAACAAAGTTACTTCCTAAGCATCTGACACATATAAAAGTGCAATTGTGTTTAGGCACCTTCTGAAACTTACCCTGAAACAAGCCTAAAAGATTTTACAGAAAGATTCTGAGTGAGAGAATGAATCAGGAAGAAAGCACAAGGCAAAAGGAGAGGTTATCTTTGCTCCCTGTATGCAGCTCTGCTCCTTGTACTCCTAATCGCCTGATAATCATCTGAACCCTATAGTTCAGCTTCAGTAACTCACTTTTCCAAACACTTCAGCTGGGTAACTTCATCCTTCATTTGTTTCCTGTGCCTTGCCCTACAGAAGCTATATAAGCTCTCTGAGGGTTTTGCTGGTTATAGTCCGTGGCTTGTAAGATACAAAAATCTAAATGTAGGTCAAGATGAGTTGAAATCTTTTAAACGCAGCCAGGCGCTGTTTCCTAAACATGTCCCTGGAGCAGCTGCATGAAGGATGTTTACAATTTTAAAAAAACCCTCAAGCAGCCCTTTAAGAATGCACAGGATTATTCTAGCCAGTAGCATTAACTAAACATCATATCTGAATATTCATTATCTTGAGACTGATCTGATTTAGTATCAACATCTAAAGAAGTGGTACTATGGACTTCCAGTATCTTAGAGAGCTCTTAGCACAAAGACCCAGCTAGAAGATAAATGGTCCTAGCAAGGACTCTGGGAAGAAACTGTGACTGGACACGAAGTGTTATATCATACCGGCTTCTGCTAGGATGAGAGATCCCTCACTTTTTTTTTTCTTTTTTTTTTTTTGTTTGGTTGTTGTTGTGGTTGGTTTTTGTTTGGTTGGTGGTTTTTTTTTTGATTGTACAAGTAAGATCAAGAATGAAAAAAAAAAAAAAAGAAAAAAGATAAATATGTGAGCTCTGCTGAGAATGAGTCAGATGAGTCAGTCCCTTGAAACCCAGCAGGGGCACCGTCTGCTCTCCTTATGGAGCTCAGTGGCTTTCATCTCAATTCAAGTGTCTCCTACCCCTCCCTCTCAGCTGAAGGCAGATGTGGGTTCACTGGCAACATTGGGCCTTGTTCTTCGTGAGTGTTTAAGGCCTGAGCAATCGTTTTAAATTGAAAGCAGAGACAGTGATGCTATTACAAGATTGTCTAGAGCAGCAATTCCCAATTGGTAAGACATGAGAACTTTTACAAGAAAGCGGTTGTATGAAGTCTAGGCTAGGAATCAGCAAAGAAAAGCATGTGCATTATCCAGAGCAACATCTTCTTGGAGTGAATGCTTAGAAATGTTGAGATGAAAACTCTTTGCCAAAGGTTGCCAGCACAGACTTTGGTCAGTTGTGGCATGGAGAAGGTCAAACCAAGCTTGTGCCAGGCTCTGTGTGGCTATCTTAGGGTTTCATGTTCTTTCTATATTCTGATGCCAAATAAACGTTTATCTGCAGAAAGAAAATGTTCATATAATAAGCATCTTTCTTTCAACAGCTCATGTGCCAGTGGGAATGTATCTGGTCAATACTGTGCACATGCACTGCCATTTGAAATCAGCTATAGATGGAGAGTCACACACTTCAGCAGAGATCAGGTATGTCTGTCCATTTGTTTTGGACTAAAGGGAAACATATCTGTACAGTCCAGAATACACCACCTGGCTGTATGTAATTAGCACAGTAGGTATGTACAGTTGAATACTAATGCTATGAATGGTGTTACTTGGTGCCATATTACCCGTGAAGTAAAATGGCTAATAGCTATCTTTAAAATTTGTTTGTACCAACTCTACTCACCATTTTTTCAAAGCCCCAGAGCCTTTAAAACAGGGTATCTTGTGCTCCTAACAGACGGTCAGTCTAAGGGAACTAGGAGTAAGAAAAGTGTCACTGCCAGCAAACAACTTCCTCTTGAAGGGGCAGCAGCAATTCCTCCTGGTTCACTCGCTTTGTACTGCACCTGGAAGAGACAGAGTTAGAAGTGATGGGTATCACTTTTCATGGACTCGTACTGGTAACTGCTCTCATCTTTTACAGATGCTTGTGCTCAGTAAGACAAACAATGTACCAGGAAAATGCAGCATCTTGCACTGCCTCCTTATTCAGCCTAGTCAGGTTGCAGGACACATCCTCTATCTATGGCTGAGAAATTCACCTCAGATTCAAAATGAAAAACTTTGAGGTCTCTGCAAATGTAAAACTCCTGACATTACTGCAGCGAAGTACAGCTTTGCTGTTACTTGCTTATCTTGGGCACATTTTTCTGAGTTGACTGCTGAGTGGAAGCAGAGTGAGGGAAAAGAAAGAATTAGAGCCTGGACTGTGGTTTTCTCCATCACCCCTAGAGGTATTTCAGAGCCTGGTGAGAAGGGAGGCTCTCTGCAGCTTGTGTAGCAGTTAAGAACCCCATTTTAAGATATCTAGCAGTGATTTAATTGCAGCACAGAAGAATGCAAGATGACAGAAAGGAAATGCTTTATCCATAGAACCTGGGCTTTTGGTATGCTATACCTATGTGTGTTTATTATACTATAAATGCATTCCAGATAGAAAGTCAAGTTTTATTTGTATGGGTTTTTTTATATGTGTAAATAAAAACTTTTTAAAGTACTAGAATAAAAAGGCTTTATGTTTGCAATGTACCTGGATTTCCCTGCCACTTCCCTGCAGGGCTTCTAGTTACACACTATAAAGCAACAGTTCTACGGTCTTAGTACTGAAGAGGATGCAGTTTGTCACCATCTCTCATTTGCTTTTCCTTCTACACTACTTTAGCACTTAACACAATTAACTGTAAATGGTTTATTAAACTAAATCCCCTGCCCCAGATTTGGATGTCCCTAGGCAGATGTGCCAGTGTACCAGCCCTAGCCAGGCTCTGTGGTGGGGGAGGCAAGGGACAGCCCTGAGTCCCCTGTTTGCCTGAGAGAGTGCTTCGTTGCTGGGATTGGGGCAGTGGGTGACAGGACTGCAGCTCTATACAGACCTCTACCCTCTCCATACACACTCAGCGTGGGTGTGGTGGGGAGCAGCTGAGGGACCTGGGGGTTCAGCCTGGAGAACAGGGGGCTGGGGGCGGGGGAAACATTCTCACTCTCTGCAGCTGCCTGAAAGGGGGTTGTAGCATGGGGGGAGTCTTTTCCCCCAAGTAGCAAGTGATTAGACAAGAGGAANGTGGTTGGACTCGATGATCCTGAGGGTTCCTTACAACTGAAACGATGCTACGATTCTATATGCACACACCTACAAACAAACACCTTAAGCATCCTATTCAAGTCCCATACAGACCCTCACATACATCCTCTGTGCACTTCCCCTATAGACAAGTCATATATTCACCCCAGAAAACATATATGCATTCCATACATATTTCACTTACATCCCATACAAGACTACAAGCACACCTTGCTATGCTTCCCCATACAGTCTCCATACATATACTGTTTACACCCCCTGTATGCACCTTATGCAACAGCTACTTCCCTATACACTCTTCCACACACATCTCATATAGCACCCACGTGCACCCCCATACAATCTTCACACACCCCCACATGCAGAGCTCTATACACTCCCCCACACCCAGCCGCCCCACCTGTGCGAGCCGCGCTCCACAGGTGCTGGGCTGGGCTGGGCTGGGCTGGGCTGGCCCGGCCCAGCATAACCGGCCCCTCCCCGCCACTGCCGCCCGCTGTGGCGGACCCAAGGCTCTCCGAGCCCCGCGGCCGCTGCCTAATAAGGCTCCGAGGCGGCCGCCAGCCCGCTGTGGTGGGCAGGGAAGGAGTTAAAGGGAGCCGCGCCGACCGCAGCGAGTATCGCCGCCGGGCACCACTTCCCCCGCGGGCTGCGCGCTTCCCCCGCTGCCGGAGCGTGCGGGGCTGCGGCTGCCGGCTGAGCCCAGCCGAACGGCAGGTGGGCTGATCCGGAGGCGCCGGGCCGGGCGGGGGAGTTCAGTGGTGAGCGGCGAGGCTGCTCCGGTAGCGCTACACGGACCCGCGGGGTTCTCCCTGCCGGCTGCGCACCGGGACGCGGAGAGAAGCCCGGGGGCGGGTACCCGTGAGGAGCCCGGGGCATCCTTGGGGCGGAGAGGGTGGAGTAGGCGGAGAAGAAGGAGGGGAACCTGCTTGTCCGGAGGGACGGGGCAGCCGCGCTGCAGTGAGCCGGCCCAGCGGCGCGGGCTGCGGGCACATGCCGGGCTTGGAGCATCGGAGCCGCGGGTTTCCTGCGGGTGTTCCAGCCCAGCTCCCGTCTCTGCCCCTGAGAGACCGCCAGCCGGGCTCCTGCTGGGAGAAAGGCTCATCTACGGCTCCCCTCCCAGAGCGCGTTAATCTGAGAGCAAGCAAACCGGGTAGTAAGTACTTGTCATCTTTTATGTGTGATTTGTTGTAGTTTTATTGTTCTTTGTTGGCAGGTAGCAAACGATTGCTAAGAACAAGCATTTATAGGCTAGACTGTAATGATCGTCTCCTGGGCTCTCCCTTAGATTTCTGAGCCTTTCAACTGTAAGGGTGCATATGTGGAGACATGTGCTGAAATGTTCCTTCACTGCACATCTACATGTCTCACGTTTCAGATAAAATGAATGCTTTTTTCTTTTTTAACTTCTGCTGTTCTCAAAGTAATTTGTACCCTGTTACACAACACACTTAGTGTCTCAGTGAAGGATAAATCCCGGTGACACCACTTAAACATATTGCATAAGGATGGGAGAAGGAGATGAATGCTTAAAATCATTAACTTAGTGGAGGGGGGAGGAGGATGTGAAATCGTTTCTCAGTGTGTTGCCTTCACGCTATGGAGCAATTTGCTTTTTGGGATTCTTTGCCGTTTAATCCTCTTTCCTGTGTGTGCACATCTGGACTCTGGCCTGGCATCACTTCTTGCACTCGGACTGGGAGTGGCACGGCAGACAAGCACGAGTTGGAGACCAGAGACAAAAAGACAGAGGATCCTTCCCTTCTCTTGCAGTTTAAAAATACTTTTTAGCCACAGCTCTGTCCTCTCCAGAGTAAACACATAGGAGAGTCAGGAAGCAGAATCAAAAGTGTTTTGAAGCATAGATTATGTTGTCTACAAAGGGAACTGCTGAGAGGATAAATGCAAATACCTGGTTCCACACACCCTGCTTCTGAGAGTTTTCAAGGATTGAACCCTATGGAGGGTGAGCATGGACTCACATGACGTGTAGAAGGAGTGTTACCCACTAAGACTCTCCAAAATGACACCACCTCTTAGTGTAGTGCTGGAAATACCATTTCTGTCAGGGAAGGAATAATTCCTCTCACATTTTAAATCCCAAACTGAGTTACTATCTCCCTCCCCCTACTTCCTACACGTGTGTTTATTTTTTTTTTCTTAGTGACTTGCATTATTATTTGCCGAATATGGTATGTCTCTTCCTGTACAACTTTATATTTGCTGAGATGTTTTTGGTACCAAGTTCTAAGAGTGCGCTTTAGGAGCTTTCTCTTTTTAAACCAAAATCATGTTTACTAATAACTGTCAGATGGCATGAATAGTTAATTTTCTTCTGGCACGTGTTCACAGTATTGTATGGTTCCTCAAATGATACTCCCGTAATTAGTTGCTACATGCATGGTAGTTTTGTAACTTGTGCTCTCTATAACTCATTTCCGTAATACATTTATGTTGCACTCATCCTTAAGCATTTTGCATTCTAACCTGACAGAACAAGTGTTTTAACTCCAGCAGTAACTGGAGTGACTGCTGATTGTAGCAGGACAATGTTTGAGGACCAGCGACAGAAGGATGGGCAGCACTTCTGTGCTGGTGTGTGATCATGGAGCTTAACCTCTGTAGAGAGACATAAGCAGAAAGAAAGTGCCCGGTTTAATATACATCACAGCTAGGATTTTACATAAATGTGGGAGGCTCACACTAGTTAATATCACTGACCCAAATTTTATTGGTCTTGTAGGGAAATCTTAAAAGGTCTGTTGCAAAGAAAGTTAGAAATCTGATACTTTGTTGCAAGTATCTCTCCATAGCTTTGGTTGCCTTGCTGCATGGTGCAAAGGAGAGCGAAGGAAATAAGCCGGTGAAGTTCTGTTGGTTTGCATGTATATTGTTGAAAGGGAATTTATAAAGTCTGAAATAAGCAGCGGTTATGTATTGTTATTGGCTTAAGTTAAATGTAAGAGACACAGGATTTTTCATCAGTTTTTGGTCTGTTTTGTGTTCTCTCTGACTCTTCCTTTAAGACCATTAGGACTTCCTCTGGGCGATGATCCTATTTTTACAGTCAATCAAAATCCATACCAATATCCTTACGCAGGCCAAATACACTGTATTAGAAAGCCCATAAACCAATAACTACAAATTACTTTCAGAGCTCTCCTAAAACAAAATGCAGATGTAAATAGAGTTCAGAACTGCTCCAAATGCTGTTGTGCTTGTCTAAATCTGGAAAGTGTGCTCAGAAGCTCAGTTTGAGAGCCATGTAGGGAGATGGATGAAGTTTTTGGTTGGATTCTGGAGAAATGGGAGTCATAGTCTGTGGCTGTTGGACTCATCTAGGTAGTTTGGGTTCAGGTCTGAGCATGGGCTGGGAGGGATTCTGGACTGTTTCATCCTGTTTTTGCAGAAAGACTCATCTCCTTTCCTTCATAAACCTGTCAAATTCATAAAAAACCCCACACTGCAGTTGTTAGCTTTTGCTCTGTTTAGAGCTCTACTAAATAGCTTTTCCAACGTTTGCTCCACAGCTATGAGTTAGGAGGTAACAAATGTAACTTTTTTTTCTCTGTATGGTTAATACTCTCTTCTCTCTTTTACGCTAAATTATTCATTTTTAACTTCTCATGGGGAGATAGGATGTTCTTTCTCTCATTGCTCTAGAAACATGTTGCTACACCTGTTGCAGTAGACTTCTTAAAATGTTTTCTGAGCCTGAACGATGACAGTGGCATCCACTGCTCCAGACAGGGTCTTAGCAAGCCTTGCACAGCTGCCTTCATCCCCTTCACTAATGGAAATGTTTCCGTGGTGTACATTAGGATTACATATGCTCTTTGGATTTCAGCTCTGCGTGCAGAGAAGATATGATGAATCTATAGTGCTGAAAAGGATTCACTAGTGAAACCAGATGGAGCCAGGTAGGATGGACTCTTGACTTTTTGTTTTGCTTTTGTTTTTTAGTTTTTCACAGCTTTAAATGCCATCTATGTTGTCTGTGATTACAGTATGGGTTTTCCTAAAATCTGTGTTTTTCTGAGCAGTTGTAAAGGGTCTGTTGAATGTGCTACAGCAAGGTCTGTCTCTAATAATGTCTTCATTAAGCCTTTCTACAAACAGAAGAGTATACTAATTGCCAGGCTAACATGTCATTTGGCTCTGCGAACAAGCTACTGAATGCTAACTTATGAATGGAAACTTAAAAGGATCATCTGCGACTTGCTACATGAAAGAAATACCAAAATGAAATTAAAATACGTTTCTACCTCTCTTGTTGCTGTTGCTAATAAAGCTGATTTAGAATTCCAGTTTAACTTTCTTGGGAATCCTGACTAATTGCATAAACTTTTTTTGCCTCTGACGTTTCAGCAGCTGCTCCCTGTATAAAAGCTAGAAATAACTGGTTCTCCTTTGGTAAGAATGAAAGGAGAATTGAGCTCTATAGAAATGAGGAGATTAGAACTCCACGAGGCATATACCCATTTAATGCTGCTGGAAACCAAACCCGCTTGAATAATCTTAACTCTCACTTCTGGTGAGCAGAAATTCTAGGGAAAAAAGAAAAATTCCCTCAGTGACTTATTAACAAAAGCTTTTCAGGTTTACTGGGATTTATCATGTGAGCCTAATCTACCTTTTGTTCATCCAGTTGGCAGACTTAAGATTTAAAAAGGTCTGCAGAAACTCCTCCCCCGAACTCCTTATTTAATTAAAGAGGCTTTGTGCGTTATTTACCTTTGAGGCTTCCATTTATGTGGGAACCGTGAGTTGGGGTTAAAATATTGTAAAACATTTGTGAATTATGCGTTATAAGCAGACACAGGAGAAAAAAGCAGAAGCTCTGGCTATACCTTCAAATTTACACCAACTTACATGGGTTCATTCAGAATGTCTGGAACTGAGGCCACTCCTACATAAATACTAAAGTATAAATACAGGTGTGTAACTACAACAAATGTCCCTGACTCTGTGGGTGATTAAAGAGTCTGGATGCAAGTCAGTCTTCATTTGCTTCTATGGGAGCTCTCCAGAGTAATCGGATGTGCGGTTTTGGCCTTGCACATGCCAATATTTTATATGTTTTGCTTTGGCGGTTCAGCAAGACAGGCTGATAGCTGTAGTTAGTTCTCTTAATAGTTTCCCCCAGTTTCTTCTCCTCCCCCACTCCATTCATTGCTGTAGCTGTGAGCATCAAGTTGCAGATAGAGCAACTTCTGAGAGAGCAATGGGATGTGGCTCTTGCCAAAGGCAATTAAGTGCTTAGGATTACAGCGTGCTTTACAAAGTGTGTTCTTGCTGAATCCCTTTCCTCTTCTGCTTGCTGGCACAAAGCAGTTTCTTGGCACTTACCTTTGTTATAACAAGTCTGAGCATTGCTAAACTTCACTACAATGTGTCAGCTCTCTAAGTAAGTCTAGCAAGCTGCAGTGCCTTATGTTTTGAGGACAGTCTTGCTGGTGTTTCTTCAGTAAGAATCAACTTGACCTCATCACCTCTGCAGTAATTGGATTAAACTCACTCGTTTGCCAAAAACATGGCCAGCTGATGGCATATTAATTAAAGCGCTGTTTTTTATGTGCAGGATTCTTGGTGCCAAAGGCATTTTTAAGGCTTGTGATGCAGACGATGTGCCATAGGATACAGAATTGTCACAGAGGGATGTTTTCAGTTATTTTTCTTCATCAATAAAGGATTAAAACAGGCCACACTTTCCATTTGAAAGTAGAAGATATAACCTGTGGGAGAAGGAAAAGATGCTCTAGTTGCCAGCCATGTGCTTCACTTGCTATTTTTTCTTGTGAAACGTGATAAATTGCTGAGAGTCCACAGGTGGTCTGAGGCTGCAGAACTCCTGGCTGAGGAGAGTGAGTGATGGCATGTGGTGTTTTACATACCCACTGCAGTTTATTTCTAATTGCTGCACAGCAGGTTAAGACCGTTGCTCTGAGTTGTCTTTTTACTGCTGCTTCTGTTATTCTTCAGCTGCCTTGTGATCTGAGGTATTTGCAGAGCGACAGGATGATATCTGAACAGAAAGATGTGCCCAAAATGATACCAGAACTGTGTAGTGAAGGATAATCTGACCACAAAGCCTGTAGTTTTATCCCAAGACCTTTGATATACTGTTTAAACCAGTGTAATCCAGCTTTTAGCGGGAAATGCTGCTAAGTAGTAAAAACCGCTATCCTGATTGTTAACCTCAGGAAAATATTAAGGGATGAGTGGGTAGTGGGGAGACCAAGGGCTGAGTTGCAAATACTCTTACAAAGAGGATCAGGATTTGAGTCACTGGAGGGACATGGCAGCACTCGGTCTGGCACAGGCACTCGCTGAGATATTTCAAAACGTGAAAGGATCCCTGTTCTGTGAGTTAGCTGTTCTTATCTGCCTGGAAGTGTTGCAGGTTTCCTGTTTGCTTCTAAGGCCTCTAAGAGTTGTGTTTTGTGGACAGAATGAGTGAAAGGAACTACAGCTACCAGTTCTTAGTGCTGATCAGGACATTGTTGCCTTTGATTTCAAGGGGGCGTTGTTTTCTTAAGCACTATAAACTGATGAATACTCATGGTGCAAAACAATAGATAAACAAGGTGAGACAGGGATGTAAGATTTTCTGTATCTACTAAGCAACACTCGTGATTTACATTTACAGTGTAAACATGCAGTGCAAACGATAACAAAGATGCATGCTTTAATATAACATCAAACATATATAGTTGTGTAATAATATTTTCTGCAGTGCTAACTCTTATGAAGTTGTTTCTTGTCTCTTAATGGAATAAATGTATCATTCCATTAATTATTATTTTTTTATCCCCCTGGTTGTGTGTTTGGAATCAGTGTCATTTAAAATTAAAAAAATCATTGGCCATCTCTCCAGAACAAGGATTAACAGTCTGACTGGGTAAAGAAAAAGTGTGAAGGCACATTCTGTAAGAACAACTTGCAAAATCTAGGTCAGGGAACAACTCTTTGTATGGTCTTACACTGTTGATTATATCAAAAGGAAAGTTACAAAACCAAAGCAATAATCAGACTGTGTTTAAAATACATGGGAAAGAAAAAATTGTCAAACATGGTCTGCTTTGCTCAGGTTCTTTACCTTGATCTTTTATGATCATAAGCTTCCCTTCCCTTTGGTGGAAGAGGAGGAAGGTATTATGTTAATGCTCTGTGTCTGAAAGCGTTACAAGGTCTCCACATCAGTAGTTCAAGTCCAGTCTAGTTTTCAAAGTGAGAAACTTCTTCTGTTTTGTGCAGCATAAGTTTACTCTGGCGCTGTTGTGGGTTGGACTGGTGGGATCTGCTGTTGTTTAAGCACTGACACTGCGGCTGTGGTGGCCTCAGGGGCTGTATCTCAGGCAGAGCCTGTGAGACCATTGGCTTTGAAATGTAACAGCTGGTGTATGGGTGTCTCACCCCCAGCATCACAGCAGTGCAGCTCCTCTGACCTCAGCCGAGTTGCAGCATTCATGATTTTCAGTAATGTGGGAGCGAAACTGTGCCCATATTCTTTTAACTGGTCTACTTAGCAGCTCTCTTCCATATGCAGTCTCCATGCCAGTGACAGGAGCTTCCTGGAACTGACAGGAGGCACAAAAGACCCTCTTCTCTAAATCACTGGACCTTAAGAATATTGAAAGGATGTTACAACAAGCCTCATAATACACCATTGTCAGGCTCTCTCTGAAGATGCCTGCAGTGGTATTGTACCTCTAAGCTTTCCAGAGGGGGTGTGATGACCCCACATGGAAGAAAATAGAAGAGTAATGGTTTGGGTGGTTGGAAGGAATTTTATGGTGCTGCTACCCCTGGCTGTAACTTGAAACCAGCTGAAGGGATTTAGAGCTAACTGAACTCATATCAATATGACACAAGCAAATATCTGAGCATGTATCATGCACGTTTTTTAGTAAGAGATCCTGGCTCGTGTGTCTCGGTGCACTTTTTTCACACACAGGGTGTGTTGAAAGGTTTGTTTCCTTTTCTTCTTCATTCCCTTTTCTCCTTCCTATTCATTTTCCTGTTCTGCCACATTACAGCAGCTTTTCATCTTCCTGTGAAAACGTCCATGCTCCTCAGCGAAGTGAACACATTTGAATGGAGAGGGCTGCTGGTTTTTGAAGTCTGAACCTCAGCACTCCCAGGGGATCCGCAGAGTTTGCATTCTGCGCTTCCCTCAGCACTGCCCAGGGATGTGCCCTGGCAGTGTGTATTAATAGTATTCTCACTGGAGAGTTCATGGCAAGCTACCTCTGTGCTGCTGGCAAAACAAGCTTGAGTCGGAGAGTTTAATGTCGTCTTATTTTCTTGGCAATCAGTACAAACTTGTGACTGCTGATTCACATACCGAGGAACAGGACCATCACAAACATTTATGAAGTCACTTATATAAATACTTAGTCAGCCCTTTCCTGAGCAGTCTCCACTGCCTGCACGCTCGCTGCAGGTTGCAGGATGGCGGCAGCGCTGAGGCAGGCTCAGGGTGTCCCTTGGGGTGTCACAGATTGTCCTGAGTTGGAAAGGACTCACAAGGATCATCATTCCAACTCTGTCCCTGCATATGACAACGCCACAGTTCACACCATGTGTCTGAGGGTGTTGTCCACTCTCTTCTTGAACACTGTCAGGCTTGGGGCCTTGACGCCTCCCTGGGAAGCCTGTTCCAGTGCCCAGCACCCTCTGGGTGAAGAACCTTTTCTAATGTCCCTGTCCTCTTTGCCATGGAGGACCTTACAGAGTGTCCCCAGCCCTCAGCAGCTGCCATTTTGTTTCCCTGACTCCTTGTGTCCAGGTGCTTCTCTGGCTGAGGGAGGTTTTGGTGTGCGGGGCTCTGGCACATTGTGGTTTTCCCTGCTGGGGCCCCCCTCAGTGCCAGAGCTGGCGGGAACAGAGCTGGCGGGAACTGGCTGGGACCGGCTCAGGGTGGCTCACGTTCTCCTGACAGATCATCCCGCTGCGCAGCTTGTCACTCACATCAGTTGCGATCTTGCTATGCGAGAGATGTGAATAAAGGCGTTGGCTATGGGGATGGTGGTGAGTATCCTGAGGGAATCCCCTCACGCTGAGGGGCGGGTGGGGAGGCAGGAGCTGTGCTGCACCCTGCGGACATGGTTGGCACGAGCATGCGCCATTTTGCCTCAGCCCTGACCTGTGAGGCCAAAGCTTTACTGCAACTGAGGGGGAATTTTGTTCAAGTAACATTCTTTTATCAACCCGAATATGGGTACTGGGCTACTTAGTGATCAATTAAGCACATCTCATGCAGAGTGTGGCTGTTTAAAAGGCTGTTTTATACAGATTTTCTTCAAACACTTCTAAACTTAGTCAGCAGAAGTATTGCTCCTTCATTTACCTGAATTTGTGTCATTATCTAGTTCATCTCAGATGACTAATAAAGTATTTAGTTCTCATTCAGTCTATTTAGCTCTTATCTGATATGAAACTTGAAGTTATATTTCAACTGCAAGGTATTTTCAAGCTGTAGCTGTGGATGTTGAGGTATGGAGACGAAATCGTTAGTCCAGGTTAACCTGGGGACTTGATTCCTGACTGGACACAGTCACATCCAGAAAACGAGGTTGCAAATATTAACAACTGGCATGGCATCTCAACAGCAAGGACAGAAAGTGAGAGATGTAGGAATTGTTTTCCAGGTAAAATAGTGTGGACCTTACTCCTTCCTCCATATGCATCATCTTGACCTTAGACTTAATGTTGTGTCCTCTAATTGCAGACTCTTTACCACTTGACCCTTTTTGCATTGTCTGAGGTGGTAAATGTAAACATAAATGTGTAAATATGTTTTAATACTGGATGTTGTATTGGTTTGGGTTTGTGGGGTTTTTTTTAATTATTATTATTATATGGTACTTTGCTTGACAACTAAGGTAACCTGCTTTGAACTTGTTGTGATTGCTCATCAGTGCATGAGCACCATGCAATACCTTGTATTTGTGCCACGTACCTGTATAAAACGTTAGCAATGTACGGTTATTGGTACTGGTGTAAGGAACTGCAGTAACATAGCCTACTTCTCACCAGATTAAGAAGAAAAATGCTAATGGTGTTTCATGTTTGTTCATGCCTGTTATCTGTTCTGCAGTAAACAGAATTTACTGTATAGCTTTCTAGTGCTAGTTCCTTTCTAGTTTGTTTTATTACAAGCATAAGGTTTTGAGACAGGGTCGAGAGCAGGCGTAATAGTTATCTTTGTCAAATCTTGTTAATTTTTGGTCTGTATAGCATAGAATTCTTTTCCCCAAGAATCAAACTGTGATATTTTCTTTTAAGACTGTAAGAGTTACAAGAAAATGAACTAAATTGAACCTTAAAACAAAGGATTTATTGTCTTGAAGACAAACTCACTGTAACTGCCCTTCTTGTAAGGTTTTTTTTTCCTTCTGTCCAAGCTTAGATTTCACTTACAAGACAGGAAATACAGTTTTGATTAATTTTTTTTGAGATATAAATAACTTACTCTCTTCAAAGATGGTGTTAACTTAAAAAATGCTTCTACAACAAAACTTTGAGTTAACAATGAATCTAAAATCTTTATTTACCTGGCTTGGTAAAATAGTTACTTATGGATGTCTGGACTGTGTGTACAGATGTAAAAGGCGCACTCAAGGGGAAGGGTGTTAAAAGAAAGGCTCTGGCACCTATATGTGGTCTAAACTGTTTAGTTTTCTATTCTTTGTTGTTCTTGTCTGTCCTTGTCCCACCCCTACCATGAGAGATAATGAATATGTTTGCTTTCTATCAACCTGCTCCTTTGCTGGGGTTATAGAACAGATAAAATAACAAAATTAATCCAGAAGCTGCACAGGAGGAAAAGTACCACCCATGTGTATATTTTATTTTATTGTATTGTTTATGGATAATTATAATTTGATACTAAGAGACAGTGGTCAGCATGTTGGCAGAAAACAGATCTCTAAAACAATGTCCCTATGTTTAACCAAGCGATGAATTCTAGTTTGGTTGTCACAGTGGCAGGAGGTCTTTTTCTGAAGCCCTAATGAAGGTTGGTTATCGCTTATCCTCCATAAGTGGTGTTTTGTCTGGAAATGCTGAGTCTACCTAAAACATGAATAGCATTAAAACTGCCTCAGCATTCCAACTAGCACAGCATTGTGTCTAACAAGTTGGCAGAAGATTCTTCGACAGCCACTTTTTGAGGTCCACTTTTCTACCTACCTCTCCCATTTTCACAGTTTTTTTGTTAAGAATATTAGAGAATATGTCCAAGTGTCAATTTATGGACCCATTGTCCAAGAGTTTGTCTAATCCCTTTGTGAATTGAGGAGCATCCTTTGCCTTCACAGCCTAATGTGACAGTGAGTTGAAGAAGCTCATAACCTACTGTGTAAACAGTATTTTCTATTTAAGTGAGTTTATTGCTAGTATTGGTGAGTACCACCTTGTCTTAGTGTTGTAGGGTCTGGCAAGTAAGTTCTGCATTCAGCAGCCTGTGGGTATTTTGTTATACATGGTCATATCCACCCTGAGCCACCGTCTTTCCAAACTGAGTCATCCCAGCCTTTTTAGTCTCTCTAAGTGAAATATCTGCTCCATTCCCATTTGGTTGCCTTTTCCTGCATGCCTCTGACATTACCATGTCCTTCTTGGTATGCAGAGAGCAGATCACAATACTCAAGTGGTAAGAATGCTCAGGCTGTGTAAAGTGGCAGAAGTGCCCTGCTTGGGTCTCAGTAGCCCTATATTTTGCTGGCTTTTTAAACTGCTACTGAACACTGAGTCAAGGTCTTTACAGAAGTGCCAAGGATGGCTCCAGCTTCTCAATAGGAATGGCTAGAGCTGGTATTGCCTCGATGAATTACTTGAAATTCATCTACACTAAAGCCTATCTAGCAACCTTTTTTCACAATCAGTTAGTTCTCTGGTGAACAAGCTGAGTAATATCAGTGCCAGCACTGATCCCAGGGATTGCAGTGCTCGTTTCTCTCAGTTGTAAAAAATGTTTAAGCTCTGTCCTTTGCTTTCTTATTCTTTTTAATGTGCTTGCCCTTACTGTGAATGAAGTTGGACTTGCCAGAGTGTGGTTCTCAGGTTCCCCTCCTGTAGCTGGAAGTTATGCAGGCAGGAGTCTGTGAGTCCTCCAGCACAGAGACTTTCTATAATGCTGGTTTACACCCTGGCTAGTGGTTCTTCAACTTCACATTTGAATTTCTTCAGAACTTGTGTGAATATTGTTCTGTCCCAGTGATTGATTAACATCTAACATCCTTGTTTGGTCTAGTATTTCCTTCAGATTGATCTGGCTCCTCTGTCAGATTTGCTACAAAGAGTGCAATGGATATGGAAATCTCCCTGAAGATTTCAGCAGTAAAGACTAATGTAAATAATTCACTGAGCTTCTCTGCTACAGCATCTTTGCTACATCCCCATCTGTCCCTTCTACACCTTTGTCATCCAACAGTTTGACTGCTTTCCTGGCTGGCTTCCTGTGGTTGATGTATTTAAAGAGCTGTTTACTAGCACTGTGATCTTCCTTTGCAAACACTTTTTGGATTGGCTTTTGGCCCTCTTAATTTCCTGCTTACATTTGACTTGCCATGTTTTATGGCCTTCCCTGTCTTTACTCAAGCAATCCATTTTCTAAGACCTGACCTATGCCCTGCAATACTCTTAACTCTCCCTGAGGCTTCTTGCTTTCTGAACTGCTCTTTAATGTCCTTTTTCTTTCTTGCCTCATCCTTATATAGTTCTCTTTCTTAAAATGGAATATCCGTACACTGGCTTTGTTTGGTGACCCTTAGTATCAGCGCCATTCTTTGTGTTACCTAACCGGTAGCCTTTATAGCTTCTTCTGTTTTGGATTCTGCCCTATACTTTTCCACTGGAGAACTGCATATGGATCCAGAATAATGACTGATACTGTATTGTCCCTTTCTTTTCCAAATGGGTAAAAACTGAGTATTTATGAATGTACTCATGTGTTCTTGACATATGGCAGCTATCAGTATTTTAATACTCTGTGGAAGCAATCTATTAAAGTTGGGAGGCACAAGATGGGCATGAAGCTGTTCTGCGTGTTAATGGAGCTACATGCACAGTATATGCATTTATGCGTATTCTAGCCCAGGGTTTCGTAAAATTCAAAACCTCTGCACTCAAAACATGAAGGGAGAAGATAGCCTTGTTTTTCTGGTTTTGCAGATGTGGAAAAAACCTGAAGGAGAATGCTCAGTGTTTATATGAGAGGTCTCTGTGGACATGTATACAAGAGCTGAAGTGTGTTTATATTAATTTCTGTGCAGTTACTGGAAGATTGTCCTTCTTTCATAAAGCATGTCCATGCATTTGAAGGAGCAGTACAGAAGTTTATTCTGTACATATGCACTTTGAAGAGCTGCTTTTACAGATGCAATCCAGCACTGAAACAAGATATACAAACAAGATATTGTTGATGAATATTGCTAAGCTAGTTGAAGCTAATATTAAGCCTCAACAGCTAAATAGGCAAATAAACATAGTATTGTGTTGCCTTTGCACTGTATCAGCAGAGTCACATATGTTCTTTTTACTAGGAGTACAGGAGTGGAGTGTTGGTTGGTTTTTGTTGTTGGGGTTGGTTTTGGTGGGTTTTTTGTTGGTTTTTTTTTTTTGAGGAGTGGTTTGGGTGGGAGGGGGGGAGTTGTTTTGTTGTTTGGGTTTTCTTTGTGTGGATTTTTTGTGTTTTGTTTGCTGTTTGCTTTTGGTTTGTTTTTGTTTTTCTTTTGGGGTGAGGTATGTCCTGTCCCCTGCTATAGCAGTCACCTTGCATTCTGTAAATAGAAACACCTGAATTTGCAGAGCTTGCCTGTTTGAGCCTTTATTTAGCCTGTCAGTACTAGACCAATCTTGCTTCAAATCTAGCTATGTATTTGTGCTTTGTTGTTGAAGGTCTTGGATTCAAGCCTACTACATATCAGCCTGGACCAGAAAGCTGTTGGAAATGTATACGCTGTCTCTGTGTGATGACTTTTCTGATGAGTTGCAGGAGTTCCCCATCATATGAGATAAATAATGAAGTACAGTTGTATACTCTAAAAGTTGCTGCAAAAAAAATGAAAGTGAAATTGTCCAGAACAATGTTTTCATCAAAGCTGACTGGAGTAACATCTGTGGTGAAAACTTGTACCTCATCACTTTGTAATATGTGCAAGGGTAATAATGTTAAGTGAAACAGTTGCATGTCATAAAGAGGAACTGGACTGCGCGTTACAGAAGACTTCTTACAGTCCTGTATCTGACTAATCCGTTCTCGCAAGCAATTTCTTATCAAATGAAACTTCAATGGCTGTTGGGATCTTTTGTGATCATTGGCTTCTGTGCAGGTATTTAGCTGTGGAATAGTTCTTGGTGCCAAGCTTCAGGAGGATTTTGCTTGTTATCTAGATAGTATTTTCTACTTTACAGTTAGACTGGTAGGTTTATGAAGCTGTTCCAGCCAAACTTCACTTGTCTGATATTTAGGTATGGGTAATTTCAACAGCACATTAACTTATGTTTTTCAAATTGTAAAATATCTCCTTAATGTGCATTATTTGCAGGATTTCTACTAGATTGTTTTTCAAATGGTATGGTCAAATAAGTAGCTCTTACTACTTCTATCACTAGGTTTCAAAACACTTTACAAAGCTGTATCAGGGGGAAAGTGGTTTGAAAGGACCTCTAAGGCCTAAAAAAAGTAAGCAACATGAATCTTCCGATTCTGAATGCAAAGTGGTCTTATTCTAACTAAAATCAGTTTAGGAGTTCACTGCATAAAACTTGTGAGTGAATACACTTGCACTACCTATAATGCAGGCTTAGTCCAGATTTAGCTTAATGTACTGGAAAAAAAAATACAAACAGAAAAGCCACTCATTAATGCAAACCCACAAGAATGTTTAGGTATTATCAAATGTTTAAGTTCTTAGGCTTAAACTGCATGTTTCATGTGCAGAATATCTGGAGCTCAATGGAGAAATATTTTTGGGTGAATTTATTAGCCCAGTTCTCTGAGGGTCTGTAATGTAAGATTATATATATGTATTTATGGAGAGCTGTACTGAACTCATAAAACTCAGTAGCTGTGATTTGTTTGTTTCTTTAATCAGGGAGAATTTGATGTACTTCTACTTTTACTCCCTGCATTCCAGAAGTGTGTCTTTTCATCAGTCTTATACTAAATAACTTGTCCTGTTGAAACGTATTTTCTAGAAAACCACCTGTTTTCTTTAATCTGAAAAAGATAGGAAAACAAAATTGCATGTAGTTGTGGTTTTGTGTGGTGTGTGTGTGTTTGTTTCTGATTTGTTATCTTTTCCTCTTGCTTTAGAAGAAAGTCACTCAAATTTAGACTTCTGCAGCTTTGGATTCCAGCCCTGGGTTTTGGTATGTCTTTCTCTGAGATAACTTTAGCATCTGGTACTGCTAGTCTCCCTCTGAAAGCAGTTCTGCTCTGCGTGATAAGAAACCTTGTAACCATCTTAAACTGAACATTGTACATTTTTTTGCTACAATAAACAAACGTATATATTTATATTTTTAAAATATTTTTCCCAGTCTCCAAATCACTGTCATGCCCCATTTAATTCTCTCCAGTTTTTCAATGCCCTTTTAGTGTTTACGTGGATAACTCTACCATCAAGGCAGAAGTCTGTGGCTCTTCTGGCTCATGTGTGAGAGGACTTGCATTTGCTGCAGTGAGGCTGTAGATATTTTTCTTAACATGCGTGTACATCAAACTGAGACTCCTTGCTAGTGCTTTGAAGTTCTCTGAAATGGTAAACTTAAACCCAAACACTGGTGCAAAAAAGTGCTAATGCTGTATGTTTTTTAAAGAAAAAAGGAAGAAAACAGATGAGAGGAAGGACTAACTAGGCCCTGGGGAATGATCTTGACTGTACCTTATTAAAACAACTTTATGTTTTCCAGTTCTTAAAGATGCTGTCAGTTATTGAACTCTGATGACCTGATTAATGAATTGGAGGGGTGCCTACAGATTGTGGTATTGATATTGTTTCCAGATGGTTTCCTGGCAAGCAGATTGGCAACAAGATGTCATCTTTGTGGTGGCAAGGCGGAATAGTGTGGAGCTTTTCTCAGCAAATAAATACCAGTCATTGGGTCAGTTGCTCTGCAAAACAGTAGCCTTGTGGTAAGATGAATTCTGTAGATTTATTGGAGTCTATAGAGTAATACAGCAAAAGTATATGAAATCTATATTGCTTGCAGAGACTTAAAAGCCCTGTAATACCTGCTTCTCCTTCAGTCAGCAGGGAGCTGTCTTTTGAAGCTGCATGTATCCTGTGCGTGTGGAATCTACGGGATAACCCCAGACATGTTTCTTGGGGCGAATACTGGATTTCACAGGACTTAATTCAGAGAAGACTTGAGTTCAGTCAATGCAGCAGCTGTTGGAAATTCTTGAGACACCCCTGTTTAGGATTTGTCTTCCTCTATGTTGTGCTTCGCCCAGGTGGCAATGATTAGCCTCAATAGAGGCGCGAAAGGGTTAAACTGAATTGCTTACAGTGTCCAGTAGATTAAAACAAATAACTGTCCCTTCTAAAGTTCCTCTCTGTCCCTTTATGACAACAGTGTAGTGTCCTGTCCACTTTTCTGTGCTGCCAAGAAAGAGCTTCTTTTTAGTGACACACTGTTTTGTTTGCACGATGGTCACATGTACAGCTGGTTCCGTTTAACCCATGAGACTGAAATAGTTTGCGAAGTGGCTTCTTCTTTTTATTGTTAAAGCAAAGATTAACCTCTAATCTCCTGTTTCTTACAAGGGGATTTGTTTCATATATCAAAATTTAAAATGAAGACTTGTTGGGCAGAAGAATCACATGGGAGACTGGGAGTGTCACAATGCAGTTCCTCCTTTGGATCAGAGTTCTTTTTGCTCCCAGAAAAATGTTTCATTTCTCTGAAGGGAAAGGAGCTGGATTCAGTGTGAACTTCCTATTCTAATAAACTGAAAATTACCTTACTTTCTTAGCGAGATTTGCAAGCTGTGCTGTTTCACTGTCACTAACACATTGTAAAACTACTTCAGCTATGCCTAGAGGAGCTGTCCTCTGTGCAAACAGTAGTGTACATATGTTCTATGCATCATAACTTATAAGGAATGAGATGGAAAATTCCTTTTTTTTTTTTTCTTCTTCTACCTTCCTTGCCTTACTGTTTCACACCACATCTACATAAATGCATGATTCTACCTATGGACATGCTAGGGCACAATTTTCTTCCTTTCTTATCTGTTGGTCTCATTTAATGTCAGAAGAGATCAAGATAGAACAAAGTGATGTGTTTTGCTGATCTCAGGACTGCACATGACCCCAGTGGTTTGCACAGAAAGAATTTGTTTTGTTGTTTTGTTTTTTTTTTAAAGTGGGTGCTGTATCTCTGGACTGTTATTGCACATGTTTACATATAACCAAGGGAGACCATTGTACTGTTTGACTGTTAGCACTAGAAGAGAGGGAGATAACAAACTGCTATAGGATGCAAAGCCTTGGCCAAAGTTTCAAACTTTAATAACAGTTTTTCTTGCAAGGAAACTCTGAAATTGCAGTGGTGCTGAGCCAGGCCGTGCTATAAATCTGAGATGTTAGAGACAACTTGCTGATCATGTTCTCTGAGATTTCTTACAGAAAATGTGGTTCTTATTGCAATATGCCTCTTCATTCCAAGAGGACTGGCAGCTGGTTCTGCTACTGCTTGTGCCAGCAATGCTGTAACTCTGTTTTTCTCTTAATCATCAAGTTAATTTTCTTCTAGTCCATGAAACAGACTTCCGTTTAGACACAGGTCTAATGGTGGGTTTAAACTTGCTGCAGCCTCTAGGTTGGTAGTGTACAGTGTAGCAGGGAGATGCTCATGGCTTTGGCAAAGCTTCACTTATCTATTCCACATTCAGTTTGTGGCCTGTCCTTCGTCAGCTTCACTACTGAGTCCTACCAAATTCTGTCTACAGCCAGGCCAGTAAAAATGTCATAGGAGTTTGAAATGATGCATACAAGACACAAAGCCAACTCCTGCCATAGTTCTAAACCAACTAAATCCCTAATGACTGATTTGTGTCTCGTGAATATTTGGCTAAATGTTCCCAGCAGTAATTAATGGCAACTGTCTGGTGAGCAATCTCTAGCGGAAGGATCACTAAAGCTTTCTATGAGCAAACTTTCAAGGCAAACCAGTGTTCCAAATTCATTTCACCACTTTGGTCATCTTCTGAGGACCCACAGCAGCCTGAAATATACAGAAGCAACCAAAGTCTTGCTCCAGCTTGGATTACAAAATTGAATTAATGTAGAGAGAAAATGCATATCAATGTCATAGGCTAGTGTCTTCCATAGGATAAATTACTCCAAAATGCGTTCGTTGCTATAGATGTTTGAGATCTTGGCTTACTTGGCTTACTCAGTCTAAAGCAAGGAAATCTGAAATAGAGATTTATGTTCCCAGCTTAATTCTTAAAAGTTGTGGGTAGGGAGGGAGAAACAGAAGCATATTCAGTGGCATGAGGCTAAAGGCAAATTGCCCAGATCTGCCCTCAGAAATGTAAGCACAACTTTTAGTAATTTCAGAGGGAACTGTGTGACATAATGCCAGGATAATGTGGTACACAGAAGTATCCAACTCCAGTATTATCCTTGCAGGGAGTGAGACCCACTGGGCCAGGGGTCATTGTCCAGCCTTATTGATAATAACTGTGTCGCACAGCCTCTCTCATAATCTGATCTTTAAGTGGAATTAACCTTCTTTCTTTAGTTAGTGGGAAGTTGCTCCTCTGCCATATTGGATGCATTCTTCTAATTTCTAATCTAAATATATTGACTGTTCCTTTTATACCCATGACTTTTATGCCTTGCTTATCTTGGCCCCTTCTTTCTTGTGATTGTTTTATTGAAGTATATTTCTGTTTGATTTTGTTTGTTTGATATCTGTGAACAGTAGGCTATTAAGAGTGGGGCTAAAACACAGCAGGTGGATGTTTACAGTGAGAAAGAAAATGTTAGGTTGTAAAACTACAACTTTGGGTGTAGAACTATTCCTCTCTGAAGGCACAGCTGACCTCTTTCCATGCTCCTTTGCCACCTGTTCAAGAGGAAACCGGAGGTACTGATGGCCTTACACACACGGTTCTTGGAAATGCTGTGGTCTTACCCAGTGAAAGGTGAGCTGTGGCCAGAAAATAAATTATCTGGGTACTTCCTAGTCCCTCATTTTATATCCTGACTTTTAAGTCCTTGAAAATCAGCAGTGTGTTTAGTCTTTCAATGGCAAGAGATGATGCAGAGTAGTAGGTGGCAGAGATGATTAAATGAGAATGTGAGGAGTAGCACAAAGTAACACTTCATTTTGTGCCAAGTCTACTAGTTCCTAAAAATAAAATTGAAAAAAAAAGGAAAAGAAAAAGAAAAATTTCCCCATTAGTTCAGTATGGATGAAGCTGGAAGGTGTGTTATTTGGTCTCTACCTTTTTCACTTTGTGTAGTAGCATTTTTGAGAAATATTTATGTTCTGTTGAATGTCAGTGGAATTTAGCATAAACCATCCGAGGAGCTCTCTGAAAAAATTGTTCTCTGGGAGCTACGTTGCTTTTGCCATGACTCTGGAGGGAGGCAATGCTCCATTTGGGAGCAGGGAGCCCACCTGCTTTTCTGTGGTTCTCCTGGGTAAGGGCTGAAATAGAACAGCAAGTTCCTCATCCGTGTGGAAACGGGAAACAGGCTGCTGTTCCATGCTTAGATGCATGTGAAAAACAAACAAACATAAACCCCCTGAATTTTGTTACCTTTTTGATTGAAGCACTTAAACACATAAGGTTTGTTTAGGTATGGAGGTTCTCTCCTTGGCTATATCTCAAATTTGTTCCTCAGTAAACCAAAATAAGCTGTGCAAGTATCAGGGAAGAATATCACTTGAAATCCATTACTACAATGTGTCATGTTTTACACCTGACAAAAGCTGTTAGGTGGTATGTTATGATAAGAATAAAGAAAATATAAATTTGCAGTAGCAACAACATGAAACTGATTTGCTATGAGGTTTCTAAGAGTCTTCCTCACTTCCATTTGAAATAGTAACTGAACCACAGTGAGCATTGGTGTGAGCTGTGATGCTCCTGCCTCCATCAGACAGTGTGCTCAAGGAAAGTCTAGAAATAATGCAGTTAAATATATATAAAGGGGGAATGTTTGAGCTGTATGCCTTCTTGCAGTTCCACATTTTCTTAAAGCATCAATACACATGCAGTTGCTTTGTCCCAGTGGAAGTCTTAAGGACATTTTGTTTAGTTCTTCATTGTGAAGCTCACTTGGATAGCTAATTGCAAATGCCTTTGTATTTATACCAGTCCACCTTGAGAAATGAGATAGCCACAGCATGTCTTGGGCTACTGTGTTGCCACGTATTCTGCTTACTCAGCCAACCTAGAATACTGAAGGTACTAAGCAAAAAAAAAAATAATAAATAAATAAAATTGTTTTATAACTCCCATCCTCCTCTTCACAAAACTCTTATGCAAGATGATAAGATTCACTCTTTCCCCAAACTGGAAAGTACCAGAAACTTCCCTTAAGAAAGGTGTCTCTTATAGCCTTGCTTTAAATTACGGTTATGGGCAAGTATTACAAAAACCCAAAGGTTATATAATGTTTGGCTCATATCTACTTGTGTGGAGAATTATAGCATGCATTCCACTTACTACTGCAGAGGCTATAGCATTTGGTTAGTTTGCAAAGAAACCTGCTATGGCTGTTGCCTGTGCATCAGATCTGGATGCAGCAAGGGCAAACCCAGATTTGCCTTCTTTCATTTGCGTAAAATGACCTTGAAGCTTCCCAGCTCCACTCTTGTTCTCTGTCTCCAAGAAGTATTCTAATATTGGGAATTTATAAACACAGAATTTGGGACTCCGTATGCATCTGGATCTGATGAACTTCAGTGTTACAGAGATGTACTTCTTTATACTTCTAACCTAGGAATTCTCTAAAGAAAACTTACAGGCACATCTGATGTAGATGTAAGCAGATTCCTAACAGCTAAAACCAAAATGAAAAAGTTGCTGTTGAATGAGTGGAATTTCCATTGAAACTGTCACTGGGGTGTGTGTGTGTGAATAAAAAAAAAAAAAATTATAGAATCTGCTTGGCAATAAATACACCCATAATATTTTTGAGCTAGGAGCTGAAGAGATGTGGGTCAAACAAAACTTGTCAGATGTCATTAGTGGGTGAGAGAACCTTTTGGAAGAGATTGGGTGGTGAACGGAGGGGAAAAAAACCTCCCAACAAACCAAAACCTCACCCTCCTAGATTAGTTGAGGTTCAGTGAATGGCTTTGTTGAAAACACAAGAAAAGGACTTAAATAGAGAAGGCCTGATAAGGTGCAGGGCATCACAGATCTGTTTCCATAGTGACATTGTTCAAACAGAAGCTTAAAGGAAGATTAATACCATTGCAGCTGAACTCTACCCAAGATGCCAATTCTCCAATGGGGGATACTGGCTTTTTGTGTTTTTTGGTGTTTTTGCTTATTAGCTGGATTTGGGAAAAAGGTGGTAAGGGGAAAACAAGGACTTAGACAAGTAATTGGCTTGACAGACTCCTGCTTCCTTCCAGCTCCTGCTTTCTGCATTGTACATGCCTTCTATACTCATTTTTACTTTGACTGTTGTAATTGCTAAAGATTTCATTTAAGTGTTTTCTTAAAAAGAAATAGACACCCCCACCCTGCACTCACCTATACTGAAGCAAACACAACTTTATACCAGTGTGAGATCCTAAAATGCATGTTCCTTCATGACTGTGCTTATTCTCCTTTCATAAAAAGGTGCAACTGAACCATTTAGTTAAAAGTGAGTGCAGTGTGAGTGCAGCACAGTACATTTAGTATTTTCTGTTGCCCGCTGTCCTAATCATCCTATATCCATTGGGAAACTCACCAAGTGTCACCTTCTTTTCATAAATGATGCTTTTATCTTTGAAAAGCAGTGTCAAGCTCTGGTTAGAAAAAAACTGTTTCATGTTGCAAATATCAATGTGTTGGAGTTCTCCCTTCCCTTTTTCTTCCCCAAATTGCCATTCTGCAGATTTTTCTTAGCTAAATATACTCTGGAAACAAACACAAAACCCTTGTTATAGCTGTACAGAACATATTTTAAGATTAAAAGCATAGCAGTCACATCTGTCTAAATTATGATATATTTTCTTAGAAAAACCACCACTTTAAGTAAAACTGCAGTAGTTCTTGAACTTGAACTTTTTAGTACAAATTGAATAAGCAACCTCATAAGAAGAGAAATACATGTAGAAGGAGGATAGAAAAACTTTGTGCTTCCTTAGCAGCTTGACTTCAGTGTATAGAAGAGTGGGGCAGTATGGAAATTTTTTTTTAATATGTGAATGGCCAGGTACAGATAACTTTCACTCAGACATGAGCAGCTTCATATTTTAGATGGATCAGCTGATTCTTATCATTACCGTGACTGTTCCTCTCAAAGTGTTGGAGACTGTGAGGAGTCATTGGAGTTGCACTCAATCTGGATCTGATCATTAGTCTGTTTTCATCTAAGAACATGAGTAGTTTGAAGTGAGAACATTATGTGCTCATTGAATCCATTGACCTTGAGATTTAGGGAGAATTATCTAGGGAAGGGTTTTAGCTTCAGTGAGGTAAATTGATTCTTTTTTCCCCCCCCAAACTGATTAGTTGGCCCAAAATTTTACCTTTAAAGTAACCGCAATGCATATTGCAAAATATTAATTTTCCATATGTTGATTCAATAGTTGCTTTATGAAGACATATCCCGAAGGTGCTCAGAAGCAGAGGGAAGAAAAGCAAATAATTGTGAAAGTGTGGTGTCTTGGCATGAACGTGCTAACTTTAAACATGCTATTCTAATTAGACTGTATGTTTGTTTTGGTTAAGGAAACAGGCTTGTACAAATGTCCTGTAATAGCACAAGTATTTAAGTTAGACTGTGATAATGACAAACTCGAAAGAGAATTCATTTTTAAAATGGATGTTTCTGCAGAAACTACTATTTTGTAGTGAAATCAGTTTTTACATATTCCATGGGTTTCTTCCTCTCAATCATAGCCCTTCTGAGTGCCAAAACAGCAGATAGTACTCATTAAATTCTTCCCGTTTTCCAGCCCCCACCTTAAGGGGAAAAAAGCTTACATTGATATTTCTTATTCACTTCTTGGGAGGGATAGAGAGCTGGGAATTACAGGCACCAAAGCAAAAGTTATTTCTTTTTAAATAGTGTGGAAGCAAAATGTCATTTTTAACTAAACTCTGCTTTTACAGAAAGGTGTTGTTTTGTACTGTGCTATTGTATTTAATATAAAACTACATAAATTAGCCAGAAACTGAAAATTTGACTCTTCAGCCTCCACTTTTCTCTCCAAAGAGATTTTATTGTCAAGTGTCTCCTACTCTAGTGGGAGATTTTCAAAGATTTTGTATATAGGCTTGCTACTGAGATGTCAATCGAACAGCAGCCTGCAATTACTTGAAGGGGAGGTACAAAGATGAAATAGTCAAGTTTTTCTCTGTAGTAGCAGATGAAAAAATGAGGGGCAGTGTTTACAAGCTGCATCTTGGGTGGTTCACATTGAAGTTTCAGAGGGTAGTTCAGGACTAGAACTGGTTACTCAGAAATGTTACAGCACCTCTCTTTGTGGAGGTATTCAAGGTTTGTTGAGACAAAACTACAGCTGATCTGATCGGGTAGTGATGGTAGTTCTTCAAGTGGGATGTTGTGTTGTGGATGTGTAGAGACCCTTTCCACTTAACACTTCTGTAGCTTTGCCATTATGTTATCAGTTTATTAGGTTTACTTCCACCCTCATCCCTGGATAAGATAAAGAACTCCCACAGCATCTCCCAAAATCTGGTGAACTCTGAGGTCCTAGTTCATAGTTTATAAATTTGGATGGCTCCTTCTAAATGTGTGAAGCTGTCTCTATTAGCCCATTTCTGAAGTTTCCTGGATCTCAGCAAACAATGCTAGATTTTGATCATATTCTCATTTGGTTTGTGGTTGTTGTGGGGTTTTTTTGTTTGGTTTGGTTTTGTTTTGGTGGTTTTGTTGGGTTTTTTTGTTTTGTTTGTTTGACTTTTTTCTTGATGTGACAGACAATCTCTATCAATCTTTCGTGGAAATTATAGCGTCCTGCATCTCTTAATGTACTGCTATACTCTATGAGCCTAAAGATGCATAGTCTTAAAACTCTACATGGTAGCTGTAGAACATATACTTAGCTGTTTGGAGCAGAAAACACAAGTGATCCTGACTTTAAATACGGTGAAATGACATGCATTTTTAAAAGCAGTTATCTCATTCAGTGTGGTGTTCCTCACTGCAGCGTGTCTTTTTGAAGCCCTTTTTTAGAAGGAATATAGTTGCACTTTAACTGTCTGCCTGCCTTGTGGAGCCTTTTCAACAATATGCTATATTAACTAGGAGGTTTCTTTTTGAACCTGAAAGGAGCATTTTGTTTTTGACTGGAGTCAAAAGTACTACAACTCAGGTTATCCCTCTGGAGCTTGCATTAGTGCTTTGTTAATGTTGGCTTGGCTCTCTGCAGGCAAACACTTGTCTGTGAAGAAAATACATGTTGAATCATATAATTACACTGCCCTAGTCAACCTGAGCTGACTTATTGTCACAAGCTCTATAGCTGGGGTTTGAATCTGCCCTCTGTTGCACTCCATGCCAGGAAGGTTCTTGTTTTGATAGTTTACTTACGCATACATAGATATCTCTACTGTCAGTGCAATTCACTGAAGGTGCCTCCTGTCTCTTTTGGATATTGGAGAAATGTACCAGAAAGCTTAACATGACAAGCATGCTGTCATATGCTTCTTTTAAGGCTCATTACTCCTTCCTTAAGGATGGGGTACCTTTTACCTTTAAATAGGCCTTAATACTTTGAATCAAGTTACACTAAATACAAATACTTCTTTTGAAATCCAAAATACGTAAACTGTTTGAAAGATTTTTATAAAGACATGGGTGACAAAGCTGAGAAAATCATACTTCCCTGCCAGATCAAATCTTCTCTAACAAACAGAAAATGAATGCTATGCTATGATTCTGATGATGCAGTTGCCCAATGTATATCCATGCAGGAGAAACTCGGTTTAATACAGCTTGTGAGTTTTATCTGTCTTGTCTGGGATTTACCTGAGGATGGCAGGTCATCTGACAGCCCAGTAGGAAGTAATTTTGCTTCTCCTCTCTGGTACATGGACAGTTTCTGCCTCTTTGGATGTGCTATTGTCACTTTGGTAGGCCAGATGCAGCCATCTAAGTTTTACCATCCTATTTCAGTAAACGAAGTGATTATTTTGGTGTCCCTTTTCTTCACACAGTTAATTGGATACTTCTTTCCAGTGTAGCAAACATACCTACTGCTCTGAGTGCAAAAAAGGCTTATTTAATGCATTAGGAAGAGTGTGACCAGCAGATCAAGAGAGGTTCTTCTCCCCCTCTGTTCTGCCCTGGTGAGGCCGCACCTGGAGTACTGCATCCAGTTCTGGGCTCCCCAATTTAAGAAGGATACGGAATTACTGGAGAGAGTCCAGCAGGGAGCTATGAAGATGATTAGGGGTCTGGATCATCTTTCTTATGAGCACAGACTGAGAGAGTTGGGTTTGTTCAGCCTGGAGAAGGCTGAGAGGGGATCTCATTAATGTTTATAAATATCTCAAGGGTGGGTGTCAAGAGGATGGACCAGACTCCTTTCAGTGGTGCCCAACGATAGGATGAGGGGCAATGGGCACAGACTGAAGCACAGGAGGTTCCATCTGAATGTGAGGATAAACTTCTTTACTTTGAGGGTGCCAGAGCCCTGGAAGAGGCTGCCCAGAGAGGTTGTGGAGTCTCGTTCTATGGAGACATTCAAACCCCACCTGGACCCATTCCTGTGCGATCTGCTCTGGGTGAACCTGCTTTAGCAGGTGGGTTGGACTGGATGATCTCCAGAGGTCCCTTCCAACTCCAACCGTTCTGTGATTCTGTGGTTGTCAAATTAATAATTCACTACGTGGTAGGTTGTTCTATCTATCATGAGTATTGCAGAAAACGTATTTCATTATAGCACAATTGACAGCTGAACTGTACACAAAGGTAGGCTTGAATTAGTTAGTGAAGTATGCTACCAGCTTTTACTTGACATTAGACATTATTTTGCCATCCACACTGTTTAATCCTTAACAAAGAATATAAGGAATATTTTGATGCTAACCTAGAATGTATTTCTAAGACAGCATGTAGAGAGTGACCTTTGAAAAGATCCGTCTTGGAACAGAAGAAGATATTCAAACTCAAAATTCTGGTCCTTTTGAATGTAATGTGATTTTTTTTTTTTTTTTTTTTTTTTTTNTTTTTTTTTTTAAGCGAAGAGATGAGGAGCTCTGTCCTGGAAAGATGAAGTACCTTGACAAAGGTCACTGTAGTTACCCCTTCTCACACAAACTGATAGTGCCTCAACTCATGTCTTCTGAGTCCAGGGCATTACTGCCAAGCCACGCGTTTCTTTCCCTAATGTTTTTGAACAGTCTAGTCAACAAAACAAATCTGGTTACCAGGGAGCTGGCAGAGACGTTCCCTGTGCTGTGGAGGGACTGCGTGTGCATATTCTGTTCCTAGGATAAAACTACAGTTCTGCCTTCCAGGAGCCTTTGGAAATGATTTTCTCCCATTTGCCATCCAGGCAAGCAGCATTCAACCTGTGGATTTGGGATCTTTGAAGCACCCTGAACCAGTTCTTATTTCAGAACCCAATATTGCATGCACAGAAGGTGGAAGTCTCAGTGGGTGAGAAAAAAAGTGATCTTTTCCAAGTACCCTTCAAGGTATATACTGAATGATCAGTTGTTTGTTTGTTTTTTTTAAGGCTGGATTAATATTGGTCGGTCTTTGTCTGAGTTAACATTGAAGACCTAGTGAATTAGGACCTTTTTTCTACTTCCAAAGGAATCTATATTGCTTTTAGTTATTCTGGTTGTTTAAAATAAGAAAATTAGTTAAAGTCACGTTATGAGGGAAAAAAATTATTAAAGACAATGAATAATCTTGCAAAGGAAGTGTCCCACTGTGAAACCTGACACTGGTGTTTGGGGTGTTTTTTTTCTTTTATGTGGGGGTTATATTTATGTTCTCCCCACCCATCTTTAGTCACCCCTCTTTTTCTAAGTGATGTGGAAAATGTTGGTGCCAAAAATAGCTAGATGAAATATTGATAAATGTGGGAATTGCTTACTTAGAACAGAGGCAAATTAGAAGGCAGCTGGTTTTCATCTTTTCTGTTAACTTGGGAGGTGAGTGGGTGTGTGTGTGAAGAATTGAGGCTACTGATTTATGTCTCCTTATCATGCTCTTGGAGAGGGGGAAAAGCAGGAGTGCTGAGAGTGAGAACTGAGCACACAGCATTTCTTTGGGCTTCTATTCATTGTAGATCGACTTCTAAGAAATGGAGGGAATGGGTTTTGCAGCTTTTTGTCTCTGCTTTATGTCAAATGTCATAAGTGCTAGGAATGATACGAGATTAATTCATGGTATGCTTTATTCCCAAAACAACTTTCTACTTGAAGTGGAATGAGTACTCTCCTACATTTACAATGTTGAGGAGAAGTTGTGGTGCTGAGCACGGTATATGGGAAGCTATTGTAGTAATAAATACAACTGAGGAGTTGAGAATCCCCAAACAATATGTTAATGGAGAATGTAATTTAAATTCTTATGTAGAGCAAGTGGTTTGGGCATTACTGTGGATAGTTCTTTCAAATTGTTTGTTCCAGGGGTGGCCAAATAATAAAGTTAGGAACTATAATACAGAATAAAACAAACATTCTGGCATTTTCGAAACTTGTATCTGCAACTCTGACTGTAACTCAGAAAGGCTTGTTAGAACTGAAAAGGATTCAGACAGGGGCAGAAAAATCAGAGGTATGGAATGACATCCATTGGATCAGAGTGTAAACGAGGACTCTTCAGTTTGGAAAAAATCTTGGTTGGAGGCTGAGGGTGTGATAAAACTATATTCCTTGTTTACCTCCTCCACACCATTTAATCAGTCATAGCTTCATTTGAATAAAGGGAGAACTCAATAAAACTCAGATCACAAGCTTAGAACAAGTTTGTGTTTTGGTTTGTTTGTGGTTTTGGTTTTTTTTTTCTTTTTAATACAAGGCATGTGCAATTGATTGTGGAACTCACTGCAACAAAATGTCAAAAAAACCTAAGTGGGTTCAGGAAGAGGTTAAATTTATAGTGGTTAAACTCAGGGACTATGAAACATGATTGTCTGGCTTCTTAAGTCCGTAAACCACTCATTGCCAGGAGTATGTATTTGGGAAAGAATTGCTGTAAGCTTACTCTGGCTTTGTGTTCTTTCCCAAGGCAAGTGCTACTGATGGTCAGTGGAGATAGGATATGCATAAGAATGAGACATTGGGGCAATTTTATGGCTTGCTTTCCAACATCTTTAGCTGTCTGACTCCATTTACAGACATGGTACTTCAGTAACATTCCACTTAATGATCAAACTACATCCTTATATTTATTCTGTACTCTCTTCATACATCAAGGCATACAGTAGCCCTTTCTGCCAGAGCATCATCCAGAAACTTCTCTGAGTTACCTGTTCACTGATTCCATGAATTTCATGATAGTGATGGCTTTATGAGGTACTGATCCCAGTTTTGGTTTGCCTCTTTTGCAACATCAATACATTCCGTCTTCACTTGCTGTCACTTCAATCATCTTGGAAGCCTTTTCCACTTCTATTTATTGAAGTTATTTACTGTTGTTATCTAGGTAAATTAGCTGTTGCTTTCCTAGTTGGGCCCCATACTTCTTTCCAGCCACTAACTTTTGTGTTTGTCCACTTTCAGTTTTAAGTATTCCTCATTTGAAATAGCGGGTGGGGGAATTTCCTGCTTTTGTCATGGCAGGGATGGAAGTGTGGTGCTCTGGTTCATGTTTGTGAATCTGAAGGAAGCAATACTGTAAGCTGTTAGTTCTGTAAAGCTCCTTTGACAAGTAAAAGACAATTGTATTTCACATGGGCAAAATACATGTGAGATTTTGTTTTTCTGGATATTACTTGTTTAATCCTGTAACTGCCATAAGTGAATTCCAGGTCGATGTTGTTGTCACATTAATGGTGTGTGCACCAGTTCAGTGAAGTTTTAGGGGCATGCTGGTTTGTTAATATCTGTACTGGTGTACTTAAAGTGTGTATATTTTTGCTGCTGTCCCAGAGACTGGGAGTGGGAACTTGAAAGTTTCCCACTACAATCGATAGGAAACCAGCAAGGACTTAGGAATGAGAATTGCTTTCCTTTCTGGTATCTGGCCCACTGCCTATTTTTGTGATTTATGTGATATTCTAGCTTTCACTCTCCTCTGGGGGTGCAGAGGTGACTACTTTCTTTCCTGACCTTGCATATTAAAACACGGTTTGCATACAGTATGAACGTATGCAACTCTAGCCAAGCCATCTTCAGGGAGCTGAGGAAATTTTTGTGCCTTCCTAAGAAGGATGTCATGTTGAAAAATGCTGTCCCAAGTCAAAATAAGGAACTGTGCCTTAAATGCATGACTTCCAAACTAATGAGCTATGCTTCCTTTAAAAGGGCTAGCTAGAACTTGGGGGCTACACAGATGTCATGGTTGTACCCTATTTTCTATGACCAGAAGTTTTCAAACTAACTCTATCTTCAGTAGTTGTTAAAAAAAAAAAAAAACAACCAACAAACAACTTTTAAAGAGTGACCAGTATGTTACTGCTGCAGTCATAGCCACCTGAGTTGGCAGGCAGCCTGAAACAATAAGCCTTGAGGTCTGAATTCCTCTCATTCATTCAATGGATGGTTGATCCAAATGGCATTGATACAACTGTAAAGGTGAACGTTGAGAGTTTCATTGTGCATCAAAGCAGCTAGAAAAATGGGAAGGTATGTAATGAAGGTGAGTTGTATTGTGTTGGGCAGACTTTTAAGTACATAGGCTGAGCTAAAGACTTGGCTTCTGCGTATCTGTGCAGCCCAAGTCTGCTCAATTAAAGAAACATTAGCTATGGATGAGCAGCAGTAAACAAAGCAAAATATGAAATTAATAAAGAGAAAGGAAAAAACAGACCTTTGTCGTAATGTTTCAACTGGAGTTAGTCATGTATTTGCCTGCAGGCAGTCTCATGCTTACAGAATTCTTTGACACTCTTGGCATCAGAAAAAGGTTGCCTACTTGTTGGATTTGGGGTTAGTACCTACCTAGTTTGAAGGAAGTAAGTCAACATTTGAGATAGGGAAGTGCATGCTGTATTTTCTCGCTGACAGAGGTAAAGAGTAACTTTGAGTTTTGTTTTGTTTTTTCCTTTCTATTTAGCACAAAATGATGAGTTTGAGAGGAAGACAGTTGTTGCTACATAGTCTGGCTCAGGAGGAATTGGCATGCCCTCTAAAAATGGTTTTGTGCTCATCTGAGTTAGAGAATATGAAAGAAATATACTGTATGAGCTTTTATTTTAAGGCAGCTCCAGCTACTAAATGACCATTCTGAGAGGTTAATATACATCTAAAAATCATCTTTCTCTGTATCAGACATAATTGCTCTAATTACAGATTGTTGTTGATATTTTTCAATCTGCTGTTATGTTAAAGGACTTCAGTGTCTTAGTCTGGAGAAAAGACTTCTAGCCTCAAAGTGCTTCAGTCTGGAATTAAGTCAAGTGGTATGAAAGTAGAAGAGGAAAAGTGGTAAAGCTTTCCAAGACATTCAGTGTAGCTAAATTATCCAGGAAGAAGAGCTCTTGGATTTGGATGGAAGTCAGTTCTGTAGAAGCCAGGAGCAGATAGGCATTGGAAACTGTCAGCAGTATAGGAATACTTGAATATTTAAAATTAGTTATAGCGAAATCCTCTTAGGCTGTGTCCTCCCTTTACAGAAGCTCCTTGAAAGCAGCTTCTCCTTGTCCAAATCCATTTGGATATGAATGACATAGTACATTTTTGCCAAGAGGCCTGGAAGGTCAAATAACAGATCTTGTCCAGAATACATTTGCTGGACAAAATGATCTTAATTCTATTCATTAGGCCTCGAGCAGACTTGCAGTTACCTCAGGAAATTTGTGTCACTTCTGGGTTTGAGTTGTCCTGGGTGCCCATTGTCGAGTACTAGTCTTCGAAAATTATATTGCAAGATTTTCTGTCCCAACTCAACTGGTTTTCTAACACACGCCCTACCTTTTTTAGGGACTCAAACCCACAGTGAAAGAAGCAGTGCAGTTTTCATGTGTATATGTAAAATTGTTAGGGCCACCTTAAAATCTGCTTAGCTTCACACTCTGCCTTGAGTCATTACTTTCCCTGGTGTATCACATGCACTTTCCAAAGGAAGGGGCCAAATGCTGTGAAAATTATTGGAAAGGTTTAAAATCTTTGACCTGTTCTATGTTCTGCTTGTTCCCATTTTTTTTTTTTTTAGACTCTACAATTGGTAATTCCATTCAGTCTGTCCCATATTCTTCTAATCAATTCCCTCCTAGATCTTTTTCCATTTGGCTGTTCTTGGAGACTTCTGATCTTGTTGCCATGAACTCCTAAACTGGTTCATTTTCATTACTTGTGTTATAAAATTTTTTTAAGGGTGGCCAGTATTTCCCAAACTCTCTGTTCATTTTCCAGTGTCTGAATCTGAGAGCTGCCCAGTCATTTAAGCTGATGCAGTGGCTACTGCTGTCTGAACTGATCCTGCTGACCTTGCACAGCCAAAGCTGGACATCCCACCTCAGGGATGGCTGCACTCCAGAGCTGGGTGTAACAGTTCGTGTATAAAACTGCAATACCTGGGAAGCAGCTTGGGACAAAAAGGATGTATGAACGTGTCAGATATTAATGTCAGTGTTCCTGGAGGCCTTACAGTCTCCCCAGTAAAACAGGTTCAGAGGTTGGCTTGGTTTCCCTGTGGCTGAATTCAGCCAAGATCATGCCCATCCAACTTCTTAAGTGACTTGAAAACACTGATATAAGATTCTTTAAATGCTAATAAGTAATTTCTGTTACTAAGAAGGATGTATTCACTGCCAGCATGGTACTGGTGCTGAAAGTGGATTACATTAGCCTTTTGTTTGAAATCAATTGAGTTTACAACTCCACTTCAAAGTCTTTAGAGCTTTAAAATAGAGCCAGCAGAAACTGTTTAACAAGTCAATGATGCCCTGGGATTTGCATTGTTCTATCTTTAGTTGTGAGGTGGAAAGACTTCATTTTCCTCTACTTTCACTTTACCCAGGGAGAGTGGTGCAGAACAATAAGAAGCCTTTTCAGTTTTGCCTCACCACTGGTTTGCTGGGTTTTGCCTAGGTGCAGATGCCTTCCTACACAATGAATTGTAATTTCTCTGGAGTTTGAGTGGTCTCAGTTTAAATCTTGATTTATTTTTAGATTGAACTGTCACTTTTGATTGTTTCAGTTTTCAAAACTCTACTTATGATGAAGAATCCCTTAAAATGAGTTGATGGAAGAGTGGAGCCTTTTAGACGTAACACATTAAATTCTTATTCCTCTTGTACAAAGGGCAGCACATTCTTTTAGTGACTCAAGGAAAAGAAGGGCAGTAGTTTAAAGCGCAGATGATACCCTACCACTAATAAACCAGGAAGCGTTAGTTTAAACATCAACTGCTTCTTCTGAGGTGGGGGAAGCATTTTCTATAAAATAAAGCCTTCTCTTTAACCCCCACACAATGAAAAGACTTTTGTCAACCTAAGTAGGCAGAAGGGGAAGCAGAGAGTAAGTGGGTGAGAACCATTGTTACTCCAAATGTTTGTCTTTGCTCTCATTTGTGGCTCAAGCAGTGAGGAAGGTGAAGCAAGCAACAAGGTGCTTTTTACCTTAGTGAAAGGCTACATCAGTCTTGGCCATCTTTTCTAACCTTCCTTGGTCTGTGTTGTTCCAACTCAGGAGTAAAACTTCCATATTTTGCAAAGGTCACTAACTTGGAAGAAGATGAAGTGAAACATCAAGTCTGTGGGAACAAAAGTCATGGCTGTTCCTCTTTTAGGACTGAAGTAGTTTAATCTCTAGTTTGAGGAGAAAGTGTAGGGACTAGGTTACTTGTAGAGTCTGTCAAAAATGGAACAGATAATGAAAAACAATATATACTCAAATCAAGCCTCAATCCTTGTGTGTTGAGCATAAAGGTTTCTCTGTGGCTCTGCTACTGAAGGAACCCCAGACTGTTCCAGATTCCTCCCACCTCTTTCACCTCAAGGACAGCAGCAAGGGGAGACAAAAACTCATTATACTCTTACCATTAAAAGACCTTTCAAATTCATTGAGGCACTTCACATGAATTGAATCTTGTAGAAGACTGAGGTTCATAGGTGGTGTGTGATACAGGCAGTCTGAAGCAGACCTTCCCACGGTCTCTGAATATTTATGGTCTCCTGACTCTTTTGGGGTAAGTCAAAGCCGATGTTTCACTTTTTTTAATTGATTAGAAATTACCTCCTTCAGACTAGCATTTACCTTTCCATGAAATGCTTTAACTGTAACAAAGATACTGTTTTCTGAAATGCCAGAAAAGTCCTCGTTTGCCCTACCCTTATCCAATTAGCATCCTGTCTTTTTCAGAGGAACATGAAAAGGCCTTGGTTGTCCTGTTCTTACATGTGGTACCTCTGGCACCTAACACAAGGCTCTACCTTGTTGCACAAAGAGAAGCAACATTAGAGTAGTCTGGCAGAATGAATTGCTAAAGTTTTGGACTGCCCACGGGATTTGCTGCTCAGAGTTTCCTTGTTTCTATAGCAAATGCACAAAGTGCTAGTGATGGAACAAACTGATCTTGGTGCATGTATGGAAGTGACAGTGGGTAAAGCAGTGTGCCTCCATCTGTAACTGTTGTTTCTCTAAAGCATGCATATGGATTTGTTACATCAACGATTCACAGTACTAGTGAAGGCAAAGTGGTTTAAATATCAAGTAAGCAAAGCCTGAACTGGATTTTATGCTCTGAACCTTTATCTTATGATTGTTAATGTCTCTGTATTCTAGGGTGCATAGGATTGTTGATAAGACTGGAGATTGTGAGCAAAGTACGTTTATTTTTGCTTTTTCCTGAAGACTTGTGCAAGGGAACAGGGAGAGAGGTTGCAAAAGTATAATAAACCCAGGCCTTGTGTTTAGGTCTTGGGGAAAAAAAACAAAACATGTTAATTAAAAAAAAAAAAGTCTTTGAATGAGTAATAAGTGATATTTACAAATAGTCTCTTCTGTTGGAGCGTAGTTTGCATCCTAACACAAACTCTTCATTATAAGCATTTGTTTCCCTGTACTGGTACAGAAGATGCATCAGTGCCTCATGCTGCCAAGCACAGTGGTTTTTCAGAAGGAAGAAAAAGGCTTAATGCTATTTGTTCAACCCAGCCAGAGATCTACTGTTTATAATCTGAAATATCATAAAATGTGTTTTCAATTACCTTGTGCATATTTTTAAAGAATTAAATTTCCACCAAAGGATTTTGGGAGCTGTTTGATCTTGCTGTGTCTAAAGAGCCCAATCTGACTGGAGATAGTTTTGTCTGAACACATATGGCACAACTGTAACAAATGTGCCCTTTGAGTGTATGTGACTTTAAGTGAAATCAGTCAATTTATTACTGAGAGAAGAGAATGGTAGGGGGCTAATTTCTAGTGTTAGCTGTGAAATAAGCAGCTAAAGACTAGATGCGTGAAGGGAGTATGGTTCTTTTGTGCTATATGGCTGAGTTAAGCTTTTGTTTTCTCCTGTGTTAATCTGGATATAGTATTCCCCTTTCCAGACATCTTTAAGTGTGAGACAGAGCCCTACCCTACTGTGAGAACCTGGAAACAAAAGATGTAGTATTTTTTTGTTGCACTGAAAAAGACTGCTTGTGATGCCATTGTGCTAGGCTCTGTACAAGCACAGAGATTCTTTGCATAAAGCAAAGATAAAAGGAAAAGGAAAAAGAAAAATGAAATAGTTTCATGCAGAAATAGTGTCTGATGTTTTAATTCCTACTACTTGATAGTTCTGCCTGCCAGTGCTGTCTTTCCAGTGTCAGTCTCTAAATGGTTTAATGATAGAATTCAGATTTCTGGTGCACCTGGATGGAAACTGCATTTCTTGAACTAGAAAAGCAAGACAAAATATTGAGAATCCATAGTTTTGCTTTCTGTGCTGATACATCTTACACAAAGAAACACCTGGAAAAGTTAGCTTAGGTCTCGAGTGATAATTAACCCAGTGGATTAGCATGTTCATGTTGCTATTTTATCTTTGGAACTGGCCTGGATATATTTATAGGATACTGTACTGCCCTGATTAGGCTTACAGGAGATGTAAGAACACCTCTCCTGTTCCATTAAAGTAGCTGTTATGTCTCCTTTATCAATGCAGCTATTTAGACATAATTCTCCTACTGCAGTCAAGCATATATCATAGCTTTTGATCTCTTTTCCCATCATCCTTTATTTCTAGGGAATCTTGACATAAAAGCAGAGTTTTTCTTACATGTTTTGCTTCTTCCTGGCACTTACTGTTCACCTTAAATCCAGGTCTTGTTTTAGTTCAGCTGAAGATTGGGTAGCTGTTTATTGCTTTTTCTATGTACCAAATTTTAGTCCTCTTTTAGAAAGCTATGTTTATCTGCATTTAACTAAATAATGAAAATGTGTATTACACAAAATAAAACTGAAATTAAGTTGGTAACACTTGATTACATGTGTTTGTGTGGTGGCATTTGACCCGTCTTTTCCTGACATTGTAATTGTTACTTAGGAAATGCCTATGATATCACAAATAGATGTCAGGTAGAAAATAAGCAGCAGTAGGTGAAGCCTAAAAAAGACAAAGAGCCTATTTGTGCAGATGTTGTCTGTCCAAAGGAGAAGGAAAGAGAAAGTCAGACACTCTGTACAGCAAGAGCACAGTTATATCTAAACAGAAAGCTGCCTGTTTTTCCACAGTTTCCAGCTAGTGATAGTAATGAGATACAGAACTGCTTTCCATCTTACTCTGCCAATTCAGCTCCAACAAAGATGCCAAATAAGTTTCCATTTATGAGCTTTTCAGTAGAAAACAGCTTTAGCATTTTTTTTTTTCCTGCTTAAACTGCCTTTCCCAGCTTGTGATATTTGCTACCTGTCTGACTGTCATTAGCATGAAGCAATGGAAGATTTTTTTAATAAATGATGTGTATGGAAAATCCCTAAATCATTCACTAGCTGTTTCTTGGTGTTTCTGGAAGGGAAAATAGTGACATCTCTAGGGATGGTTTTTCTATCAGCTAAACCTTCACTAACGTGATTAGCAGGCTAAGTACTCCAAATGAATCCATCACTGGCATCACTTGCATCAGAGGTGAATTTTGTTCATTTATTAATACATCAATAAGAACCCAGTATTTGTTTCCAAGAATCAGTGGAAACGGATCAAATTCAATACTTATTTTTATCCACACTGCGTTTCAAATTAGTGTTTCAATATAACACGTACAAAACCACTAATCTCTCCTGACCTTTTCTTCTACTAAAATCTTATGGGAAATTCCCTCATAAGAGAAGCAGTCTGACTGCAGTACGCTGTGTTCTGATGCTAGACAAGTGGTTAATTCTAAGGTCTTATTGACACCATGCAAGCCTCCATGGGGAAGAGAGGTTTTTTTTTTTCCTTGTTTGTTTTGTGGTGTGGGGTTTCTTTTAGTATATGTATTTGAGGTTTTAACCCATATTTAACCCATTATTTAACCAATAATGTAAGGAACATGTATAATATGATGTTCTAATCTGGATCTTATTGCAAGGGAGACTTATTTTTGTTAACAGTCACTTGTTGGATCGTGTAAATGGGAGTAGAATGTGGGTCACAGAAAATGGAATATTATGTCTGAGAAAGCAGCTTTGGAAACATTTTGGGGCTAGAACTAGATAAACAAGGAAATAAGCGTTGTTATCATGATGCTGTAGGCAAGAGATCTGATTAAGCCCTTATTGAGATGTAGAGAAGGGAATGAAACATCAGCGATGAGAGAGCTGATGGTGTTACTTTTATGTAACAATGAGGAGACCATTATCCACTTACCATATCCAATTCTAGTAGCCACAGTTCATGAAGGAGGCTGAAACTGGAAAAGACTCAGGAAAGTGATAAAAGAATGATTCATTGTCTGGAAAAATGTCTTGAAGCCAGAGACTAAAGCAGCTCAGCCCATCTAACTTTTCAAAAGGATAAAAACCATGACTCTTAACTGATTATAATTGTACCTACCTGGGCAAGGGGTACAGATTGTAGGTGGTATAATTAGACCCACAGGTTGAAATCTGAAGGAGGGTTTGATTCTCGCTAGAACTGAGATGCCAAAATGTTTAATGGTTTAAAATAATATGACTTTAAAGACATCTTGGGGTGACTGGACATCTTCTCTAAAGTATCTTCAACTGGATGAATTTTTGCATGATTTCTTTGGGTTGTGTCCCACCAAGCCCAGAAAAAAATGATTGGAATAATATCTTCTAACTTCGAACTCAGCAAAAGTTCTCAGTTGATGGTCTGAATTCAGTTCAAACTTCCAGTTTGTGGTTCAGTTTATAGTCTATCTGAAGGCCTATTAAGACGCGTTGGTTAGTGTTGTCTTATTTTTGGAGGACAGATATCTGTTAAAAAGCATCCTTATAACTGATGCCAAATGAAAGTGTCATTAGAGCCTATGTGACTTTGATAATTAACATCTCTATTGTTGCCAGATTGTTTTAACTCTTGAGTTCCCACAGGCTTTCTGTAAATCATGTTGAAAGGCTCGTAGGCCAAATGAAGACTAAAATCTCTATTTGTCTGTACTGTAATACAGGCAAGCTAGGGAAACACTGGGGCATACAGCCAGCCTTAGAGCATAGGACAGGGACAAACTTTTGAGCTTGAATCCCACTTCTGCAGTAGTTGAGAACTCAGTTTGGCCAAAAATGTTATGAGTGAGTGAGCACAAGTGTGTGTGTCTGCCTAAAACACACTCAAGTACGAGATTTGTGTAGAAGAAGCAAGGGAAGCTTGTGTTAGGTTTTTTTTGTGAAGCAGAGAAACTTAAGGGAAAACACAAGCTTAATGAGGGTGATTTGGGTTATTTTGTCCACTGTAGTTGTGACCTTTAAAAAGAATAATAGTTATTTGATGGAAGAAACCTCCAAAGAGCAGCTGGGTGTTTTTACTGTTAGGTGTCCCAGTCACAGGAAGGCTGTTGTCTGTCTCTGTCAGGGATATGGGAAAACTGGCAATCTTTTAAAATGCCTCACTTCTCAGCTCATACACAAATTGAAACACAAAAGAAAAATAAGCTCTCTCTACCCTCAGTCTGTCTGAGGAGTTAGCTACTGATAATGAAAACATGTATGCTATTGCAGAAGGAGAATGACTTACTTTAGGAGGACTTTTGAGATCTTTTAAAGGGAGTTTTCACTGCATTATTTACCTATATGACATCTAATTAAGAATGTCTTGATCTGAGTTTGAGAGGAAAAGCTGAAAAGCAATCAGGTTTTATTAAGCAAAACTTTCAAGGGTAACAGCACAGTATTTCTACCACTGAGTGAAAAATTGGCCTCTGATAGTGCTTTTCATGTAAACACATGCTTTTTTTCAAGAAACCGTATTTCATGTGACTGTGTTTATTCCAAAATACACAAATCATCCTGGGTGAAAGCTACAAACTTTATCTTATTTGTTTTGGTTGGAAATGGTCTTGGTTTCTCTCAGATCCATAGGAATTGAATAGTCTAGTGGTTGTCACAGTGGAGAAGAATTCAGACTTATAGATTGCAGTTACCAATATGCATGGAAGAAGGATTCATTTTCTTGGGCATTCTGGGGAACAGATCATCTTCAGGGAGGTGGCATATTATTTTCTGTGTGTGCTGCCAGCCTCTACACCTCACTCGGCTTACAGTTTTTGTATGTCTCTTGGAAAGATCCAGAAAGAAGGGGTCCTACAACATGTTTTTAAACAGGTTTTTTGCTTCATCTGTGTTCACAAAGCCCGAGCATACAAGCAGTAACCCGAAAATTTTGCTGAGTCCTAATTTAGAAGATGGATGCCCATAACTGAAGTTCTGCTCTGGAAGCATCTTAGGGCGAATTTCATTCCCTATAGTAGGATGTCATAAAGCTAACACAGCCAGGCTTGACTGAAAACAACAGGGATTATTCTGTGGGTCAATTTGTAACACATGAATCCGTTGTCTAACGCTCTTACCTTCTCTATTTGCAGATTGCTCAATAACATATAGAGCATAGCCTGTTTCTGACCAAGGCACTTTCTTACAGGTCAGGTTGTCTCATTTGTATTTGTGCTATCTTACCTGGTTTGGTTTTTTTTTCTGACGAGTTCAAGGTGTAGCAGCCACTTTTGCATGTAACTGGAATTAGCTATTACAAAGGAGAAGCTGGATTGCACCTATCTTACTCCCGTACCTGTTAACCCCAAATGGGGCGTGATACTGCACTAGACTAAGCCCAAGTCTCACCTTATTAACAAAGCACCAAAACCAGTCTAGGTTTGAGCTTGGTGCAAAGAGAACATCTGGGACACTGGAACACGGCCATGGCACATTATCTTTGGGAATGGCAATACACTGTCTACTTTGGATGTCTTGGAATTTAGACATGATGGGGAGAGATGGTCTCCTGTGTGCAGGTTTGCTGTTATAGGTGGGAAACACTTTTCCTTGCACAGTTCTTCAAGGAAGAAATAAAATATTTCTTTGGGGAATTTGGTGTACAAGGGAATCTTTTTCTAGTTGTTGAAAACCTTGTGGTGACTAGGAGTGGTTCAGGTTTGTTTCTTTACAGAGAGTGGCATATATTTTTGCCAGACGTGGCTCAGCTCTGATTAATCTAAATCCTGATTAAAGGCAACTTCACTATGTTTTATATGATTGAACTTTCGTTCCCTGCTCCGTCCCCCATCCAAAGATCCCTACAGTGCAATAAAAAGACTATGGGCTCCCTTTAAGAAGTTACATTAAAGGAACTGTACCTCATAAAAAAAACTGATGCAAGTCATTGTAATCTTTCCAGTCCCCTCTTGTGCATGTCTCTTCCTCAAGTGGATTCAGAAATCCCTGAAGAATTTTAGATAAACAGGATTATGTTATGTAGTCAATAAAAGGAGAAGCAACGAACTATTAAGAGCATTAAGCATAAACATTCTAGATTAAAACATTTTTGCAAATTATGATCTTATCAGTTTTCAAACTACCGAAAGGTCTCAGGTTCTTCTTTTTCTTCCTTTTAATATGAACATTTTAACCTGGTATAACCTTCTTCTGGTTAAAGGGATATCAATGATTACACTTTCAATTACTGTATTTTCTACTTTTCATGAATGTTTGGACCTCTAAATAACACCTGTATAAAACTCTTAAAGGTAATAGCACCATTCCTGTAAATTCATTAATTTAGTACAGTTTGGATCTTGAGTCCTTCAAAGGGCTGTGAATTGAACTTGCAATGAATTTCCATTTTTCCCTCTTATTGGGTGATGTCATTGCAGGCATAAAGAAATAATATAATTATAGATGGAGCAGCCAAAATTCACATGAGCAGAATACGCTATTTTTTTACTAGACATTCATTCCAGAGAATTACGTCTATTTTTCCAGCATTTAAAACCATTAAGTTCCTATTTAGTATTGTTTTTTTTCCCCAAGTTTTGGCACTAGTTATAGGTCAGGAGCTGACAAAATCTGGTCATAAGCAGGTATTGCTTAATCTGTTTTCTCTGCTTGTTGATGCTGCGGTATTTCCACTACAGAGCCAATCTCTTGATGATCCCCATGGGATCAAATGCAGATATTTTGATCCTCCAACAGCTGTAAAATCCTGATTTATTTGTGGTTTCACATGTCCAGTTTGTGTTACAGTGATAAATACGCTTTTTCAGCAGGAAACAAAATATCAGTTATACTGAGTGAAGGCAAGTCAAGATAGCTCCTGGTATTCTGAAGAAATTCAGTAGTTCAAGTTACATATTCCTTTTTCTGTTTCTACCTAGTAGAAATGTGTAATGTGCCAAGAATAGTCAAAAGCTTTTTGAGCTTTTAAGGCAGAAGGTGCTTTGGTGCAGGGCTGTCAACAGCAGCTTAACTGGGTCTTCTGTTTTGTTGTGTGGCTTTTTTGTTGGTGGTGGTTTTGGTTTGGTTTATTTTTATTGATTTTTTTTTTTTTTTTTTCATCGTTATTCCTGTGATGCAGGGGTTTAGAGGGTTACACAGGTCTTCATCACTTACTAATTGCATTGTATGCATGGTCCCTCGCTAAGAGAGGAAGCTGGTTGGAGGTACAGTGGTGAACACCTACAGTTCAACCACAGGAACGTGCCATTGCTGTCTCTGCCACATACCAAAAACCTGTATGAATCCTCAGTGCTGAAGGTACATCAGTTTCCAGACAGTTAATACAGTAGCTTTATTAGCATAAAATTAACCTGTGTGTCTTTGGGGTGTTATTGGATATGTTGTTTTTTTCGTGGGGTTTTTTTTTTTTCTTTTGATATCCCTTCTCAGTGAATGAGGTTTATCAGGTACTTTCTCTGAAGCAGTGATATGCAGGCATAACTAGTGTGCCTAGTGGAATCAGTTCAGTTCAGAAAGCTGGGTTGAGCCTGGACATTAAACCATTTGTTAGGGTGGAAAACTAATACTCTGAAGCTGATCTTGATTGTTCTCTTTAAAACAGTGCAAGACATTAATACGTGCTGGTTTTCCTTATTGGTTTGTGCTAGTAATCTCTGTGAAACGAATTGTGACAATTAAGTTGTAATCTGGCTTTTAATACTCAGATTGTAGAAGGGACTGGAGTTGTCTCAGCTTGAGTAATTTCTAATGGCTGGAATGCAAAGACTGTTTACTGCCTGTATAAGCTTGTTACCTGTTGCTACAGCCCTGGCTCAGTTCAAGAGAAGCCTCTATGCCATGGCCAATTCTCTTGGTCTGAAAAATCAGACTACAGAAAGCAGATGATTGCAGAAGATGCATTAATAGGAAAACTGCTTGTCCTGTGAAGAATTTACAGCTGTAAATCTAGCTCACGTTTTAAATTTCTCGCTCAGATTCCCTTAAAGAAAGGTTTGGTCTTTTAAGCACACTAGCCTTGAGTACTGCATATGTAGGAGTACAAACAGGTTGTATGTTTTCTTCGTAGATTAGTAAGTTTGTCTGCAAAGTACTTTGAAAACACTAGAATCTTTATCGGGTTAAATATTTTTTGATTGTTCAGCCTCTGGTGTAATAGTAAATATATGACCAAAATAACATTATTTGTTGCTAGGAAATACGTTCCTTCTAAAACATAACTAATAAAGTGACCCATGAGAGCAGAAAACAGGAAGAGGGAGAAAAGGTAAACCCAAATAATATGTAAGCACAGGTTTCCTCACACTCCTGGTTGGAGAGTTCAGGTTAACATATGTCTTTCTGCAAGAGGCATTAAAAAGGGGTCTTTTCCTAATGCTTTAACAACAGATTTTCCTGATTATTTACCTTTATTTGTAAACAGTGCAAGCCTGTTTCACCTTGTGGGTGAACTGAGTAGCTTGGAGCAGATGTGTCACTTAGCTGTGTTCACGTGCTTAGATTGTACTGGATGTCTGTTCCTGAGCCTCACACCTGTCAGCAGCGTCCCTGGTCTGTGTCACTGTGCTGCTTTTCATGCCCTGTCAGTTCAGAATCACTGCCATTAAAGCATTTGCTTGCCTCAATGTTTTCTGAACTCAAATGCAGAAACATTGCAAAGGATTCAGTTCTGTCAGATCCAAATAATGTTACACCTGAAGACTGCACAAGACCAGGCTTCTTCTGGCTGAAAGCTGTACTAAGATTTGTCACATGTGTTCCACGGTTGCTGCTTCAATTTTATTTCTGTCTAGGTGTGTATACTTAATATTGCTTATCTAAATAGACTCACCAAATTCATAAAGAGCTTTATGTGTGTGCAAGGTCGTGCAGCAAGCAACGAAACTTGCAACAAAGTCCTTAGGGAAAGGGACTGGCATTAACTAGGATAAGCACTTAGGGAAAAAATGGCTGGTATTTTCAGACCACAGCACACTATATAGCATGCTTTATGTTATATGGTGTGCATTTATCTGTTCTATTTAATGAACATTCAAAAAATCAATGGGACATATGCTTTTTTTAATGCTATGGTTCAAAATTATTTAAAAAAACCAAACACAAACAACAAAACTACAGGAGTTTGCACTTCAAAATCAAGCTGACAGTCTCCAAAGGATGGAAAAAGAAGTAGCTTTGTAACAACACTGAGAGCCTGAAGAGGCTAGAAAACTGTAAGCAGTAATTTTTTTTTGTTTTTCATCATTCACTTTTTTCCCTGAAGCTACATGGCTTTGAGAGGAGCTTGTTAGTTTGTTTTGCACACTGTCAGTCTTTACTTTGTTGGAACAGTAACAACATCTAACGTTTATTTAAGTGACATGTAATTTTTTTTTGCCTCTAACAGACCATTGGGACTCAGGTGATTTGAATCTTCCATGCAGAAGATAGAGTAGCTCTGCATAAGAGGGGTTAAAACATAGGCAGGGCTTCAGTCTAAAGAAAGTAGCAGTTAAAATACACATAGTATGGGCAAATCTGCCAAAAAGAAAACCCACAAAACTCTTTTCTACTCTCTGGGAGATTTATAAGGTATCACAGGACCTTCCCAAAATAAATTTAAATTATTCCGAAGACATAGCAAGACATCAGGAAAGTTATCACTAGAATTTTCTTAAAGCTTAGATGGAAACATGCAGAACTTAAATATTTAAGGATAACAAAATCCAGATCCTCTAGTCCTCCAAAATAACTACTACTTTAAAAACAAAACTGCTTGGGCAGGAGTGTTTTGTCAAATACTCTTCCAACAATCTCCAGTTACTGCAAGAATACTTTCCACTTCTCTGGGTGGATGTCTTGCACCTGAAAATCTGAAAGAGTGTTACTGATGAAGTTTGCCAAAAGGCGTGATCAAAAGTCTCTTAAATTGGAGGAACCTTCTCCTCCCTTGAATGTGAAGTATTAACTCAATTTTAAGCTGAGGCAGGTTAAAACAAAAGCTAAGTATGAAGCTATTCATTATATGCCCAGTTTTCACTGCTTGTTTTAAACTCACAGCCCTTGACAATATCAGGTCTGTTCCTTGACAGAATTAAAGCCTGGCATATAGTTAAAAATTTTTAATATACCAACCTTCAGCTGGTACGTAGAGAACAATTCAGGCCCTAATACTGTGAAAACTCACTTTCATGATTAGTTTGATTCAGAAGTGCAATCATATTGATCTTGGCCAAAACTCTTTCTATGCCAACTTTCATGCTGTTTGCTGTTGATTTGTGTGTGGTGTTATAAATCTAGATTAACTTTATCAATACCAGTGTAGTTATTTCACTTTCAGGAAAACAGTATACATTGGAGGACTCTGCAAATCTACTGTTTCAGGAACTTAATATTTAAAGAAAATTAATATTGACTTTTAAAAAGAATACTTTGTTTGATCAGGGATTTCACAGCAGTTACCCTTGTATTGTTGTCTTTGTGTGATCCAGGAAACAAAACAAACTCAAGAGTAGCTTTTGATATCCTCTATCATTCTAGTTTGGAAAAGCATTATTTGGAATATCTTTGGGCGGTGAATTTCTACTTTTTCTTTTTCTGCTCCGCTGTGTAGGAAGAATAATCCTCCCCAGGATACAAAGCTAACAGCTACCATACTAACATGAGATAATGAATAACTGGAGATTCCTTATGTGCTAGTAGAGGAACTTTCTGGCAAAAAGCTGCTCTGAATCTTGATTATTTTTTTCCTTTTTTTTCTTTTAGTCAGCTAGCATTTCTGGTTTAGTTCTAGTTCATTATTGCTTCTGGATACTGCAAAATACATATCCTGGATCTGGGAAGGTTTTTTTAAACAGCTTATAACAAAGTTTTACTCTCCTGTGACAAGTGCTCTTGCCCAAATAAACACTTGCTTACTCAGCAGGTGTGTCTCTGGTCTCTTTAAAGGCTTCTCTGGTAATTTTCAGTCACTATGGTGGTGTTTTGATGCTCCTCTCTCACCTCTTCAAAGTCCTGCTAAGAGGAATGAACCATCACTAGTGGTGCTTTACACAGAAAGTTTCTAAGCTTATAAAGCAGAGTGGTACAAGTGCAACTGGCACCTTTTCGTAACAGCATCTTGAAAATTTGAGGTTGGTGTGTGAAAATCCAGTGTGACTGTAGTTCCTGTCTCCTGCCGATGTGAGAAGAGAGAGCCCGGATGCTCTCCTGCCATCTGGTACTGTCCTGTGCTGCCCTGAGGTGATGGAGTATTGCTGAGTGTTGATATTTCCATTATTCCCTTCTTGCTTCTAAATCCCTTTGATCATTGGATCCACATGGTTGAATGCAAGTGGAATTAATATTGTTTTAAGCCTCCAGGCTTGTTCAATTTAACATCTCTTCCTTCATATGTATTCAATATAGAGCCTCCTGTTGGACTGAAAAAAATACAGTGTATTGGTCTGCTTAATTCATTTTACACGCTTCTAAGAGCCTATGTTGCTGTGTCCCAGCTAACATATGTTAAAAAAACCTAGCAGAAGGCTAGCTTCATTTTTCTGTGGCTTTGTGTGGCACACGAGCAAAGCAGTCACTTGTTGAACAGGACCAGTGGTTTTTCAGCCAAAAAAATGATTATTGTGACTAGAGCAGCAAGAATGTCTGCAGCTTTACCCATACAGGCTCAGCATGGATCTGTTTTATCCCATTTCTGCTTGATGTGGGTTTGCATTAAGCTTGGGTTTCAAATTCAGGGAAAAGCCAATACTGGAAGGAAAGACTTGGTGTGATTAGAGATGGCAAAGGTAACTGAAATGTTTGCCACCCTCAGGAAATTGGCCTAAGTTTTAGACTTACAAGAAATCACTTCAAATTGGGCAATTTTCTTCTTAATTCAAGTTTTGTTCCAAGGATTTCCAATTGTGGTATCAAAAACTTGTAAAAATTGGTTTACTTCATATTTTCTTTTACATTTCTCTTCATGCATACCACCAGTAAACCCAGAGAGCATCAGTCTTTTCCAGCACAGGAGGAGCTACCTTTTTGTAGAAAGTGGTTAATAATTGTTTCAGATATCTCATGGGCTTAGATAGTAGTGCTGGGAAAAGCTGCTCTTTTCTGTTAAACCAAAAAAACTGCTCTTATTTGGAATTCTTCTGCATCCTGTTATTTATTCTTGCTGTTATTCTACATCAGAAATTTAAAAATAGAAAATAGGGTAGTAGCAAGCTTCTCTGATCTCTCTCCTGACTGCAGGAATTGCCTTTTGCTTTTATTTCTTCCCCCCCCCTCCCTTTTTTTTTCCCCTGAGTTTTTCAGGAAGGAAATTATTTTTCCCATTGTATTCATGACTCTGTGTCTGTTAGAAACGCTGATGCTTTGCTGAACGTACCATGTAATGTCATCTTCCAGGATCCTAGAAAAGCTGTTTTCTTTGTTCCTTGTCGAGCGAATCGCTCAAATGAACCCTGACAAACTCCACATAAGCAACAATGTTGCCTCTGATCACTTGGACTGAAATGTCCTCAAAACAAAACTGCATCTGGCCACACACTTCAAAGCTTTCGGGGTGCGTTGTGGCGTTTGCTTTAATGACAAAGCAGAAAGCTGCAATAGGCACCTCATGAAAACTTGCATAATTTCTATAACTTATTTTATAGCTAATCTGTACTTCTGAGTGCCTCAACAGCTGCTTGCTAAGGGCTTCTTATGTAGAAATTTTTTGGCTGTCATTTCTAGTCATATGAAGTTGACATGGATGAATTACACTTATTGTGCAAATACTAAAGATGATTAAAACCCAAAGACTCAGACCCTACCGATTTCTTGCAGCAGAGTTTTGATCCAGAGTTGTCAAACATGCTTTTGAAAACCTTAACTCTTAAAGCCATCTCTGGTTCTTGCACTAACCAGGAGGTACATTGAGACAACAGTGGCGGGAAAAGATCACAGATTGAGAGAGAATCAAGATTAGAAGCAGAATCTGGAAGTTTGGGCTCCCTGTCTTCTCTTCAAATTACTAGATCATGTGTGGGATTTGCCTGGATTACTCTGTTTCAAGGTTATCTATTAAAGCAATGAAAAAGATGCTTTGAAATATCTCCAGTGTTTGAAAGCAGGATCATGCTGTTTAATCTGAAGAAGAAAACTCTTGCTAGCTACTCTACTTCTGGTTTCAGATAACCTACTCACTGCAAATATGAGGCTGTTGCCTCAGAGGCAGGAATAATCCATTGTCCTGTACCTCACCAGGCAGATTCCTGGGGGCTGTTTTTTCCTGCCAGATAAGAGAAGAAATAATGCAGGGTCACTGTGATTGCAGATCTCACAGAACTGTAGCACTGTTGTTCATGATTAATGGGTTTACATTCAGCTGCCAAAACTTTTACAGAAAGATGTGCTACCAGATCCTTAGCCAGTGTAAACTGGTTCACTTTTGTGACCCTGTGAAAACAGACTGATTTATACCAGCTTAAAACATAACTCCATACCTTAAGACACTCCTCTCTTATGGAAACGTGATAATACTAATAATAAATAACATTATTTACCTACGCTTGTCCAGACCTTGTGCTTTACCTTTTGTTTTACATAGTCTGGTGTACCATGAGCCACACATTTATTCAGTCATCAATAATGATGTCTGTAGAATACACCACTGTACTCCCATACAGTGAAAATGCATCTGACAGGGATGTTGTTGGAGCATTGTGTCCCTGGAAATAGTAGGAAGGCGATTGCAGTTACAGGAAAAGCAGGAATTGTATTTGAGGCATAGGGGAAAGTTTTCTGTGTTGTAACCTGTGACATTCTTATGCTGTTTGTCTGAGCCCGTGTGGCAACGCACTGCTGGAATTCCACCGCAGACCTCGAATTTACTGTGCAANAAAATAAATTTAAAAAAAAAAAAAAAAAAATCCTCATTTTGATGCCTTTAGATGTAATTTAATTATCATCTTTTTCTTTTTCTGGAAATGCTTGGGTGCTGAGGTGTTTGATTCCTCTACATGAATGTTTGTGCTCACAAAATTTTTTCAGTGATCAATTATTTTGCATGTGATTTCGGAGGCGTCTTTTAAAACTGAAGCCTAAGCATTCCGTGATCAGCAGACTTGGATATATATCACATGAGGTGCAAATATTCCAGGAATTTCCTCAGCAAGACCAATGAACTTTCTGTTTGTGTACCTTTGCAATAATCAGTGCAATGACTTCTACTCACTGCTTACTGGTTCTGGATATAGATCATTCTTGCCTCTTATTGGAAAAACACTGTTTTAACAATGTCCAGGAGAAAATGAAATGTTCTTGTGCAACTGGCCAAGCTGCCCTTTGCTACACTTGTGTGTGTGCTACATCTGTGGGTCCACTGGGAAAAGCAGTGTTCAACCCTTCTCTCTTACCCTCTACCTCCCCCGCCCCGCCCCCCAGGTTGGTTTCAAGATTCGTGGCACAGAGTTGTTTGTGGGTGGTTTTTTTTGTTGTTTTGTTGTTTGTTTGTTGGTTTTTTTTCTAAACCTAAAAAAGGGGACTTTCATGGTTTGCAGCACTCTCATTCCAATTTGACACCTTCTGTGACAACTTCATGCGGTAACTTTTCTGGTTGTTCCTGATACAGGAAAAGAGACCCTGCTTAAGGGGAAAATGGTATGGATTTTATTAATGTTTTCTCAAAGCCCCCTCCCAAGCTTTACAAAATTATTCGAACTTCTAAATCCTGTTGATACTAACCAAACATCAGTTTTCCCATTTCTTTTATTTCCAAGTTAATTAAGAACCCTTTGTTCACAGGCATCTAGAACTAAGGCACACTGTTACTTCTTTAATTGATCAGTGATATCGCAAGGCACATCTGCTTTAGAGCTTCTCTATAGACTTTAAAAGTGCACCCAGTCCTACACTGGTTTTCAGAGCTCGCATTGCTCTATATTGAGTGCACACAGAAGTCTTCTGGCAAGTGCTTGTAAGCGAAGAGCTTGCCTTGGGCTGGGTTCCCTGCTCAGCTCTCACTGAAGCCACTTAGCAGCCTGTGTGCTGACTTCAGTGAAATTGAAGTGAGAAGTTATTTTGTCTGTTGCTCACCTCAGATATACTGCTTGTGGAATAAAGTGTGTGACCAGGAACAAAACACAGAAACTGGCTGGGTTCTACCCTCCATCTTCCATGGCTGAAATTGTTTTTCAGAATAAATTTGAGGGAGAGAGATTAGATTTTAATCTCCATTAACTCTCCAGTATGCTGGTCTTTTAAGAAGTCTAAGTATCTCGGTGTAGTGGTGGGGAGGTAATTTAAGGGGAGGAAAGAGATGATTCTCTTAATCTATTATTAAAGAAGAAATCTCTGATAGGAGCTGCATACAGAAGGAACTGAAAAGAGAAAGAAGAAAGCATGAGCAATTCTTGTTTATACAAAAACGTGCCAAAGATGTATGATGTGTCAGCGGCATGTGTCGAACTAGCTTTTTTCATGTGTGTTTTTTAGACATCTTCCTTAATGCTTTACCTTAGAATAGTGAAGAATGCATTTTTTCTGTTTTTAATATCAACGTTGCACATTTTTATTCACATCTGTGTAAACACTTGGATAATTGGCACCTTTCTGACCTGCTCACTTTCAGTATTGGCATCCAGAGCAGTTGTTGGGATCTCATCTAAAGGTGAATTGCCCTAGACTGGCAGCTAGACAGATGGAATGAGGCACTTGGGTGGGCAGAAATACAAAACGTTTTGCAGACAACAAAGCTTAAAAGTAGAGAGACATGAAGGGGAATGACTCTTCAGCAACCTGACTTTGTGGGTGAAAGTCTGTCAAAAGAGGTTTGTATGAACCTCAGTCATTCTTGGATTATTTGTCTGTTCTTATATGGAGTGGGGGGAATCAAAGAAAATATCCTGATATTTATATTCATTCAGTTAAATCTGTAGAATTCAACAATGGAGTAATCATGATTCTCAATCATACTGCCAGGACAACTGAGAATTAACTGGCCTTCAACAGTCTTCATCCTTGTTATATATTCTTGTTCCTTGTTATATATTCTCTCTGCTTGTGTGACCAAACTCTTCCCTCCCTCCTCCTTGCCTCTGCATCTTCAGAGAGTTGTCTTTTTAATCTTCTGTTCATTTCTTTTTCTTTAGTTTTCCTTGTTTTTCTTAATCTAATTTTTTTTTCCTTCTTCTCCTCTGTTTACTTGTTGCTAGGGATCATCTCTGCCAGGTAGTGACATGAAATGGAATTCATCTACCATCTTGCACTGCCTGTGAGGAGAGCTTGGCCAGTTAAGCCCAATGTGATATGCAAATTGATGTGACTGGCAAGATCGAGCCTCTCTAGAACATTTGCATCACAGTGCTACGCCTTGCTCGATTTCAGCCTTTTAAAATTGGATAGGAAAATTATTGCTTTGTGGACATGATGGAAAGAATTGTACTCCTACCACTTTTTTCCTTGTTTAAAGAGTAAATGTTGATATGTTCGTTGAACAGATACACTGTGTAAAGAGGGACTGAGGATTGGACGGGGCCCAAATTTCATGAGAAGAGCCATTCTAACAAAGTTCCACGTAGAACAAGGAAAATGGGCCCTTCTTGGGCCTGTTTCCCAGCTGGAAGCAGAGCAGCCAGGACAGACTTGGATCTCAGACTGAATCCCACCATTCTTCTGTTCACACTAGCCCCAGTGAAATGTGAAGAGGGTCTAAACCACTGCTCTGCATTTGAATCTCCTTTTACATACATTTTTAAGCTGATAGCTTCAAGAGCATGTATTGTGTGCTTTTGTAGAACACAGCTGAACAAATGTGATGTGATCTAGGTAACTTACTGCAGCTTTCTAATTTATAAATGCAGCAGGAAGTACATATAAGAGAACCTTTTCATGCAGTAAGGTGTTCAAATGTAACAGGGCAGTTTATGTTTGAAAATGGAAATATCTTTAAAGGCATTCATTTCTTTGCCTGTATATCTCACTCTCTGCAGTCTCAAATGATATCTTTGTTCACTTGTTATCAGAAGTGGACATTTGGCTGAGATTTGCAAACTGGTGCTTAAGATTAAACCATATTCCTTCTGTCTGCTTCCTTGCTAAACTCTGCAGTGTTAATGATTTGTATATTGATGCTGTTGTGGTTTTCACAGGCTATTTTTTTTCACCTTATAACAGTTGTTTCTTTTCAGATTTATAATGTTCTCTACAGAATAATAGTTGTTTTACTGGCCCATATCCAGCATGCGTAAGGTTTATATTGTAGTCCAAATTTAACATCAATTGTCAGATGAATCATTGAGTCATGGAAGGGACTTCAAAAGGCCATCCAGTCTTTCCCATGTCCAAGGCCAAATCAGCTGAACATGTCATTCCTGACAGACATTTGTATGGCTTCTAGCACTGAAGACTCCACAGACTCCTTGAGAAATCTCTTCCATGATTGCTTCAATTCTTATTTATTAAACTTTCTGACTAATGTCTAAATTGCCCCTAGTACAATTAAAAGCTTATGACTTCACATCTTATTTCTATGCACATGGAGAATAAATTTATCTTCATTTTCTTTACAGCAAACTGGTGTTGGAATATAATTACCACCTTCTCCATTTAGTGTGGCCCATTTGGGGAATTATTCTGTTTAAGAATTCATAAAAATGCTACCACTTTTTGTTTACTTGTTTCCAAAGTCTCCAGCTGGTACATGCTTGGAGTGCAGCATGCATCACTGGTTGTTGAACCTTACTAGTTGTAAGAAGAGCAGACAGATGGTCTTAGTGTTGGGAGCTGGTCTTGTTTGTTTATATCTTTGCTAAAACCTGGACAGTACAGGTAAAGTAGAAGTCACCAGCTCAAAGGATGCATGTAGAGGTTCACATTTCATCACCTGAAGACTGCTTTAACTTCTGGTGCAGCTCTCCTGGATGACACTCTTAAAGCTTTCACTTCTTTCTATGAATAAAGACAGGAAGAAGGTGACAGGAAGGTGGCCTGTGTCAGACGATAATGTGGGGTTAAGGGGGTTGTGGTTAAGCCCATTCTCTCTAGTAGACATTGCTTTAACCTGAAGTCCTGAGAGATGTTACCCCTGTAGAAAAACTTTTGCAATCTAATTGTAGATGTTCTTGTTAATGCTGTAACTGTCTGACTGTCTGGAGCATCATGCAGCAAGAGGTTTTGCACGCTTTCTTATGCTTTTATGAAGTCAAACCAACTCTTTGTTAATTAAGAGAAAGTATTGTCATTGTATAGCCCCATCTCACATCTAGGTTATAACTTTTTTGGTAAGGTGTTGTTTCTGTTTTCCAAATACATTGTTAAGGATTGATGCATAACCAATGATTGCTGGAGTATGCTGGCTTGCATACATGAACAAAACTGCTGTTTCCAGAAAAAATAAACTTGCAGGAGAAATTATGGGCTGGGTTTTCTGCTGACAGTTAATGGGACTTCATAGAATGGAAGGCAGCACAGAATTTGGCCTTGTGCAGAGTATCTCAGCATGAAGAACCAGTGGCTCTTTCAAATGAAGAATCTAATTCCTTTAGTATTAAGTATTTACAGCATAATTTGAAACTTAGTGATGTTTATCCATGGCCCAGTCCATCTCTGGCTGAAGTCAACAGTTTTCTTTCCAATGTTACCCCAGGGTTCACGCACCTCAGCCAGCAGAGTGCATGTGTTCATTTTCCCAAATGGCACAGGGCTTGGCAGACTTGCGTCTCTCTTTGGTTTTGGAGTTCTGGCTATATTTGAAACTAAAGCACGAAGCAAAATTTAGAGGCTAAAAATTCTATGTTTTATGAACCACAAATCTTCCATGAGTTACCTTTCATGCAATTTTATGGTCCTACTGGCTTGGAAATGGGCAATAGCAGTTTGCCACCTGCAGCATCAACATCAAGTAAAACTAATGCTGTGGTTATTCTCTGAAATGTGGAACCTAAAAAAAAAAAAAAAACAACAGACAACTTCACTGTAAATTGCTGTTTTTGAAAAAATGTTCTACTGCTAAGATATTGGAAAAATATATTTTCTATAAAACTTTTTATTTTAATCAAACGGCAGGCAGACCTTTCAAAACTTGCCCCATGATAACTGCCTCCAGAATTAAAATTGTTAGCTCGCTAGAAACCTTGCTGAAACCTGCACTTGGGTAAAAGGAATTACCTTACAAAATAAAAAGGAAATAAGATTTTTCTTTCTTTTTAAAATATTCACTTTTTATTCAGTCCTTGCATCTTTCTCGATTTCACTTTTATTTTGTTGTCTCTCAGCTCTATAGTCTTATGCTACATCATTGAAGCACTGAATCAATCTTTTTCCTTAATACTGTGAGAGTTAACATGTATAACTGACTTTTAAGGGGCTTGGATGTTAGGTATTGTGGAAGTGCCAAGTACTGCTGTCAGCAAAGCAGTTTCATTTGGCTTGTGGATGTTAATAAGGTCTGAAGCCAGAGCTGTAGCTGCGAATTTGTGCTTGTGGACTTGAAACTTCACTCTATTATCAGCTTATACGGAAAAGCTTCACCTCCACATGGTCACCACTGGCACCGAAAGTTATTCTAGAATGGCAAGTTACATTTCAAGAAGGTTTTAAGTGTCTCTCTTTCAAATGGTTCACCCAAGTCGTTTTAAATATACAGTCAGCTGGGACTGCTGGTTCCTCAGGTATTCTGGATATACGTTGATCCTCAGGTATTCTGTGTTGTTCAGTCTCTGATGCCACATGGATGTGAGTTAGAGAGAGGAAACAGGTTGAAACTTCTCATCTGTTGTGTGAGGGTGACCTGAAACAAATCTCTTCCTATAGGCTTCTCTGCTGCTTGTATCAGTGTATATCCTGAGAGGCAGCACAGCACAGGGAAAATTGGTTTGCTTCCTCAAGTATAGCTTAGAACGTCAAGTCCTGCTGTTCAGTGATCAAGGTCATATCCACACCTAGAAGTTGCCTTGAATTTTGAATAATATTTGACAGGTGCATGTTTCTATCATGAACAGCAACTTCTACCAGTTATTTGATCCCTCTTCCTTCAGATATTATGACAAAAGTGTGTTCCGCTTATCTTGAAAATCCTCCTTCAAGGACTATAAAAGGTATTATTAGAAGTTGTTCCTTTATGGGACCAGCTGCCAATGGTGAAATTCAGATTCAGTTTTTTATTCTAAGACTTTTCAAGACTAAAGTGTTTGGATTTTGATACATATTGAGTACTAGAAATGACTCTTGAAGGGAAAAGCAGTAGAATTTTATTGTTAGTGATCTGCTGCTTAGTACACTGAAATCCTTTCTGTAGGTCTTGCCCTTTTTTCTTTTCTTTTTTTTTTTAATGTTGCTTATAAACTAGAATCGTAGCAGGTTTTGAAGTCAGATTGAATTACTCTTCCCAATGTGCCATTTTGGAATCGGCAAGAGCCAGCCCGGCTTGTGTCTTATTTGCCATGTGGATTTGCCTCTGGCTTCAATTTTCTGCCACAACATAATTCTTACAGATGGATATTGTACTGAACCTACCTAATGCATATCATATTTAGTTACTCATATTTCTTCTGAGATAACAGATGCAAAGATGTTTCTTGTGGTCTTCCCTGATTTACTGCTTCTTAATCTGATGTTTCAAATTAAACATGCAATGTTTTGAGTCTTAAAATGTCATTGCATTCTTTTAAAACACATGTTCAGCTGCTTTGTAATGGGCATGTTTTTTCTTGAAGTTTAATGCTCAGTGGTTATGGAATAATTGAATAATGTAGCATGTCTGTTTATAATCAAGATGAGTATATGTTATCAAAGGTATACATCCATTTCTCTTTCATATGATTTTCTACGTTCTTCCTTGTACCTGGCACACCCTTTGCAGCTACTTTAACATACCAATAAACCATTAAGGTGCAATTATGCAAGAGCACATATTGGGGCTCATGTTAAATGTTCTGTTGCAGCAACATGACTACTGACAGTAGGTGAAGTTAGATATTGGTACGAATGCAGTGGACTTGGCATCTTTGAGTATCTAAACTGCCATGTTAAATTGAGAAAAATTAGAGAATGCTTACAACTGTCTATCCACAAGGAAGTCACATCCTTGCTAGTGATTCGTTTGCTGGGCAGCACAGTGGGCTAGGGAGCACAGGGTTTTCTTTTTCCTTTAAAAGAGCAAGTAGCAATTATTTTTCCTTAGATGATTTATATATAAAAAAGGTTTTTGACTGCCATCCTTCTTGAGCACTAATAAACTTATCTTTAAATAAATGTAGGTCACTTAGTATCATCTTGAGGTATTCTTCTATATAAAACCAGGATGAAATTCCTCACCTAGCTATGTGATTGTACCATGGAGACCATTTCAGGTTAAAGCCTATACTGCATTAGTTATGCAAATATAATAAAACCACCAAATTTATTTATTAGATAAATAGATTCTTTTCTTACCTCTCCCTCTGATCTGCTAAAAATAGTTCAGTTCTCTGTCACACAAGCTGTATGACAATATCTTTTTGTCTCTTGCAGAGACTTGTCAGTTCTCAGGCACACTGGGTGAGCCACTTTTGCCTATAGACACTTTACAGTTGCCACTGTTATGATTTGCTTATTCAACAAAAGCTACTGAACTAGACATCAGAGAAGCTCTGGAAGAGTATGTAGGAAGAGCTGTCCTTATTTTTTTGCAGGGATACCCAAGGCATACAGTAGACTAAAGGAAACCTGCCACAAAATGCTTTTGTTCTCTAATCTCAAACAGTGCAGCCCAAACTCACTGAAGATATTGCGCAGGGCTACATAAAAATTACCTAGCTTCGTTTCAGAAAGCTCCTACTATGCTTCATAGCTCAAGTTCTATATCACAGTCTCATGTGTGTGAGACTCTCTCTCCTTTGGAGCTTGACAGTATTTCAGTCTTTAAAACAACCCGGAGAATATTACTGTGTCAGAATAAAACATAGGGGCTGCAATAGTGTTTTGTTAAACTGAGCACCTGGAACAGCTTGAACCTGTACTTTCTTTTTTCTGTGTACAAGCAAGATTCTTGCTAATGCAAAGCCTCCTGGCTGGCTTGCTGAGTGTGAAATCCAAGGCACTGAAATTATGAAATTTTATGAACTTGCTGATTTCTGAGAAAATCTTTGACATCATGGTCCCAAATAACATTGTAATTTTATTTGGAATTTTTTTGCTGTCAAGTTAGTGAGCCTAAGCTTTAGCACGAATTGCAAGTTGATCTGTAATTCCCATTTGTGCTGGACAGTTATGTAAATGCATATTGTGGGAACGTGCCCAGGGATTTTACACGTATGGTCTTGCCAAAAATGAAGCTTGCAAGCGTTTTAGAGTTGTGAATGAAGATTTGGCATCTGATCCTGTTCCTACTGCCTTGTCTAATACCTGCTATCAAGTTTTACTTGGAAAGGACAGGACATTTAGGGGTCTGGGTTGAAAATGCCTTGAAAATTTTTATTACAAAAAGGCTTTTCTAGAAACTAAGTGTGTAGAGAACAAGTGAAATGATGAGGATCATTTGTAGATGAAACAACACAGGAGGAAATCCTAGTTGAGTCAGGTCTGACACAAAAATCTCACTTGCTCCCATAGTGACACATTCTGAGGCTCTGTTTGACCACAACACTCAGCAAAACCTACAAATAGCAGAATGCAGGCACGACAAGATCTGAATGTGACAAAAGCATGATTTGTGGACAGTATCCTATTGTTAATAACACGGCCAGTTCAAATTATTCTTACTTGCAGTAGCGTAATCATGTTGCTGTTCCTTTTCTAGAGGCCTCTTATAATCACAGGTCTGAAGGAGAAGCTGCTCAGCAGAGTGCAGCTACCACTGGGGGGTTACAAGTTCCTTGCTCCTGTTCCAGCTTCCAACCTCTTCCTGTCTGCTAAATCTACATGTGACTTGATCACCTTTGCTGATCCTCCCTGGTTTATTGATCTCCCTACATATCATTTCTTGGGCACGGGTAGCTGACAGAGGCAGGATACTTCCTTATGTGGTCTTGTAGCGCAAGACTGAAAACATAGTCACAATTCGTATGGCTGCAAAACATCATTTCTGTAGTTCTGTGGAGAATGCATTTGGTTATAGATTTGTACAGTAGTATGGTAACCACATGTTAGGCCTTGTGGTAAAGAAAGAAGTTGTAGGAAAGGAAATAAGGTATGTGAAAAGGGGAAGCTGTCAGACAGGTTTAGAAATGAAAGAAACTCTTTTAGATACTGAAGGTTTTGAAGCATAATGGATGACATTTAGTCCTTAGTAAAACCCTGTTGAATTCAGGGATCTGTGTAAGGGAATAAATTTTACCTGGTGTTTTAGAATGCATGCCTTTTTGAAAACACCCACTTGATTGATTTATTAAAAAAAAAGAAAGCTATAATGAGATCCAGCTTCCTATAAGTTTAGTGTAATTTTGTGCCTTTTGTTAGTTATGCTATTTAACATATATGGTTCGATCAGTGTAGCCTGACTCCCACTCTCTAATATAGTTACCCTCACAGCATTTCTTTGTGGTAAGGAAGTACAATAATCCCCACTTTACAAATGGGGAGCCATGGAAAAAGAGAGGCTTAGTGACTTGCCTGAGGTCACACAGGCCGCCCATTATGGAGCAGGGAATTCACCCAGGACTCTCAAACAACAGACAAATGCTCCAGCCCCTAGACTCTCTGTCCTTTTGCTCCTGTTTTTAAAGAGCTCAAAAGGTTCCATCCAGATTTCAGAGACGGTTCAGAGGTTATTGAGGGCAGTCTGGCTAAAATAACAGAATAGCTGGATCAAGCGAAAATGTGCTGCTTAGGTGTAGAGTTGTACTATGGGCGAGTCAAATAAAGGTTTTTCACCTGGCAGCTCTGCTTCCCTCACAGTTGCACAAGCTTGCTGTCTCATACGCACACACACATCCCTCTGCAACTCATTTTTCTTCTGCCTCCTTTGGTAAAAGGAAGTTAGTACAATTAGATGGTTATGTAGGAAGCTGAGGCTAAGTATTTACTTATAAAATAAGCAGAGGAGAAAAAACCATGAGGTGGATTTCTTAGTGTCTGCCTTCTGGGGTTTATTTTTGTGAGCGGAGTATTGAGGGACAGAGATTTGGTCCCAGTAGAAAATGCTTGAAACACATTAGTCTGCTTTGGTATTACAAAGATTACAGGGCACATTGTGAGAATTTGTAAGGATTTATGTGCTTTTAAGAAAGGATTAAGAATAAAAAAAAGTCCAGATTAAAAATGCTGTCTAACCACATCACTACAAGCCAAAATTTGCATGGTGGTTTTCTTTTATGTTTAATACCGCAATGTTTGTAGTGCAACTTCAGTTACAGCTGGTTTTGTTTAAAGACCATAGTCTAGGTGTGCACAGCATGTGAAATGTTATGAGTTCATGTAACATCCTTGAGATCTCATTCAACAGCAAGCTTGAAATACCTACCAAAAGAAATAGCGATAGACTCATTCTAGAAAGTTTCTTAAATGGAAAAAAAAAAAAAATCAGATACATTCCATAACTTCTAACTGTCTGTTTTCTTCCTGCCTATCAGATTTTAAGCTTGAACAAGTTTGTTTTTTCTTCCTAGAACATAATTTCTTTAATATATTTGGACATGATAGTTCCATAGTAACACCAGACTGCACAACATGGAATTATTTATTTGTTTGGGAACATAATTGTTAAACAACCTCTAAGCTGAAAAAAACCCCCACAACTTACCAATTATTTACTAAAAGCATCTTCAGCATAGATAGCTAATTAAATTCAGATTGCTAAGTGCGGATGATTAGAGGCTTATGTTGCTAGAAAACTGCATGTGCTGACTTCAGTTAATATTCATTTGTAAATTCAATCCTATTCAGACACTTTATTTAGGAAAACATAAATCCGTGCAAGATGTGTGCTGTTACTTTATTTTATACTTTACATTCTCGCTATATTAGACATCAATTTGTTGACAGTTTTTGACATGTTACCAACATGCAATAGAGATGTAACCTGACCAGTAGGAGCGGCTATCTTAGCTTCTCACTTTTCAGGATTTAAAAAAACTTCTACTTCCCCCTGCCCCTGTTTTCTTTCTGTTTCATTTTGTGTAGAGCTTGATCAAATAGCCATAGAAATCAGTGGAAATAGGATGCTGGGCTTTAGCTCAGTCTTCAGGGCATCTTCCTCAACCACAGGACTTGTCGCCCGATGCAGTCTGGGCACCCCTGAGCCCGGTGGTGCCTGGAGGATGAGGGTGTGCTGGATACGGTGCATTTTCCAGACATCTGCTGGTTGGTGCCTCTGTTTCAGGTACTTGTTGAACTTGGTCTTGTAGCATAGCCTGTATGTGAGCAGGTGTGGTGCCTCACAAGTGCTTTAAAGTCAGCCGGCATCAGCAGCGTGTGGTACCTAAGGATGGATACTCAAGCATCTGCAGTGCGTACGGTTTTCTTTCTTGCTTGTGTCAGTCGTTGAAATGGCATTGACCAAAACGGAGTTCCATTTGCATGGGTGAATAGCCAGTTTGAATTGGATTCTGGATGTTGGTTGTTGGGGTTTTTTTGGTTTTTGATTTTGCAATTCTTACAATGTTATTTTTAAAACAAAATTTAGGGGTTATATGTTTTTTTGATGATGTTTTGGCTTTGTAAGCTCTGCAAAGTTGATACAGATGTGTGTGGAAGGATAGGTTTATTACTGTCTTATGGAATCAAACGCATCACTGTACCTTCAGACTGGTAAAGGTTTTCATAGCATCTGTATTATACCTGGCATGTTATTGTCACTAATGGTAGTATGAAAATTTTACTGCAGGCTTGTGTTGGCAGACTGATTTGTTAGCTAAGAGTTTCACAGCTAGAGAGACATTGCAGATTTTGGCATTTATAGGCTATGGAAAGGTGAAGCTTAGCAGGGGAAAAGAACATGTGGGAAGAAAAACTGAAGATTGAGTTGTTAGTTGAGCGTGTTGAAAAGTGAAGATCATCTGTGGAAAAGAGAAATTCAAGGAAGCACTTTGAGAAAGAGGACAAAGGAAAAAAGAAAATAAACCTTCAGATGACATTTAGGCCAATCCAGAATAGATAAGTAGATACAAAATTATCAATGTCATACACTAAAAGTGACTAAAGATTGCAACTGATATTCATGGCAATTTGAGATTTGAAAGATGTTTAGTTTTAGTCTGTAAAAATATGTAAGTTTTAAAAACGTGCTGGCAAACATGGACTCAGTATGCACCAGTTTACAGCTATGTAATCTACTGAAAGGCTGCTGGGATAAACTTTGGTTTTAGCTGAGTGGAGAACTGAGCTTAGAGTCTTCTCCTTAATGAAAGAATAATTTAATTTAAAGGATAATTGTCTCTACTTTTGGGGGCAAATGGTTTTTCATTGCAGTGGCTACAGTTGTGAGAGACTCTTTCTTTGTCTGTTTATGGCACTAAGTACACTTGTTAGAAAAGAAGCAAGTCTTTGATTTTAATCTCTTGTCTCTAGAATACAATCAGTTTCTTATTTAAATTATGATTTCACATGGTTCTTTGATAAGTTAAGGTTTTGTGTTTGTTGGTTATACTGCAGAGACTTTGTTGTGCTCTCAAGTGACTGGATGTCAATACAAAAATTCACTGCAAGATTAACTACAGTGTACATTAAAGCAAAATTTCTCAGTTTTAAACTTCTGCATCATGGTTAAGGAAATCCTTCGTTTAGTCAGGAATAATGGGGCCCTAGTTGAATTTATTTTTCTCTTGTTTGATTTGAAGTTTCACTCTTTAGTCAAGTATTATTTATTGTAGCTTTCATCAGAATCAGATGAATAAATACAGAGTCTAGTATGGATTGGTGTGTATGGCAGAAGATTATGATTGGACACCCAGTGTTGTGCCTTGGTTCAACATGACCTCTTGCTCGGTCAAGCCATTTCTGAAGTTTTTGTTTTGTTTTGTTAAACTTGTCTATTAAATAGGCTTTTACAGTGGGTGTTCTAGTTTATATAAATGATTCAAGGAGTTAATACTGAAGTCAGCTACTACTTTTTTTCCCTGAAAACCTGAAATTTTACTTTCCAAAAATGTAATATTTTTTGCTTTCTGTTGGTAAGTATGAAATGTGTAGCAGAAGAACCATATATGAAACAGATATCTGTGACGAGGTCTCTAAAATGCCACTTTTGTACCATTATGGAATTTGGTTTCCATGTTGATTTACTAGTCTACATACTGTAGAGAGATTTGCAGTAGAGGCTTGGAATTTCTGCAAAAGTATTTGTTATGTACTAGCAGTACTTTGGAAGGAGATATCCAGATATTTCTTAAGATCTTAAAAGCATGGTATGAAAAATCAGATTTTCCACATTCCCTCTTGCAACTTAAATCCAGTGCAAACAGAGGTCTCTTTATTTCATAACCAGTTGTTTAACACTGGCTCTACTTTTGAGACTTATTGATTTTGTTGTATTCCAGGCCAGGAAAATCAAAGTCACGTTGTGAAAATATCCTCCTGAAATAAGTTATTACAATTTAATGCAATTGTAAAGGGTGACTTTTTGGTTAAGGCTCTGGCCTGGGACTTGAGAGTTCAAACTGAGTTCAGCTCAAGGCTGTGACCCTGACCACAACTGTAGGCTCACCAGGCAACCTTCCTGGGTCTCGGTTCCCCATGCAGCGCTTTTTACCTTAGGCTGAAAACTCTTACAATGTACATTAATATAGCAGACATATAGAAAACTGTGTTCCTGATCCGGTTCTTAGCTGCCACTTTAATGTAAGTAATCACTGTAACTTTTACATTACCACTTGTTTCTCTTCTACAGTCCACATCATGGGGGATGTGAAACTGGTGACATCTACTAGAGTCTCCAAAACCTCCCTGACGCTCAGCCCCCCTGTCCCTGCTGAAGCACCAGCGTTTACTCTTCCTCCTCGGAACATCCGCGTGCAGCTGGGAGCCACCGCAAGATTTGAGGGGAAGGTAAGAAAAGGAGATGATGGAGGGCGTTTTCACTTGGTTTTGCCCTTTCCTGAAGCTGTCTAGTAGGCTGCAGAGACATTGAAATTACCTCTGCAATATGGGAACTTTACTCAAGAAAAATACACCGGGGTTTGCCCTCCTGAGGAGGCAGGAGCATTACAGGTCTTTCTCTGAGGAGAGTGTTGTAAAACCTTAGTATGTGCAAAGTATAACCTGGTTGAGCACGTCAGGCAATGAGCTTAGTATCAGTGGGAAACTGCCTCAAGAACTGTCACTGATCAGAGAGTACATATTCTCCTATTGCATATTTATCTCCCTGCATCCCAAATCTGCCTGTTTGTAAAGCTTCATAAGTAATCCAAACCTACCTGTACTACAGCATCTGTTTCCTACTAGTCAAGCTAGGATTCTGTAAAGAGAGTTGTGATAGTTTTGTATCTGCACCAATTCCCCATATATGTCTCTAATCTGAAAGCAAAAAAGAGTGTTTTCACAGGAAAGATTGGTTTATTCTAGGTATTTTGTTAACTGAAAGGGTTTAAAATGATGTATAGTGGGGTGTGTATCTCAGGTTTTCCCCTTCCCCTCATGCCTGGGACATTGAACTGTCCTTACTAGCATCCATATTTCTTTCATGCTTCAGTCTTGGTATGATCTCTTCCTTGTTCCAGCTATTTTCCTTTCTCCTTCCTTAACCCAAATCGTTTTCCTGGAATTTTTCCTCTCAGCTTTCTTCTGCTCATGTCACGCTCTGATTGCATGCTGACAGCTGTATCATCACACCAACCACACTGTTAATCTTTGAAGTGGTGGGACTTCTCTGACAGAAGCAGGAAACTGCAACTTTACTGTAACAAAAGCAAGGGCTAGAAGGAATTTGAGAAATTCATAACTTCTGAAACTCTAACTTAAACAGAGGGCCAATAGAGGGCATCTGATATTTATTTTATTTGTTTATGCAAGAGAAGGCCAGGAACTGGGATCTTTCAACAGGAACTGGGTAGAATAACAATTTTTGGAGCATATAACTTTTTAAGTGCAAAACCAAAACTAATCTCAGAAGTAGTTCTTGGTTTTGACTTTTTGGCAATTTTCATAGAAAGCAGATAATTTCAATAAAAGTGTTTAAACCAAAGAACAGGTTTATTATCAAACCTTTAGAAAAGCTGTGGGGTTTTTTTTATTAGCTTAATTTTATTGTGATTTAAAGGCACCAGCCGGAAACTCTGTGTGCCTGACATTGGCCAGTCCCACTGAGCATTCCCTTTTTTACTGTTTTTCTCTTTCTTTTTATTTTTCCCTCTTATTATTTCACCTTCCTTTGTTGCAGAGAGTGGAAAGATGGCAACATGTTGCTACTTTATGGATGCGACACTTATGTACAATACTATCCTAACTCTGACTGGTTCTTCCAGACAACACTGCAACTGGAAATAGCAGTACAGTGAAATCAAAGTTGAAGCATGTGATGTTGCTAAGATTTGGTTTTACATTTTCCGTGTTTCCTAACTAAAACCTCAAGTGGGATATTTCCAATTTTCAGTGCATTCTTCAAACATTTTCTTATTAGTCACATGGAAGCAATTGTATATAACTACCTACAAGCTGGAGTGTCATCACTGCTTAGCATTCTTTTCAGATCTGTTTTTGTAGTGTTAATTTTTCAGGGATAACTATCTCATTTTTAAATTTGCTTTGAAGGCTGGAAGGGTAAAGTTGGAGGAGGGGGGGTAGTAGCTTGGAAAAAATACACAAATTCAATACTAATTAAACTGACAGGCTTAAGTTCCTTGAAGGAACAAAGCTTTGATTGAAGTCCTCATTTGAACCTACTTGATGAAAATCTAAATTCCAGTTCTGCCTATTTGGCATATGAGCATGACTGAAACCTTTAATTTTCCATCCTTAAAATGTGGATGATCATATACTAGTTGCATGCACGCCATGTAGCTGAAATAAATCTTCAATGCTCAAAGTGTTTTTTAGAGTGTCAAACATGAAGAGCACAGCTTCACTCAAATACATGTGAGATCTGCAATTACTTTGTGGTGAGTAGCCTGCCTTAATGGTTTGGCAAACCAAGATTACCCAGTTACAGCCACTGTCTTTGGCACTTCAGCCTCTTGCTATGCACAGAGCATTGCCTGGCTTTTGTTCAGTGCAGCTTGCTGCCCTGGAGGAGCTTTGTTTTACCTCTTTCAGGTAACACAGGTGAGAAGAAATATATGACAGCTGAAGACATGAAACAATCAGTCTTTACCATCATGAATCACTTCCAAATTTCTTGGAATACACCCTAGCTGCAGGCTGAGATATGAACTTGCAATTCTTTTTTCTTTTTGGGGGGGGGAGGTGGTGGAGCAGGGAGAACAAGCTACATTATGATAATTGGATACAGAGAGCAATGGAGCACAGCATGTTCTTCTTATTATCTTATGCTAGAAAAAATAATTTTAAAATTATAATACCAACTATTAAAATTGAGTCTGTGTGATCAGATGTTTATAATTTAACACAGCTGGGGAGATTGTGTTTGGTTCTGCTTTTTATTAGTATGTTGTTTGTGCTCCTAGTCTAGTAACTTGAGCAGGGTGAGGGTGCATGCAATGGTACAGTTTGAAAGGCTTCTGTCACTTAGTCACTGCAGAACTACAAGATTGCAGCCTGAGGGGCTTGTATCATCCAGGTCCATCTTCAGCTGGTTAGTACAAGGCTGTTTCTTCTGTCACTTGAATGTTCCAGAGGTTCAGAAGGACACTGGACCTGTTCAGAAGGACAATCTTAATAAACACAATTTATGAAGAATTAGTAATAGAAGTAGCTGCTGAACTTATTTAGGTTTTCCTGTCCTGGGAAATAGGCTACAGATGTTACAATAGGTTGTTGCTGATATTCTTGCTTCATCACACAATATAAATATTAAACTAGACTCAGGCTAAAGAAAAATAAAAAGTTTTAAAATTGGCTAGACAGGAGATTTTCTTCAAAGAGCTCCTTTGCAGTGGAATTTATCTTATCACAAAGAACAAACATTTTGAGAGTTCAAGACAGGATATAAACCTGATATTTTGATGATCCTGTATTATCATTAATTTACAAGGAAGAGAGGGCCCCAAAGTCAAACTTGTTGCTTTTCCTTCCAGCCGTGAATAAGTTGTGTGAAATGGCAATTCAATTGAGGAGAGTGCAGAAATTGAGAAATACCACAAATGTAAGAAAATCGAGGTGAAAAGGAACTGGATATGCCATTAACAATTTTTCTTTTTTTCTGTTCCTCCCGCTGCCACCCTGGTTTTCTTACTAAAATATCAGTGAGTTTACCTTTATCTGACTGCAGTTCTCAGTTTTCCAATGTGACCTCAGTATAAAAAGTTAGCTCATCATCTTTGAAGTATCTGAGGAAGATTTTGGCCTGGGGCACGGACTGAGGGGTGGAACTGCTTAGTAAGGCAAAGGCAAGGTTACCTTCCCTAGATGCTCCCCAAATGTCTGCTGTTCATCAGTCAGTTGCTGAGGTGATTTTCAGGCAAGCCATCCCAGATAATTCTGAAATTGTGTTGTAGGTTCTCAGCTTGTTAGGAAGTGACTGATGTGCTGTTCTTCAACTACACATCGTGTGTGAGGTGAACAGCTCAGAGTAGTAGTCTCCTGCCTTGTGCTAAGGCATTGTAACTTGTCTGTCAGATACAACTGGAAAAGAAAAGCAGGCCAGTGTTACCAGACTTTGTTTTAAGCTGTTTGTTTCTCTGCTGTATTAATCACTGAAATATTTATCAGTGATTTGCAATGTTAAATTGGCATTGTATATTTTTATTTCTAATTCAGCTGAACATCACTGGATTTTGCAATGATCAGTGACATACTAATGGAGATTAATGTCTTCGTAGCAAATATTATGGGGGTTTCTGTGGCAAGGGTCACATGAGAGGACACGGAAATCCTTTTCAGCCATAGCACCTGAATAAGTATCTGTAAATTATTAGGCAAGGTGGTATTTTGCTGCTGCTAATAATATTTGATTAATTCATCATCCAAGCACAGCATCCTATCAAAGCCTTTCAAATTTTGAGCGTTCCTAAATTTTATTTTCCAAAACTGTGCAGGGTACTACAATTACAACACAGAGCACGTTACTATGCTGACCTACAAGTACATATCTAGTTTAAAATTTAATTTGTCTCAGTCTCTCTCTCTCCCGCACTCAGCTGCACTATTCTGCAGTAAAGATTCAAAATGCCATAGTGGACCAATGTGGAAACTCTAGGTTCAGTGACTTTGAGACATAAGACAAGCTTCAGCCTAAACTGCGTCATTTTTGAGAAGACTCAATCCTTCGTATTTAGATATTTGACTTCTAAATCTTAGACAATTCTATTTATCCAGCTCAAAGTTCCCACTGTAACTGGAAGTTCTATTGTAGAACCTAGCAGTTATTTAAATGTTGCCCTGACTCCACTCTGCATCCACCTATAACCACAGCTTAAGTGTTGCTCTCAGCCCGAGTTGGCTCCAGTCAAGCTTTTGCTTGGGTTTGTGAGCCTTGCCATGTGCACATTAAGATTGTAAACTCCTCTGGTTCCATTTCTGTGTTTAGAAGGACTGAAAAGTTCTTTCACGACTGTCTGGGAAGTCCTGAAAGCAGGCTGGCTTGCTGTAGCAGAAAAAACCCAACACTGGGGCCCTGAAGTGCTGGTGGTGTGTGTAGGCGAATCGAGCAGGACGGGCTGACCCCAGCAGGGCTCTGCGCTGTGACTGCCAGCCTAAGGAGTCAGCGAATGTTGGTGCTTTCATCCAGGTTTCCCCAGTCTTTGTTAACTTCTGTACAGGAAGATATGTCAAGGCATATTGAGATTTACTTAGGTTTCTGCAGCAAACTGATGGAGAAGCTGAGAACAAAAAACTAGAATCTTTGCTGTTGTCTAACCGCTGAACCACATTTTCTTGATCTTTCCCTCCCTATTTTAAGCTTTGGGTTCTGGAACCAATAAAATAGTCTGCAGCAGGCTTGCTTAAAAAAAAAAAGGTGGTGGCCCAAACCAAGCATTTTCAGTTGATAACTATGTGATTAGCTGCCCACACATAATTTTGCCAAACTTAAATAGCAATAGGCTCACATGAAAAATATAGCATGAACACTCTGGCTCTTTACTGTAGTGTTGTTGAGCGTCACGCAGTGAAAAATGACACGTCAGAGAACCATCAGTTTCCAACAAGCCCTTCCCTGTCCAGAGTGATATTAACCTCTGCATTTGATTGTGGCAAGTAGTTAATTCAACCTGCTTTGGCTGCACACATGTATAACTTTTTAGGGTAATATTGGCGGTCATTAATTTTATGAGCCTCAAAAATACTTGTGCTACAGCTCTGCTAGAGAGGAACAGCCAAATGTCGTGCTACGGACCGCAGACTGATTGCCTAGGGGTCAGGAAAGAATTTTTCTCCTTGGATAAAGCATTGTACAGTTGGCAACAGTGCAGTACAAGTTGTTTTTCTGTTTCATGTGAACCATCATATATGGTTGATTGCCAGAACCAAGATATCAAACTACTAAATCTAGTCTGGTATTCTAATCCCAGGGAGCTCGATTTCATGGATTCACATGTAGTTCATAGTCTGAGTAGATGCTGGGGTACTCAGTTCAGCTGCCCAGTCAATAGTTATTGTTCTGTTCTTCCCCTTCCATCCCTCTCCAGGGAGAGCTGGATTGTCAATTTTAAGGCAAGCCAGGTCCATGTCAAGTCCTGCCCCCAGTTAATGTGCTTTCTGGGTCTCTTTCTATCACCCTGCTGTTGTAACACCCTGTCTGTATCTGTTCATATCAGTGAAGTCCAGTGATGTGCATCAATTTGCCATCTTCTCAGCTGCTTTTGCTGCTGCTGGTTGCACAGATACTCTTTGGAACATCATGCCTAAGAAAATAAACTGGCATCGGGCAATGAGGAACAAGAGACTGTGGGAATATTGACAGTGGTTCTGCCATCTGTTCAAGAGAGAGAGAAGACCCATATATGTGGTGTAAGAGATAAAGAGTAGGGAAGCATTAAAAGAAGCATCAAAGGGAAACACTGGCACAGCATTTGTAAATCCTATCAGCTATCTGCTAATGGGAAAACCAAGATCTAACCAATTTGTTTTACTGTGGCTGCTGCACTAGCTTTGCATGGTAAAACCTTTGTTATCCTTCCTTTGCTTTGAACTTCAAGCAGCAATGTGTGCTCCATTTCCAAGCCCCAGCCAGCAGGCACTCCACAAGTATGCCTTAATTACATTGTATGTCTACATTTGATACGGCGGGCTCTAAAATGAGAGAAGCCCATGTAACGACAGAGGATGATGACATGGCACAAAATCCTCTGCTGTAGGCAGGAAATATTTGCTGTTACAAAGTGTATTGGGCAGCTAATCGCATGAAGCTGCCAGCAGGTTTGGATCTGCTCTCTCTGGAGGGGTGACTCTTCTGAGCCATATGAGGAAAGATCCATGAGACATGGATCACATGAGACAGTTGTCTGAGGAAAGAGAATGCTGTGTGAAGACTTGTGCGGACCTGTGACACTACCATGCTCTGTGATGGCCCCAGAAACCTGATACAAAACACCAAGGCAAGTTTTTGGGAGAAAAAAAATTGAAAAAGTTGCTGATTTGACTGGAGATTCGATTTGATCTTTATTTCTACATACCAGTGGAAAGAATTTTTCTTGGGAAAAATTTGGTGCATTCAGAAGTTACTGAAACATGCTGTATCAAATAGACATTGGGGTGCAGACAGCTGAAATAAAAAAGGAAAACAAACTCAAGTTAGGTGGCTGTGAACAGCTTATAGTACGTGTTTTTTCTGTTTGGGTCTTCTGCTGTTTCTTTTTCCTTGCTGTAATTAACCTCCTATTATATTCGCTTACCACAGTACTGTTTTTTTACCCATTTACGTGTTCTCATGGATAATGCATGCATTATTTTATTTGGTTTTATTTCATTGCATAACACTGTCCTGGCATATAGAAATAGTGGCTTAAAGAGTTTCACCTTTAGACAAGGACAAAGTGGGAGGGGCTGTTCTGCTGGGAAGTGGCTGAGGTGGGATTCCATCAAAATTGCTTCCCCACACACTTCATCTGCACCTAGAATTATTCAACGGCGTTTTCCTTCATCAACTGATGCAAGCACCCATGTGTTGACACCCATTTTCCCTGCCTTGCACATGATATGTGCAAGTTGCAGGGGTGCAAGTTGCTGCTCAAGAAGATTCTAGGTTTCAGACAGAAGTGATGGTCTGTGAGCTCTAATTTGGTCTTTCAGTCTCTTTAACTCATAAATTCACACCTGTCTCCCTGTCACCTACGGCCTTCATAGTTTTACTCAGGAGTTTCCAGGTAGAAGTATTTAAGCATTCCTTCTGTAGCATGTGTGCAGGGTATGGACTTGGTCTGCTGTCCCATACAACCGATTTGTGTGTGTGCACTGAGGCAACAGCCAAGATTTCTGGGTGTTTGGCAGCAAAGTTTGGTCAGACCTTTTGTAGAGTTGCTCCAATACGCCAGACATTCAGAAATCCTAGACAGTGCTGAATATCTTCAGATTCCACCCAGACAAAATTTCTAAGCAGGAAAGAGGCTGTGACTGGGGAAGACTGGACATACAGTATCCCTGTGCTCAGTAGCCCTTTCTCAGGGTTGATTTTTATATATATTTTATATATATATACACACATACATATAAATGAGCCTGTTTGCAGTAACTCACTCCCAAACTATAGAAGAAACATGCTATTTGCAACTATCACATTTATTATACTGTTTGCTTTCTATCTCCTTTCCTCGCTTAATTGCTTACCTGTAACCAGTTGGGGACAAGAGTACTACTCTGCTGATCTGTGTGATGGCAGAAAGAGTAGCTCCTTATTCTTGACTGATTTGATATGAACTACTGTAATTAAAGGAACATCAAACCCATTTTTAAAATAATAATGTTAATAATAATGGAAATTTTTTAGATCACTTCAACTGATGTGCATGTGGAGCTAAAGAGAATCTCTTACTATTTTGTGTACTACCTACTAAACCCAGCATTGTTTTAGCTGAAGCCTGACTCTGCATTTGTGTTGCTCGTGGACATTACTTTTTTTCTTTATTTATTTTTCCTTTAATGTGTTTCCAATTATTTTGAATTTTGAGATGGAAGCAATTAAAATCACATGAGGAACTTGACAATAAAATTCTGTGTGATTTAATTGCATTTACTTGCTCCCAGCCCGAGTTGGGGGAATGAACAAACTGTTGATTCCGAGAAGTTTATTGTAGATATCTGTTTTGTGATCACCCACTACTGTGATGTATCTTTGTGAAGCATGGTTTTGTGTCAGCTAAAGAAGGCAAGTGTGTTTCTTCAAGGATTTATCCATAGTGATATCCCTAGGGTTGATTTTGAAGAAAATAATTAGTAGGGATTTCTGGACTTGCTATTTTTCTATAGTCCTCAAATAGACATCAGAGTAAAACTTCTTAGATATTGACAACGTTTTTTAAATATTGACAACTTTGCAGAGGAAGAGGAGATATGAAATATTAATATTGTGGTTTAAAGGAGGTTCAGTCTTTTAAAAAAGTAGTGATGGAATACACGCAGTGACTAATCATGAAGTCCACCATTTGCGGATGATAAGATAAAAATATCTGGAAAAGGAATAGAACAGAATCTAGCTGTTTTCCAAGAGAAAAACAGCTAATCAGAACATCCTAAATAGCTGAACAAAGATATGTTCAGACATTGAGTACATGTAAGTCAGGCTCGAAGGGGTCAGTATAATCCTTATTTTTCTTTTCCCATGGTGGTTCATCATGAATCTCTCAAATTTCAGCAAAGACTTATTAGATTCTTCAATTCTGTTTTTAATGTAAAAAATACCATTATATTTTCCAGGCTAGTCTCCCTTGCTCCTCTGAGCCAGTGTGTCCTTGTGGTCAATTCCACTGGCAATAAAACTCATCACGTAGCATTGCGCATTCCTATTTAAATAAAAGTTCTTAATAGTATGTGAAACATGACTGCAATTTATCATTATGATGGTTTAAATTTGCTTTATTGGGGAATTGTGTGTTTGATTCCTTTCACAGTCATAATAGGTTTAGAGGTTAAAGACCCAGTAACTGGAACAGTGTGAGCAGTTTACTTTCTTTTCCTTGTGCTGCAATAGCATATAGCGGTGTGAGAGAGATGAAATGGGGAAAAGTTTTTGTTATTGTTGTTGAATTGGTTTTTTATTTTGGTTTTGGGGGTCTGGGGGCTGCATGTTTGTTTTTGTTTCCTCTTCCTTCCGGAAATACGCCTCTAGCTGGAAAAACTTTTAAATTTCTTTTTTCTACCTGAACCAAAAGTTTGAATGGAGCACTTATCATCAGACAGGCAATCAACTAACTAGTAATGTATGTCTTCTCCCATTATAAGCAAGGCTTCAACTTTACTCCAGCACCTTGCTTTCATCTGGCTGAAGAAATCACTGAGGTCGGGGGGGGTTCGGTGCCATATATAACTGAGACCATGTAAAATAGCAGAGTATGTCTTTGACTGTCTATAAATGTGTCCCTGAGCATTCGACCTAAATTACACCAGATGACACCAAATCACACTTTTTGGTATAATTCTGCATTTCCCCGTAGGAAAAAAAATAGTCATTAATAGACAGCAAGAAATGATGCATTCAGAATCACTGCAGAAGGCCACATGTGGAGAAGGTTTATAATCAAAACGCATCATTATTCATTGCGGTTTTGCTCAGTCCACACTCACTCTAGCACCTAGACTCCAAAGCTAAAAATTTCTGCTTTTGACATGTTACTTGGCTCTATTCACTCACGGACACAGTATGAAGTTTGGAAACCTACTGGGCAAAACCAGACAACATACTTTTTTTACATGTAACATCTGGATTCCCTACCATTTAAGTGCATGCCGAACAGAAAACAACACTGCTGTGAATTGTGTACAGTTCAACGCATTCATGCAGGAGAGAATCCAGCTTGTCTGACGGGGAGCAGCAGGGGCTGGCTGCTCCCTACGGGAGGTTGAGCCGGGAGCCGAGGGTGAGCCGTGCACGGGCTGTGCCACCCCCAATGGGCTGCAGTCCCACTGGCTCTGAGGACAGCAGGCAGGGCCCTGCGCTCTGACAGGGTCTGTGATGGTCCCAGACATGGCCAGCAATGAGTTGGGTTCAGGACCCAACCAGAGGATGCAGTCAGGAGAAAAGTAAGCATGGCCAGACTTTCCTTCCATAGGTCCCCAGTCAGCTCTTCCATAGGTCCCCAGTCTATAAGAAGCTATCACTGTGTTACTGGAGGTTACTGAATCTCTAGCAGGTGCCAGAAACTGCACATATTTCTGTGCCTAAGCTGCCAGAGTTCATTGTTTAGTGTGTAGGTACAAACCTGCATTCGTCACGATTTTTAAACAAAAAGTAATCCCAGTTCATAGTTCAGCATCACATGTGAACACATCCATCTTTGTGTTCTTCTCTTCCATGGAGAAAATAACCTTTGGAAGAGGAGAGAGACTGGTGTGTTGGGGTAGAGCTTGATAAGGGGGTCAAAGCTCTCTGCACTAGTAGGAGCCAGAGAAATCAAGGCATTCCCCTGACTGGTCATCCCTGCAATGACTAGTCTAGAATAAGGACCCTGAATTGCCTGCCTAAATATGTTTAATTCACTCTTCTAGGAAACTTGTCAGCTAAGTTATTGGTTAAGAATCAAATCATGCTGTTTGACCAACAAGTTAGTAATGTGACATCTGGGCTAGCCTTCCTCCATTAAGGATACTTTGTGAGATTCTAGAGATGATCTAAGCTCTTACTTCTTCTTTTCTCAGAGGAGTTTTAGGAATATGCACCACTCTGCATGAGGGAGTGAAAACCTGGAAATGTTCCATTATCAAAAAAAGGCTTTCTGGTGACGAAGATTGCTTTATTCTCTGTAAATCAGTGCATTGCTGTAAACCTGCAGCCAGGCAGAATAAAGCAAACCTTGTCTTCTGAAAATACTGTGGCTAAAACTAGTACAAATTCCAAGACAGTTTAACACATTTTTATTTCTTATATAGAGACCTTTGTAGTTCATGTGCAGAAATGTGTGAAATGAAAAAATTAATTATCTTTTTTTCTGAATTCTTCTTGCTGTTCTGCACTTTTTCATAATACTATAGTAAATGTTACTCTGGGGTATACTCTTTATTGTAAATAAAACAGCTGAGGTTACTAAATTACTATTTAAAAGTCAAACTGTGTGCCAGTGTGTAATGTATACAAGAACTTTTCATTTAAAGATGACAGCAATCTATGCATATAGCCCAAAGAAAATGGAGAAGCAAGAACTGACAAATTAAATAATTCTGTTCATGGTTACTTGGCTTTTGGCGACAGAATATCAAGCTTGTTTTATCCGGCTCTGTGCTCTGTTGACTCATGTTGAATCAGTTAGAATGGTAATTTTCCTCTAGCTGCAAAGTAGGGTCAAATTGTAATTGTGTGGCCTGAGAGATTGCCATTCTTTCCATGTGCCACATAATACATAAGCAAGGCTCTACTAATGGTGTATATATTATTAAAATTGATTTTGCAGATCTGAGAATATTAGTGTAATGCATGGTATCTTGTAAAATCTTTGTTAAAGCACCCCCTGCCCTCCCCCCCAGTAGTATCTGGTATCATGTATCTGAAATCTAACTCATTTATACTACATTCCCATACCCCTCAGGCAAACAATCAGTTAAGAATTTTCTGTTCTGGGAACACCCTGGAACAAGAGTTCAATATACTTAAGCTTGAATCTTTTGTCTATATAAATTCTGGTGTTCCTTTATAGAATAATAACTCAGCCATTTGTCTCTACAGAGAGGCAAATATAAATATTTCAAAACAAAGTGATGTTAGAAGCCAGGGCACTGGAAGAAAAATTATGATAAAATCTTGGAAATACAGATTAAAGAATTATGGTAAATGGCATTGATTTTTGCATATTTCATAGTACCACTTAAACAGCCCAACTCGACTGGAGTTCTAGTATATGTGATAGTATTTTACATATACATGGGGCAAACCAGAGTTGGACCCTTCTCTCATTACATTCCCAGCTACAAGAACAGAGGAAATATTTATTGTTACCCCCTTTGACATTCGTGCAAAGTATTGAGGTATGGTGACATTCATTGGTTTGTGCAAGATCACATAGAAATATGTGCCTGGATTCAGAATTGAACTGCTGTCTTCTAGAAGTTCAGTTCCCATCTGGTACCTTAGACATAAACCTATCCTTATGGGAGATAAATAGCTCCTGATTTTGGAAGAGAAAGTTGAGATTTGCAATAGGTGCAAATATCAACATTATCTACGTGGGTGTTGTTGGATTAAGAGCATCACTTAATACAAACACACTGCCAGATTTAGGTCCTCAGTGTCTTGACACAAAAGCTAGTTTACTTGCCTATTGGGATATGCTGATGGGCAGGGGTGTAAATGAAGATTTCTCTGCTCGGGACACTGTTACAGACTCATTGGTTTGATGGAAAATATCATGTTGAATTTGTTCAGGTCTCCCAACAGGAATGCCAATGGCTGCAGTTAAGTGGAGCCCTATTGAAAGCATTTGCAGAACAAGCGCTTTTTCTGCAACCTAAACAAATATATCTACTGTTGAGTGCATGTGTGTGTTGCTTTTACCAAGATCACAGCAATTTTAGTTTTGAGAGAAAGCATTGGAAAGAAGAGGCGAGCCCACAAAATTTCTCTTGAACTCAGTGTGTCTATAAATATTTATTCTGAGCTGTTGAACTAGAAATTCAGAGCTATATCAGTTTATACTTAATATTTCAGTTAGTGCTTTAAAGGTTTTTTCTTCTAAACAGTTGTTGCTCAGCTCTTGATTTTTACTTTTATTTTGAACATAGTTTGTATATTGTACTGTATGAGTTCTCTCTGCTAAGCTGTTATTAAAAAGTATATGTGTGAAGCCTTTAAAGATTACAGATTTTATAGACTATTACAGGATAAAACTATCACTGACAGTTGCTAATAAGCAGCTGGTGTTTTGCAATAGGCTTATGTATGGAAGTCTTAAATATTTAATGCATTGATACTGAATTGCTAAGGACAGCATCCACAACCTAGGAAAGCATGAAGCTCTTCTGGTCAGTGGCATAGTTCCTACAATACGATAGGGTCACTAGTATTCAGCAACATGTAAAATTATATCCTATTAAGACAGAAATTTCTCATCAGTAAGAAAAAAAAATAATCTTTGATTCTACCAGAAATAATATGCAATGGAAAAATTATTCTTTTACAGGTGTTATTACAGTGAATAATGGTTGTTCTCTTGAGAGAGGCAAGAAGCAGAGTGGATAGTATTATTTCTAAAGTAACTGCAAATTCAAACCCTGAGCATTTTTGTTATGAAGGGATTGTTGCTCTGAAAATAATTGGCGTTGTTTAGTTTTGCTATTGTTTTGTGGTATTAGCAGAGTTTTTTCGACCTGATGGTTCCCCAGTCTCAAGCTGAGGCTCATTGTGTCTGGATTTCATGAACAATTCTGTGAGATAAAACAGTTAAATATTTATAGTTTTCCTTTTAAGTGGGAACATACACACATTTTGTTAATGACAGAGCGAAATGTTGGTGTGAATTTTCTCCTGTATGTGTCAGGGGGATTCCTAGTGCTTTAAACCTGTGTTTAGACCTGTGCTTGGTCTAAACAAGCTTCATCCACCTTTCTGTGTTGTTTCTGAATGAAGGATTCACAACTGAAAGCAGAAATCTTAGTCAAGAGTTTAAAGTTAATCTTTTTGTGGTGGGAAGAGGGGAGACAGTTTCCCAACCGTTTGTTTTTCTTGTGTTAAACTGTTTTAAATTTCAACCTTTCTTCTGGTGCTGCCAAATAAAATTTATGAACACAGTAAATCAGGCTGTCCCATTGAAGTGGAAATGAATGAACTGCTCCTGTTCTGACAGCCCTTGCAATACGGTGAATCTCTGGTCTGATTTTTCAAAATCTCATTTTCTGTAGCAAAGATTGGTGCTGCTCCGAAATGAACACTGGCCTAGCAGGAAGCTTCTGGCGTGCTCCTAAACTCATTGCAACTGACTTAAAGCAACTGCTTCCTTTAGTAATATTTTATAGACAGCTTGATCCAGAATCACCAAATATGTCAACCACTGTGAATCCTCCTTTGACAAAGTGTCAGAATTTCACCACTCTGCAGAGACCTTGTCATCTTTTTGTGCCAGTGTAACCCATCAAAATGTGCAACAACTACAGGGGAGTAGGAGAGAGCCAGGTCAGCATCTGGGTGGCAGTGGGGAAATAGCCTAAGCTTTCTTCTGGACTTTAGCTAAGGGTTATGGCACCTGACTGCTTTTGAATTGCCAACCTAGACAAACTTTTTTAAAAAGGGAGAAAAATCGGACAATTTCTAAATACATAGATCTAAAGATGGACAGAGATTCGGTCTATTTGTAATCCTGTCTTAAGTTCAGAAAACTTGTATCTGCAGAAAAAAGGTCCAGGTGAGCTCTATGGGTGGTTTGCGTAAAACTCCTCATGCACTTAATGGCCCCAGGTCAGCTGGCTACAATGCAGGGAAAGTAAAAAGGCACATGTTGCTGCTGGTGGAATGATTTATTAAAGCTCCATCAAAAAACTGCTGCCACTCTGAGACTGCAACACCTGTGTGAAAATGCCCCCATTAGTGTAACAGAGGTTTACAACCTCTGATCCGCTTGCTGATTGACGTTATAGCTACATGGAAATGTGTTTCTCTATATGGTGTATTCCCCTCCTGTTCACTAGACTGGAAAGCGTAGTCATCCTTGACAGTGTTCTGTGTTCCATCTGAATGATGTTTCAGGTTATTTTAGGGCTGTCTGAAGACTCGTATAACAATGTTACTTTAAATGCAATGCATTTAAACTTATTCTTTAAATAAAATCTAATTTAGAAAAAGCATGTATGCATGTGATTAAGTCTAAAAGACCTAAGTAGGGCTTAAGTATTTTCTAAGAGCTTCATTAATTTGGGCTGGCATTTGAGCTTAGAAATTAAATAAACTCAAAGCAGTTTGACACCCAATGCTGCTCTGAAATTCCACTTCAGTCCTTCAGAAATAATTTAGGACAGATTAACTTCTAGACATTATGGTACCTTGGAAGGCAATGCTTTATTCCAACAGCTATACTCTGGTGACAGCACAAAGCCAGCACTCTGTGCACCTCTGGGAACTCTCCACACTGAATTTTACAAGAAAAAATATTATTAAATGTAGAAGATTGAAGAAGAAATGATCTGCAGCTGCTGTCTGCTTTTCAGTTAGCAGGTCCTGTCTTCCACGGATAGGTCATAAATACTTCCTTGCTGGGAGCACCATAAATGCTGATTCCCCTAAAGAGCTGTGGTCGTATGTACAGCACCTTTGCAGTCTGCAAAAAGGGGTTCAATAGTGAGGTAACGAAATTTGCAGATAGTGCAGAGCTAGTTTAAAGAGTTAAAACTAAAACTGGTGGCGTGCCATTTGCAAAAGGATCTCATTCTGTTTAATGCCAAGACAATAAAACGTCAAATGGCATTTGACATTGATGACTACAAAGAAGAAAAAGAAAATATAGGTAGTCCAATTTTTGTTAGCTGTTACTATTCAAAAGAGAGATCTTGCACTGAACATCTCTCTGACTAATCAGCTCAAAGTGGGAAAAATAACAAATAATGTTAAAAAAAACCTGAAAGAAAAAAATCTGCTGTATCAATCTAGGAGTGTGTGGGTTCCTGCATTTTGGATGCTACATGCAGTTCTGATATGTCCTTATCTCAGGCTAGAAAAGAGACAGAAAATTTGGCAAGGATTATCAGATGTGTTTCATGGCTCATGCACAGATTAAAAAACAATGGCTGTTCAGCTTGAGCAATACAAGAAGACAAGGATTTGAAACGAGTTTATACAATTGTGAATGACATGGAAGGGAATAAAGAATGTTTATTTGCGGTTTTCTAAAATATAAAAAATAGAGAGCCACAGTAAAATGTCAAGCAACAAGGGGAGAAGAGACGGTGCCCTGGTGACGGATGCAGGTGCTGCACTTGCCCAGGCTTGTATCCTCCAGAGTGGAACTTGTGGCTGTTCTCTAAATTCCCATGATATGCATGAAGTAAATCTAGTTTTGTGACCATCTCATAACTTGTTTTTTTCAGATGGAAAATCCAAACAAACTTTGTTGGTACCATTTCTGTAAAACTTCACAGAAAGCTAGGGTCCAAAGCGTTCTTACAAAGAAGTATGTTTTTCATGAATTCCCAAGTGTGCTACTGTTTTAGGAACCTTTCATTTCTTTTGATATCCTTTGCCCGTGACCACCATAATGTCTGTGTTTGTATAGGCATTTTCTGTGTGCGTGTTTCTGTATGCATTATAGGATGGAAGTTTTGTCCTTGGCTACATGAATTCTTGCTTAAACAATCAGGAACTGTGAAGTACACTGGTAGCTCACTAGACCAGTTACATATGTTTCTTCTAGATTATCTAAGTAGCATGCGTGTAATGTCAGTGTTTGTTTATGATCTGAACTGAATGCACACTCCCAGCCAAATGGAGCATCGCGGACTTAATGAAGAAAGATCTAATGAGTTTTTAGCAGAGTCAAAGAATTTTGTATAAGATAAACTTTTGTATTTTTGCTACAGGATTCTAGACTGTCAGTACTTGTGTCAGGGAGGGAGTAAGCACAGAAGCATGGTAGAAAGTTATTTTTCCATGAGATTAAACCATTCCACACTTTCTAGGATGAATGGACTTTTTGCCAGTCTCCTGCAGAAATCCTTGCACATTGCCAGACAGCAAAGTGAAACTCTGTGAAATGGTCTCTCATGCGAAAATTTAGAGAATTCTTTAACTCTTTACTTTCCCCCTCAGCACTTACTATCATGTGTTAAGGCAGTGAAAACTACACATTACTCAGAATCTTCTGAAATTGGGCCACAGGTTTTTCCACGAGACTAGGAAGAGATAAATTCCATATAGCATACTAACAGTTGCATCGAAATGATAATTTTAAAGGAACAGCTTTTACTAAATAGGAAGAAAATGGTAAGTCTCTTTCTGGGTCTTCTTACTCTTGCATTGAATTCTGTGAATTGTATCTCCAGGTTATTCTTCCCTGTTTTTCGTCAGGGCAAACAGGACAAGGACAAATCTTGCAACCTTTCTATACTAGTGCTGTGGCGTATGATCTTTTATTCAAGACTAAAAGAATATAAGATTTCCTTCACTCATGGTGCTAACATTAGAGATATCAAGGAGTTCAGTGATTGCCAGGGATGGGCACTCAAAGGATGAGTTGTAGCATTTGGTGATGCTTTGCAGATGTTTGATTCTACTTTCTACTTTCTACTTTTGATTTGGTTGGGGTTTGTTGGTTTGGTTGTTTGGTGTATGGGTTTGGGTTTGAGTTTTTTGATGATTTTTTGTTGTTGTTGTTTCTTGGGGTTTTTTTTTGCAAGACAAGGGTCTGTTCGAAGGCTTGTGTTGTCATTTTCTCTCCCTGCTCCACTCCCTTCTGGAGAAGGAACAGATAATTTCACACACCGGTTGTGAAGACTTACGTCTTCAGGGTTGTGTTCCAGTTAAGGTTACACCCAAAGAACTGATTTATGAGAACTGTGTCCATGTGGAACAAGAAACCTTAAACACATATGGTGTACCAGGGTTCAGCTCTTAAACAAAAACATACCCAAGGTTTATAGAAACACCATTATTGTTTCCTGTACGCACAATAGGTAATGCTTTGAAGTGAGCTATGTTTAGTCCTAGTATGTATTCAATTTTTGCTTTAAATGAGGCAACGGTAGATTCTAGACTGCCGCATGCAAGAGATTGGTTATTTGCTTTGTTTGCAAGGTCATAGCTAAGTCTCCAAATATTTAACATTTTCATCTTTAACCTTGCCAGGCAAGTTCTGTTTTAGAAGCAAGCTTTTGAAACGGATAAACTATTCTTGAGATATGGTTTGTGTGTGTTTAAAGTCTCAGAAGGAGCTTGACAATGTATCATGTCCACTTTCCTTTATCAAGAACATCTGCTGTTCATTTGTTAAAGCAAACTGCAGTTTGAGCCTGACAGAAGCTTTGTTACAAGAGTTACAAAAGAGCTGCACCGGTCAGAACCATGTTTCCCACTTGCCCTACCCCAAAAATTTAAATTAAGATAAAAATACACCACCTTTTAAGTGGGGTTGTATTCACAATGTTCACGTTGTAATCTCCACAGTTTTGTAGCACTTTTTTTCTGAAGACCGACATTCAGAGTTCCCATCAGCACGAACTATTACAAGAAGTGGCTTTTTTTCTTGTTAAATAGCACAGCTCTGTCCACATGGACAGAGCATGTTACAAAGTACCCAGTTCTTAGACCTCCCACTGCTAAGTTTGTTTTCAAGTAGTGCATTCCCCCCGCAAGTCTATTGGTGAAACTCCAGATCCAAAACTTCTTGGCTCTGGATTCAGGGGAGACAGAGGACACTGGCCAGAGTCTGATGACTGTGGGAAACACCTCTTCTTTTGTAGGACCCAGGATGAGCCACGTTCACAGAACAGCTTTTACTGTATGGATGGAATGTCTTGGGGCCGCCTGAGGGCCTTCAGCTCTATGACTTTTAGATGAGCCCACCTAATATATAGCTTGTAATGAAGTGGATAATATTCCATATTTGCTGATATTTAGATGCTGGAAGAAGACTTATGCTATAAAGTCTATACTGCATTTAAAGTGTAAGTGCTATACATTGTTTTTTTCCTGTATCTTCACTTCTTTGAGCAGAATTACAGTTACAAAATTTGTCATGCTACTTAATCACTTTTTTTCTGCTGCTTTCTTCATACAATCCAACGAATCAACACTCTAGGTTTTGCAAAAGGTGCAAGCAGTTTATGCCCTGCTAATAATGAGTATTTGCCTGGCCAAGTCCCTTCTTTTTTGTGTCAGGCTTATGTTTGCAGTCAGCAGAATGAAGGTCAAAGTTTGTGAGATATCCTGAATTATTTTCTGCACCTTCCTTGATGTCTCCTCCTGGTGTGACTTCTAACGATCTGTCCAAACCATACTCTTTGGGGAAGCTCAATGGTAACATCTGGCAACTATAACTGAGGCTATCCTCTTTTTATCCCTTACAGCTTCTGATCTCTGTGGCCTTTTTTGAGTTGCAGTTCACAGAAATGACTGGTTTCTGATTGAAAACGGGAATGGAACAAAGTATAGCTAGAAACCCTTTTCAGAAAGTTACATCACTCTCTGGTGTTCCTTAATGTTAAGACAGGCAGCCAAATAAGTGAAACACCTGCTGTTCTTCTAAAGGTCACTGCTATGAGACGTCATCTACCAACCCAGTGGCCAGTTCCTCTTAAAAGTCTATTGCTTGTCCTATCTACTGTGAATGTGGGAGACAGTTTATTCTCTTCTGCTTGGCAGGTAGCTTTTTGCATTCAAAAACATTTCTCATTACCACCATTCTTCTTGAGAGACTTGCTACCCAGGTCATACAACCTTTGTTTTCATGTCGTTTTAATGTTTCCAGATGATACAGTCTAACTGTAGATCTCCTACCTACACTAGCAACCATCAGCATTTTTAATAAATGATTTCTCTGTGCTGCAATGAATGAGATACAGGCTAAGTGCATCACTTTTAATAGCCTCAAGGGCTACATATCCCTAAAAGTCTCAAGACAAGTGGAAAAGTCTATTTTGCATAGCCCTTTATCAGTGCATATGTTAATTAAAATAACTAAAGCTTCCATACATTTTGTCTAAAAAGTATACTCGGTATTTTTCTGTCTCAAACATAAATTGGCAGTTGACGTACCAAGTTCTCGCTGAGAATCAGGTGTGAAAAAGCAGTGTCACTTAGTTGCAGGAACAGCAAACCTGCTTGGTTTAGGAAATTAAATATTACCTACTATACCGTGTTGTTCTTTAACAGCCTACAAAGGAGACAGCCTTCCTCAGGTATGCAAATAGGCTTTACAGCTACAATTTAAATAGCGTTGAAGAATACAAAACAGAATAGAGAATTTTTCTGGCTTTCAAAGGTAAATTCAAAATCAGTTTTCTTTAGATGGATTGAACCACCCAAATACAAGTGATTCAATGACTGAATACCTTACTTACATAGGTGTAATTCTGGGTTTTGTGGAATTAAAAGCAAAGGTAGTCTACAGAAATAGCAGGACAGCTGAACACTATGTGCTCAGAGAGTCTGAATGTTTTAAAATTCTGACTTCATGGGAGAAAGATTGTTTCTTGAGAGGAATGTTAGTTATTAGGGGAATTCATATTGCAGCATATGAAATCCTCTCTGTGAGGTGAGTTAGTTTCAGTAGCAATTTCATAACAGTTGCACCATTGCCAGTCTTAGTACAACTTTTGATGTGCCTGTCCATATATGGTGTAATTTGGGGGGATTTTGCAAACCAAGACATCTTTTTGATAGCTGTTTTCTTCCTAATCTCATTGTTTGTGTGTTGATGTTACCTTGAGCAGCAACACAGGACATTTATCTCATCCTTAAAATCAAGCACTGCACACCTCAACCACTATAATGAATGCATCATGTAATGTTTGCCATAATTTCCAATAGTCTTATAGTGTTACTGTCAATAGGAGAAACATTCCTAACAGTTCACAACTCATCAGTGTTTCACAGTTACTTACATTTTGGTTTATTGTCGCTCATGAGTGACTCTTTTTGAGTCCTGTGGGTTGTGTTCATTGTTAACCTCCCTGAAGCCAGCAACAGTTATTACAAAGCTGGATATCACTTTTAACTTAAAAGCACAAGCCAAAAGAGCGCATCTCATTGCCCTAAACTACTACAACTGTGATGCATTTCAGTAAGCAAAACTATGGTTTTCGGAAATTGGTATATAAACTGCTCTTTTATGGAGCAAAGATATAGCCTAAGTTTTAGAAAATCTTTCCTGCACTTGCAAACAAGAAAAAGGGTCACTGAATATATTTTACATTGGTGGTCACTGAATGCCTTTAGGTTTGTGACAATGGGAACTAGTTCGTGGCAGCACATTTTTTAATAATACTATCCTTTAGTGTACAGCTTCAACTGTATTTTTTTCTCCTTAGTTCTTTTCTTTGGGAACCTACCACCATCCCTTTTCAATAGCATTCCCCCAGACCTAGATGCAGAACTGAATCTTAACTCTGGAAGTTTCAGATGCAGCAGGTTCCCTCCCAGCACTTTCTACTTGCTGTGTTGATGCATGGAGCAGAAGGCCTGTTTTACCTTAGCAGACTTTTCCAGCAAGGCTCTAAGCAGTTGATAGATCCAGACAAAATCTCAAAACTCATGTTTGTGCTAATACAATGGTTATTTGCTGCTTGCTGTCAGTTTTCCACTTGTTAGTGTTGTAGAGCGGGTAAAGAATAGCTGTAGCCTCCCTGGGACTGGCAACACTCACACAGACCAAGCTGTAAATAAAGGTTATAGCCTTCTGCTGCTGGGCATTAAATAAGCAGATAAATTTCTCTTTGCTGTGGATTTATTCAAGGCAGATGTTTTTAGCGAGCTCTGGAAAGGTTAAGGAGGAATATAAAACCTGCTGCAGTTCTGGAACTGATCCATTAGGATCAAAACCTAGTAACCAGTGATTCGTTTAAGGGTCCCTGACACTTTTATGGCAAGACTATGTATTTCAGAGAGGGCTGGCTCAGTTTGAAACACATTCCAACACCAAACCTGAAATAAATCCTTGCAACAGAGCAATTCTGTAAACTTCTGCTTTCCCATCATTTCATTTTTGACAAAAAATGAAAGAAAAAAATACAGAATTTGGGAAGGGAATGACTCAACCTTTTGAAAGGAAATAGTACGCTGATCACCTGTGTTTCTAATTTTCTGTGTGGCATTTCCTCAGTGCAGAGTTGTAGATAAACAAAATAATACAGACACAGCAAGCATAAAATAAACACAAATGGAAAAACACTTAATGCAGGCTCAGCCATGTGATACTGGAAGGGCATGTATAGTGGTCTACCAGAATTTGAGGGTCAGGTAAAAATGGCCTGTGGTCCAAAAATTCTGTGGTCCAAGAGGGACTTAAGAATATCATCATAGAATCATAGAATACCAGGTTTGAAGGGACCCCGGGAATCATATGGTCCAACCTTTCTTGGTAAAAGCATCGTCTAGACAAGATGGCCCAGCACCCTGTCCAGCCAAACCTTAAAAAAGTGTCCAATACTGGGGAATCTACCACTCCCCTGAGGAGAGTGTTTTCATTGTTAAAAAATTCTCTCTTGTGTCCAATTGGAATCTTCACAGGAGTAACTTGTACCCATCACCCTTTGTCTTTTCCATGTGACTCCTTGCAAAAAGTGAGTCTTCAGCTTCTTCATGGCCACCCTTAAAATACTGGAACATGGTGATGAAGTCTCTCCCTAAGCCTTCTTCTCTCGGGGCTGAACAAGCCCAGTTCTCTTAGCCCTTCCTCCTATGGTGGCTGCCCAGTCCTTTGATCATCTTTGCGGCTCTTCTCTGGACCCTCTGCAGCCTGTCCATATCTTTTTTGTACAGTGGGGACCAAAACTGACCACAATATTCCATGTGTGGCCTGACAAGTGCTGAGTAGGGTGGGTTAATGACTTCTTTGTCCCTGCTGGAAATGCCCTTGTTGATGCAGCCCATCGTCATCTTGGTTTTCTTTGTCACAGCAGCACGCTGGTCACTTACATTGAGCTTGTTGTCACCAGGACCCCCAGACCACTTTCCACAGAGCTGCTCCCCAGCCAGGTAGATCCCAGCCTGAGCTGCACTCCTGGATTATGTTTTTCCATGAATTTAGAACATCATGTTAGATCACGTATATTGACCATAGTTATCTGCGATATGGATTTTTCATACTTTAATAAACCAGCAACTATTTCAGTAGCAGAATGCATAGCTGATAAAACAAAAATAAAAGTGGAAGGAAGGTGTTTCCCATTACTCCAACCCCAGTTGTCCCCTGGGACAAGTGATGAAAGATTTATGCTAGGGAGCTTTGAAGCTGGTTTGAACAATACATGGAAGAAACCACCAGAAGAAATGATTGTGAACTGGAAAAAATAGTAAATATATTAGATGGTGTGTAACTGATGACTTGTATTCACATGCCAGGGTCTTAACAGCTGTTAAGAGATGTAACTACACTAATCTTCATAAAGAGATTGTGGTGTAATGCACTGAAAACGTGTTTCTTCATATCAATTCAAGTGCTACTCTATCATTTTACTGTATTGTATTACTTGAAATTTACTTACAGTTTCAAAGCCATTTTGCCTCAAATATTTCAAATCCAATAAAACCTCAATATCTAGTGAAACAAAAATGAGAAGTAAAAACTTGATTCTAATATACTCTCTCTCCTGGGAAAGTCACTTAATCTCTCTTTCGGGTCCTTAATCTAAAATGAAAAGATAGGTAGGAGAGCACCAATAAGTTAATAGTAAGAAATTTCTTTGGTACAAGTCACTTTCTGTACCAGTGAGAACATTATCAGCTAACAAGAGTTGCACTACTGTAAAAATCTCATATTGATGCTTCACAGCTCCCATCTTCTGATAATGAGATGTACCAAGAAAAATACTTCTGGGAGCCTGCCCTCTGAGTAAGCACGAAACCAATACGCCAGAGTAGCATTAAGAAGCACGACTGAGTGGGAGCTGCTGTTTTCCAGAAAGAAAAGGCACAGCTGCAAAGAGCTTTAGAAAGATGCTGCAGTATTTTTAAACGGCAGTTGACTCCCCATTGTGCAGGATCCCACAACATATTCTTCGTACAACGTGGCTCTTACTTAGGTAAAGATAGACTCAGAAAGAACTTGAGAAGTTTGCGCCAGAAGTGGAAAGTTTCTCCAGCTTATTCAGCATATTCATGCTCTTGGCAAACATTAATGCCCTCTATATAAATGTATTAAGTAGTGCCAGGAAGACAGGGTTGCCATATCAATGGCAAAATTAATTTGCCTGAACTGATACTGAAGGAATCAAAGGAAAGAGAAAAATTTCTGAGAGCTGTAGGTTAAGCTCCAACAGATGAGAAACCCAGCTGGAGTGAGGTGGGGCTGGATTAAAAATGAAAGGTTTTGAAAGAAGCAAAACCAGGAATGGGTAAGGTTGGTTAGCTAAAGATTGTAATTTGGAAAGTAAGTGCTGTGCAGTTGGAAGAAAGTAGAGCTGAAATGCCGATTTGAAACTGAGAGGAGAATGCTGGGAGGAATTTGTGCAAGCCACAACCAAGCCGCCTTGCAGTCAAGACAGATCATCAATATTTTGCTCACCTGGAGGTTGAAGGGACATCCTGTTCACTTGCCAAGACTGCATAACGTAGTTCAAAATGCAACATTGCTCCTCTCCCAGTGAGCAAACAGCCACAACTATTACTCATCCCAGCTCATCTTGATCCACTCAGTTACTTCATTATATGTAGGCAAAGGATCAAAGAGTCAGGAGATGGACAGGTAACACATCAGAGCGGGGAAACGGGGAAGAAGCGGGGGAAATACTGTAATCAGGAGTTAGGATGACTGGGGAAGCGTGCTAAAGTGACCTTCAAAGAGGATGGCATCTCTCACAAAGCAGAGAAAGAACCTTTACCTGATGAGTTAATTCTTTCATGGAAACTGGTGTATGTCTGCTTTACCCATTTTTTAATGAAAAAAAAAAGAAAAAACACAGGTCCTCAGCAGGTTTCAACAGCTCAGCTGAAACCAATAACTCTATTCTCAGTTATGCCAACTGAGAATCTGCCTGCAAATCTGAAGGTATCATTAATACTATAGCAGGCAAGGATATATTCATACAGTTGCTGTTTAATGAGCACAGGGCTGGTTCATTTTGTTGAAAACTCTTCTTCAGGCTACCAGTAGATCACAAAGCTCTTTAAGTTGAGCAGTGTGTGTGAATACCTCTAGGTCTTTATAGTCCTCCTACCAGTGTAACATGAGAATGACCTTTAATGGAACTTTCTCAAATTGCAAGTCCTTATCTTCTGCTTTTAAAGATCAAGACAAATTTTTGTGTGTCTGCATTTCTCGCCTGTATATTGTCAGCAGCTCCTATATCTTAGCACATTTGAAAACTACAGGGCTCCATGCAGATTTACAATATAAGCCTGATCCTTGGCTAGAAACCATGCTAGAAATTTTTGGTCTAGATACCTTTCAATCTTGCATATTAGAGACATAGTAGCACTACAGCCCTTGAGGATGGGGACCCAGGTGTCAGAATTCTTCATTGGCACTGTCATTGTAATTCTGCAAGTAAACCTGCAGTACGGGAAACTTTTCTGTGTTGGTATCTCTTTGCCTGACTAGTCTTATGATTTTAACAGTTTGACTTATCCAAGAGTTCTTTCATTTTATTATGTTCTGCCATTTGGCTTGCAAAGAGTATGTGTTTAACAGCTCCTGTGTCAAGAACTTTCCGCTGCATTGCTGAATGTCCAACATTTCTTCCTAATACCATCATCTGTTGTGTTTGCCTTCTCTCTCCACTTTCTCTCACATCTTCCCAGGTCAGAGGCTACCCAGAGCCTCAGATCACGTGGTATAGAAATGGGCACCCTGTCCTGGAGGGGGACCATTATGTCATGGACTGCAGCATTCGGGGGATATTCAGCTTGGTAATCAAAGATGTACAGGAAGGTGACAGTGGTAAATATACCTGTGAGGCTGCAAATGACGGTGGGATTCGTCAAGTGACCGTGGAGCTGACAGTGGAAGGTAAGAGGGTACTTATGCTGTTGTTGTGATTATTATAGCATTTAATTAAATGAACAAGCTGTGTTAAACTGTCTCATTAAAATTGCAACTGTACACACACATGCTTTCTCACTGGTGCAAGAGCTGCTTTTCACAGCTTAAGACATTTTGCAGGGAACTACGGTCTGTGGCTGGATAAAGTGTGCGTTCAATTTCAGATATCTATGATGATGCTCAGGTAACAAAAGACCTAGCTTCAAAGACTTCACTATAAACCTTGCAATTTCCGTGGACGCCAGCACTCGGGACACAACAAAGGCCTGGAAATTCAGCATTTTTTCTCAGGCAGTAAAAACCGTGGCAATCTTGGTTGTTTCACAGCCTATCAGACAGGCACACTGAGGCAATGGGTTTCTGGAGTTCTCCGTGCGTGCTTCCATTTGCTAAGCTGAACGCCTGGTTGTAATTGCATGCTTAATGTCACACAGGAAACAGCCAGGATCAAACCCAGGAATTTTTAAGAGAACATCTGCATATTAGATAGTTGCAAACTGCCAAATTTTAAATGTAAAGAGTGACACAAAGCCAGGGAAGGATGGAAATCAGTTGTCCTGCTTCTCTCTTTGGTCATGTCAGAGATCTGTTGAATATCAAAGCTCCTCAGGTCAACACTTTGTGTTGAATTCTTGAAGCAAAGCAAAAATCCACAGCAGTCCTGAAACAACCAGCATTTGGGTTTATTCAGAGTCAAAATCTCTAACAGATATCCTCAGAGTACATACTGAAATATGCATGGATCTGACATGATTGTTACTGCCTTCTGTTGTAAAAATAATGCAATTTTTTTTTGCCCTAGTTTTAAGTTGTGACAACTTCTATGAGTGACTGTTTCCATGGAGGTAGAAGACTTTTTAAAGCTGTTTTTATAACACCTTTTCTGACCTGGGACTTTCTGGAGTTTAAAAGCAATTTTGTGGCAGTACACAATGACCGAATTTCACAGAGTTTAAGAATTACATGGTCCTTGTTCTAAAAATCCCTCTATAGAGCAAGATAGCAAAGAACAGGTTTTTTCTGTTCTCAGCAAAGATATTGTGATGTGTGGTTGACTGCTACTTGAAAAAACAAATGACTGAAACACAATCTACTTTTTCATCCTGCATGACTGTCCTATCTGACAGCAACATCGATTCTTATAAGGCTCCAGAACAATTTTTTTTACAAGAAATCCTGTGTGCAGTAGATGGCGCTGAGCTTACACGACTTCATACACCTCTTCCTATTGCTCACTCCAGCAAGCATTGTAAGCTACTGTGCATCAAAAAGAATAATTTTACAGAAATGGTGGTCTGGGCTAGCACAGGACTAAAAAAACTAAACCAAGTAAAGTAAGACCTCTTTCAGAGTCCAAAAACTTTTTCTTTGGCTGTCTTAATTTGAATTAGCGCTGTAGAATTCATACACAATGTTTCATTCACTTGTTTAAAAATATTTTTGCATGAGTACTTTGCAGTGTTGTTGCTACTGAGGCCAGAGGTTTGACGGTAACTACGGTAAAACTTGTTTTTGAAATTGGAGAGCCTAATTTTGGACTACAGATGACATAACCTTATACGGCAGGTGTTGCATTCCTCCTTTATGTTTGAAACCTGGAGAAATGCATATTTTACGTAGTCTTTGGTATCTGTAATTCCCAATGGTCTTGATAGGCTCCTCATCTCCTGTCTTTCTGTCCTGTGCTTTACAGGAAACTCCTTGAAGAAATATAGCTTGCCATCCAGTGCCAAAACCCCTGGGTAAGAAGTCCACTGGCTTTGATGTTGTTTAACAGACACCTGAATATGTTTTAGTAGGAAAACAAGTAAAATTACTCTCTCTAAAGAATAACAACTTCTCCCCATTTTAAGTGCCTCTTGCACACACATTTATGCTCCTCTTTAGTGGTAACATGAGGAAGATGACATTAAAAGCTATCAGATATTTAATTATATGATGAATATACATTTTACAGTCACCTTTCTCTCCCAAGACTTTTTGCTGGTCCTCTTGTCCATGTAAATCCTTTCATTATGGTATCGTCTCTTACTTAGAAACCTCGAGCTGCCTATATGGCAACCATCATGTCTTGGCAGCACCTTGGACTAAGGCGATGCAGTCTCTGTTAGTATCTGACACCTGGTAGAAATGGTGAGGTATTGTCACATCTTACTTGCATGTGGTAAAAGACCGTCTGGAAAAGCAGGAATTGTAAATGGTTCCATTTGCTTGAAATTAATGCTTTAAACAAAAGCAAAAATAAATCGCCATCTGCCATCTGCTAGTATGTGTCTGTCGTACCTGGACTTCAGAGCAAAGAGCGTGAGTGTTCCCTTTGAAATTAACAGACTTAGAGTTGCATCTTTATTTTTTTTCTTGCTATAATACTGCCTGATGTTTCGTGTTTTATGGCTGTGCCATGGAGGCTTTTCGACTGCAGTCACTGGTGTCAGTGTAGTTTCATTCCACATGTCTTTTCCCAGTTGTGCCATCCATGTAAGTAGAGCTCGGCATTTACACTTAACAGACATTCACCCTCGATGTGGGTGTATTATACTTTGGTTTTGTGCCCTTTACATGTTTGTTTTGCAGACATTGAAGTGAATGAGATTCCAAACAGAAGCCTTTCCCAAACCAAAAATCTTTACCAGGACATGTCAGAAATGTCGCAAAAACAAATTGCTGATTCATCAATCAGAAATTTCTGTGTCATTACACTCAACGTCAAAACAAATTACGTGATAAAGAACTGTGAGCAATTATGCACAAATAGTCTTTTAGGAGGCAATTAAGAAACAGAAAAGGGAGAAAACTAAATGTATGTAGTGTTTTCTTTCATTTGGTTTGCCCAGCTCTGCTTATAAACAACCGAAATTGTCCCAAAGATGTGTTATGTGAGTTATGTCCATGCCGGATGAGGGTGTGTAACACCACACTATTCAGTTGCATGAGGAATCCAGAGCAGTCATCACCAGCATTTCCATTTCTTCCGTTGGCCAAAAAATTGTGTAACTATAATTTGCTTACCACCAATTATATACAGTCGTTGGTCTGAAATGCTTCCTGAAGTGTGCTCTAACCACAACAGCTTCCAGTTGTTCTGTAGAACCAGGATGCCAATTATCTTTCCAGGGGAAGACTTACTGTTCCATCTGTGGAGCACGGGCCAAGCATCTGGGGAGAGAGTCCACCCAAGTTTGCTACAAAACCCAATAGAGTTGTTGTGCGTGAAGGCCAAACGGGCAAATTCTCATGTAAAATAACAGGACGACCTCAGCCTCAAGTAACTTGGTTTAAGGTATGATTTTAAAAGTAAATAAATAATGTTTTATTTCTCTTTTGAAATTTTCCAGCTTGAAAGGGTGAAATGTACTTGTCACTGCAAAATATCATGGTGGGAATTTGCATACAAGGAGAGAAATATTCTTCCTCGTTTTTATGCTGAATAAGCACACAAAAGATAATAGCATTCCTTCTCCTTTATCTGTCTCATTGTTGAAAATATCTGCTCAAAAAATCATCTGAAAGTACCAAACAAGATCCAGGTTCCATTATAAAATAGCAAGCATGGGACATACCTGTCCAAAGATCTTACTAAATAGATAGGAGAAATAGGCAAAAGATGGCAAATGTGAATATTGTCATAATCTCTGTTTTACAGAGAAGATCTGCAGGGATTTAATGCTTTGACTGTGGTTATAGAGGAGTCTCTGACAGCTGTGAAAATTACAGCTGTATTTCCAAAGTCTCATGTCAGTGTCTAAGCCATAAACTGCCTTTCTTGTATCGCTCACATTGGGTTTTACCTGTACATTAGAATGAAGATGATGTTTGCAAAGAAATAAAATTGTATTAAAAAGAAAATTAACTGTTACGGAATTAACAGATATGATTGGATTTCAGCATGCATGATTGTTTTGGAAAAAAAAAAATCCAAGGCAGATCAGCAACAGTTCAACTGCTTCAGTCTGACCTCTGCTGAAATAGTGCTGACAGAAAAGTGTCTGACACAAAATAAAGGAGACCTGAACTATCAAATTCAGATCTGCATTAAAATTGGTAATTGTGAGCATCTGTCATTTACCAAAGAAAAAAAAAAAGTTTTATAAATAAGCGATATTTACAATTCACTAGACTTTTAAAGAAGCATTGCACACTTAAGCCCTAGTGCCCCCTTCGGGCATATACAAGATTTCCAACCACTTTTTTTTTGTTAGTAAGGAGAGAGCTTTCAGGTGATAATTTAATACTATGCTGATGAGGCCATTGTTACTGAAACTATTAGTATTTTAGAGAATTATAATTAATTTGGGGGAGCACATATATGACTGCTCTGCTGGCATTGTGTTCCCCTTAAGCCTTCATCAGACAGTTGCTGTATGTACAGTAAAAAAACTCCTGCTTCCAAGTCATTGCTTTATTCCAGACTTATCCATGTTGTCGGTAAGACAAGTATGACAGGACGCATCTCGGAAAACAAGCAGACTCTTGCTGTGAAGCACTGACTAAGACAATAAGACATCTCCTTCAGTTGGGGGCTCCATCTGGAGCCTGCTTCTCCCCCCAGCTGCTGGCAGTTCTTTTGGGGCTGCCGGCTCCCTGGGCACTCTGCGCCACAGCTGCGCCACAACAAAACCGCTTCCAGTCCCACTGGACTCGCTCAAGTTTTCCAGCCATGCAACTCAGGGTTTGTCAGTCAGCTCTTGTTCAGGGCTGCATAGTAAACAGCAAGTAGGCACCAGCAATCCATCAGTTTGGATCTATGCTTGGTACTTCTCCATACATGTTTCTGTGTTTGTTAGAGGTTGTATTATATATTTCGCTATTGATTGTCAGCTTCCCTAAGGTGTTATTCTATAATCTAGCATTCATTGCCTGATCAAATGAATGAAGTACGCGAAGTTCTTGCTATTAGCAGCTCCGTGAGTTCTGTTCACGTTTACGTCCTTAAAAATCGTACCTCAACACTTGCAGGTATGCGTGTACTATTTTCTAAAATACCACAGGTGTGTTGTTCAGGAATTGAGTAGTCATGCCATTGCTGGCCTGCAGACACCTAGTCCACTTTCTTGAAGTTATCCTCAAGCCATTGCTTTTGTTTAAATTTATTTTCTTTAGGTTTTCATAATATCATTTTAGCACCTGTTTGGAGCACCATGAAGCTGTCTTTCAACAATTCATATACTCTGTAAAGTGCAAATGTATTGTTGCTCTTTAACAGAGTTTTATTGGCAGGCTGCTGTTGTGAAGCACGTTTTTGCATCTCTGTTCATAAGGCATGGATTAACAGGTAACTATGCATGTGCTTTGGCTGGCTGCAAACAAGCTCAGGCCCACAGTGTTTCTGCTCGCATCAGGATGGTGCTGCAGGGTCCTGCGGAGTCATAAGAATTTCAGCTCTGCCTCAACGTCATGGGAATGAACTTACATGACTGCTAGACCACATCTGGCTAGTGCGCAGCCAACATGACCACCTGTCATACAGCACGGAAGCTTTATGAACAACTAAAATTGCACTTTTTAGAAGTAATGAGTAAACTTTTGTTACATCTTACTCTGCTAATTGTTTTATTTCTTTGTTAAGTTGCAAAGAACAGAAGCTTCTACTGTATCACCACCAAACCCCTGATATGAACTAGCTTTTTTTTTTATTCGAATAGGACTTACAGCACCCAGGTAGAAGTACATTGATAGACACTTCAGGAATGACAGTGTCTGAAAACATTGTGGTGTTTCCCAAACGTTTACTGACCAAAGCCCTACAAATTGCAGATTTGTAAACTTTCCCTTCCTAAACTTAGGATAGGAAGATCTGTGGTGCCTGGTAGCAAGGGACTCCTCTAACAGATGGTGCTGAAGCAGAAGCACTGATTTACTCACGAATGAGGTGTTGGTCAATTACTTCATAGAATTTAAAGGCAAAAATTGTCATTCTGCTCATCTAATCTATGTAACAGAGAGCATAGAACTACACGCATTTCTTCCTGCCTCAAAGCCATAGCTTTTGTTTTCATTCCTATGTAGCACCACAAAGGAGCTGTGTTGTAGCAATGCCTCTTAATGTATGCCTACTGCCTTCTGCCAGCCTCACCTCTCAACTGATGAGGTTGTCTTGTGAAGAATTTTTTCCAGTTTCTGAAATGATACAGCATAGAAGAGCTATTGAGGGATAGAGAACTACTCTCCAACTCGGAAGTTGTTGCTTATAAGTGTGATTTTTGACTTCCTGGAACAAACATGAACAGAAAACTGGTTTGAGCCCACATACAGTGAAAAGAAATTTTTCTAGGTATATGGATATAGTAAATAATGAAAAGCCAAAACCAAACTGAGATGAGTGGGTGGCAAAATGCAAGTAAAAACAACCTCCTGCAGACATGAATTACAGAACTTTCTGACACAGGGTTTTGCTTATACCATCTGAGTATTATAGATTGAAGGAATTTGGCTAAAAGATATGAGAAAGGCATTTTGACCTCATGTTTTACCAAATAATTTCTTTCTTCCCTTTTCTTACCGATAGCTAGCTGTCTCATGGTGTCTTGTGATATTTGCAGGGTGATATGCCATTGCAGCAAAACGAGCGTTTCAACATGTTTGAGAAAACAGGCATCCAGTTCCTGGAAATCCAAAATGCTCAGCTTGCTGATTCAGGAGTTTACACGTGCACAGTGGTAAATAGCGCTGGGAAGGCATCTGTGTCTGCAGAGCTCACCGTTCAAGGTACAGCACAGAGGTTACAGGACAGAGCACAAGTGAACCAGATATCACCTTAAAATACCTTTGGTTATGTTCTCAGTATAATCATTTGCTTTTCCCCACTATTTTCCTCTCTCTTCATTAAATGATACTGTGATAGCTTGCAGGGCCATCGTGTTAGTTCAATGGGAAAAAGGCTATCCGAATGTGGTTTCTGACCTCCGTAGGTTTTGAACATTTATTTTAATTTCAGAGAATAAAAGCCTTGGGCTTGTCATTATAATCAGTAATTAATTTTCTATTTGTTGAGTACCAACACCAGATGCATGTTTATACCAGCCCCTCTTTGGGAAACAAAATTGTACCTTTATTTGTAGAACCAGGAAAGTAAAGGAGCAAAAGTCTAAACTGTAAGAGAGAAAAAGCAGCTTAATTAAGTTAAAATCCAGACTTTCTAGCTCCCAGCCCTGCTTAATTTCACTGATGTTAAAGGAAATAAATGTATTTGCATAAATAATTTAGGAGATATATATATATACACATTTCATTTTGCAGTTTGGTGCTGCTTAGTATGTCCTTTGCATCAGTCTCAAAATCATACAGCCTTCAGCAACCACACTAAAGAGGAATTTCATCAGTCAGTGGGTAAACAGTCACTGGACCCAACTAAATAATTAAATCAACAGCTGCTGGCTTCAGCTGTAGTCATAAGATCAGTGGGTTACATACACAGCCAGCAGTGATTTTTTTGATGCAATATTTTTAGGTTCACATACTGGCGCTCTGTAAGATATCAAAAATAAAAATAACAAGATGATTTACACTTAGGATCCTCAGAACCACAACTAGCCTTTACGAGTTGAAGCTGTACTTTTCATCTGTAAGTTCCAATCTGATGAAGCCATTGTAGAAGTAGCTTCTACAGGTTGCCTATTCAACCGATGTTTTATAGAAAGGGCCATTTTGTTCAATAAGCCCTTTTTTCTAAACAAGAAACTCGATCCTTACTTACTCTCCCTGAATTGGTGAGCTGTCTGTTGTGCAATGGGTACGTCTGGCTTGAGAGTTGATGCGGAACTGGGGTCACAAAGTCAGTTGTGGTATACATTTGCTTCAGATGCTGACCACATCTCTGAATAATGCAGACATTCTTTCTTGGATTAGTACAGGTCAGTAAAAAGGGCACTCTCTTGCAATGTACTTGACTAATCGGATGATTCCACTTACCTAACCACGATATATAATACCTAATTCTTTCATTATCAATTAAATCAGGTCATAGGAGGTGTTTCAAGGTGCTAGCAGGCAATCAAGTGGCTTAGAATTACTACGTTTTATTTTAAATCCATGCAATCTCTTATATAGATAATCTTGTTTCAAGAGCTACATTTTTTCCCCTAAGTTCCAATAGTGGAAAGTGGAGAGGAAGAGGAAAAATGTTCTTTTAATTGACAGGGTTGCACGGTATTGTCTGCAACGAGTAGTAATTCAGCTTCCTCTTCTGCATTTATCCAGTCTCTTTTCAGGTCTAATTTTTACATGAAGAATTTAGTTTACTGTTTATTGACAGGTTTATTTAAGTGAGGCCAATGGGTTATTTCCCTCTGTCACTGCAACTTTTGTGTGTGTGTAAATAGATTCTTTTGGTCACTCTGAATAGCGTGGCAAGTCCAAGCATTTAGATGTGGATTTTCGCTTGCAAAACACAGTGGAAATCAGGGTATCATTCGTCATATGTTTTTGACTTTTCCCTGAGGAAAAGACTCTGAAAGCATTTTCTGGAGTATTTGTTGATGACTTGCAAAATTTATTATCTTGTAAATTCATTATCACATGTCTCCCTGCTGTAGTTTCTAGTCTCATAGCTGACAACTGCATAGATGCAACTTTGATCTGACCAGAAGAAAACAAGCTGCATCCTGTAGCTTTAACTAGGGAAAATAGAGAGACATGGTTGGTACTTGATCTGGAGTGGTATTTCTTTCCTCCCAACTATTTATTATCTCACGCTGCCCCCAAGAGAAAAAAAGTACTGTGAAGGTTTGAGAGAATGCATACATATGTATGAACTAAGAACATGCTCCGTTACATCGATGCAGCTGATGAAGTACCTTGGGAAATCAGTATAGCTCAGACATGCTCCCAGATTTCCTGGTGGTGTCGCAAAGTGAAGAAACGTGATACATGAGCCATTGTGTTGTTCATGTTAAACATGATAATACTTGCTACACAGCCAACGAGTTGGTAGAAGTTTATAGGTGGGCTCAGGTTTGGGGAGTTTTTACTACCGTTAATTTAGGTTTGTGTTTTAGCAGAGGACAGCTGCAGTTTCACTGTGGGCATGCCCAGATGCAGTACTGATGGTTTGTCTTTCTCCAATTCTACAAGCTCTGTGGAGTCCCCATAAGATTTTATGAGCTGCCTCCAAGTTGGAATCTCTTGCTTACTTCTCACCCCCAACAAGGAGCCTTTGAGGCTCACAGAAACTTTAGTTCTCAAGGGACTTGGGAACTTACCTGACCCAACAACGTCTCAAGATGGACCAAGCCCTTTTTGTGTTTCAGCTAAGCAGCTTGCTGCTGTCCATATCAAATTTCAGGTGTGGGGATAGTCAATCTTTACTTAAATGGATTGAAAATATGAAGAGTGAAGGTTCTTAAGTATATTATTTGCTTAAAATCTTTCAAATTTATGGAATTGTGTACAGTACTGTACGTATAAGTTACCTGTTTTTTTCCTTTTTTTTCTTCAGGTCCAGATAAGACTGACACGTATGCTCAGCCACCATGGTATGTTTTTACTAGAGTACTTTCTCAGAATATTTGATTGCAGTGCACTGATTTTGACATTTACTGCATGAGTCTTCCTCACAAAGTGATAAGTAGTTTTGGGTCAGTCTGTATGTAGAAGTTAATGTTTACTTGGAATTAGATTCTCTCTTACTGCCAAATTCAGCTGTCCTGGTAGACCCCTACAAAATAGCTGGTGGAACTGGTGGCAACACTTTGAGGCACAGAGTTCTGGTCTGTTTGGGAAAGCAAAATTTAAATGGCTTTATACTCACTGTCCCCATGTAGCCGAATAGTTACATATAATCTGAGCAGAAACTATGTGAGGAGAAATGCTCTGTAGCAGTTGAGCAAAGTTCCTCTTCAAAAACCCGAATGAAGCTTGTCAGTACTGAAGCTGGTTGTTCTTTGCTGCCATTAATAAAACGTGGTATGGCCATGGTATTTGCCATTGTCTGAAAATATATATAAAAGTATGGGTAAAATAACAAGAAACAAAATATTCCATATTTTAGGGGTTTATCAAGATTTTTGAAGTTAAATGACCATAATTAAAAAAAAAGAAAAAGTAAAATGGTCTCTCATCATGAATAGAAAATGAAGGAATTAAATGCTTTAAGCTGACTATGCAAGATACTTTCATGAAGGCCAGTTGCTTTACAGTCTTCAGGGTGTTTAATCTGTCCTCATATGGCCTGGATGTGATTTCAAAATGGCATGTTTACATTGTCCTAACTCCATGTCCACTGCAAAGTGGATCTGAAAATGCTATGATACCTTGCTTTTCAGGTCTGTGTGAGTTTTAGGAACATACTTTAAAATACGTTTAGTGTAAACAAAACCATCCAGCTCTACAGCCGGAACTCCCTGTGTTCTCAGTTCTCCAGTGGAGTTTTTACTCCTCTATCACTTAAAAAAAAATATACAAATCTTACAGTTGTAACTGCAAATCTCATAGGCATTATTTCTCCACTACATTTAACTCTGACTGAAGAAAATACCACAATAAATATCCTGAATATCCCTGAGAGACTAAGTCATTGGCACTAAGCATAGCAAAACAGAGCAGGGCTAGAAATTATTCCCCTAATTTCAAGTATGTTCCAATTCTGCCATGGAGTAATACTTTGGAAGTGTGAGACAGACACGATGCTTGACAGGTGAGAGCTTAGTGGTCAGGGCAGTCAGCTTCAACGAAGGAAACTTAGGTTCAAGTCCCAGTTAGTCAGCTGTCCTTGTGCTCCCAAAGGACTGAGCAGAAGATCCATCATAATTCTGAAGAATTCTTCCAAATAAAACCGTAGCTGATATTGATTTTTTTTGGTTTTTTGACATCACCCCCTCTCCCTGTCTTAGACTTTAGCCAAGTTTTCTGATCAGTTGTCTTTTGAAATCACCTAAATTACAGGATACCATAATAAGAAATAGTAAATTCAACGCACAATTTACATTTTCATTTCCCTTTAGGGAACGATGCTACATGGCATTTTGAGCTATAATTATATGTGACCTCAATTTATTAAAGCATGAGGCAGTGTTACATCATGGTCACTCCAGGGCCCTTTTTAATTGTTCTCTATCTAAAGCACTGGATGCAAGGTCAGTGGCTGATTAACAAAACATGTCAGAACCTGAGCATGGGTCACATACTGTGAAGCTTTTCACTTCACCTCTTTCATCCATGTTCTTAATGCGTGTGAAGGAAACTAAAGGCTAATCAGTTCATCTTCTTTGATAAGGGATTGTATATTTATATCATTGCTGAGAGTAATCAGTCTTTACCCACTGTCATATATCTTTAAACTTATCATTTTCCTCCAGCATGCCATCAAAACCAACAACACTTGCTGTTAAAGCTGTTGAAAGTTCAGAATACAAACAGGCAACTAGCAATGGGATTGCTAAAGAGCTGAAATCCAGCAGCACCGAACTCATGGTTGAAACCAAAGATAAGGCATCAGCAAGGAAAGAGACCTTGTACATCACCAGAGAAGCCAAAGATAGTAAGCAGGGACAGCACCAAGAAGCCAATGAAGTGTCTCCTCTGGAACCTAAAGAAGGAAAAAAGGGATCTCAGGTCTTGCAGAAAACTTCAAGCACCATCACACTACAAGCTGTCAAACTGCAGCCGGAACCAAAGGCAGAACCCCGGGCTGCTTTCATCAGACAGAGTGAAGACAGGAGAAGCGCTGTGCAGCCCCTGGTGTCAGCTCAACAAACCTCGTCTCTGACAGGGCAACTCAGTCAAAGGAGTAGAGAAGCAGAAAACAGATCTGGAGCCCGGAAAGCTGTAATGGAGGAGAAGAGGGAGCCTCTGGGAATTCCCCCTCAGTTTGAGAGCCGTCCACGGAGCCTGGAAGCATCAGAAGGCCAGGAGATTAAATTCAAGAGCAAAGGTAAAGAGATGAAAGTAATCAGAACCCTGGGGTTAATCAGGTTCCCCTTCTGTGTGTGGAAGTGGGGAAGCAATTCCTTCTTCATTGCAAGTTGTCCTCCTCCTAAAGCATTTTGGAAATAGGTGCAGAATCTCATGCTGTTTCCACAATACTCTTCTCAATGCAATGTTCAAAACATTCTGTACCGTAATGTCCATCCCTTCTCTCATCTGGGGTTTCCCCAGGTGTAATCAATGCCACTCTTTCTAGGAGGTAGTTTTAGGGTCTCTTATATGAGGGTGCAAGAGAGAAAATGGATGGTACCCTTTCCATAATTATAATCAGTTATATAGCCCTTGAGCCAAAAAAATGATCATTTAAGAAGCTACAATCAGTCACTGCATTTCCCCTTCGGCATCTACGTATTGGGTCAACTCAAGGCTGGTCTGCATGCTTCCTAACAGCTGAAATGATAAAGTTAGAATTAAAAGGGAGGTGTAGAGTTTACCCTGCAGAATTTGACTGGTTTTAACCTCTCAGAAGAGTAATGAGAGCTGCATTTTGCTCAATCCAGATAGTAGACTTGGAACACGCACATATCTATATATTTATTTAAAACTTTAAAAGGAAGTATTTTTGGAACATTTCTCTACTATTATTTTAAAGTAACATTTGCACCTTAAAGTGTTTCCACAAGTGAGAGAGGAGTTGTTTTTTATGTCTCTGGAGCAAAAAAAAATCACTACAAAATCATGGTAAATTATTTCATTCCTTGATAGTTCTTGTCCCATGAGTAAAGAATACAATTTATATGACAAGCCCAGAGGGTAAGGGGAGGATAAAGTATTCCAAATATCCTGGCACCTTTTGAATGGTTTATTTTTCAGGTATGTTAGCACTGGGAACGTGTATTTACTTCCATCAGAGCATCTCAAAAACTTCGCAAGCTTTAACTAATTCATGGCCCTGTTTGGTAAGAAAATGTAGTCCCTGTTGTACAGAAACCAAATACATCATTCAGCTATTATTGAAGTCAGTGAATGCCTTTTCATTTGGCTTTGGACCCAAAGCACAAACTCTTATGTGCAAAGGCAAGGTGTCTGTAGGGAAGTTACAGGAGAATGTCCCTAGTGCGCTTTAATAAGTAATCTGAGAAACTCTCTTTCCTGAGAATTCTCTCTGCAAGGGGTGACCAGGGTTGGTTTTACAGCCACCTCTGATGCTTGGTTGCAATGGACAAATGGACAATGGAAATGCTGTTACACCCTTAAGGAGGCTTCGACCTGCCAGGCTAGACTTTTTTTTTTCTTCTCTCCCCAGCTTTTGGAGGTTCTCTCACCTCTCATCTCTTCTCTCATCTCTACTTGTCTGTGCATTCCAACGTGCTTTTTCTCTACTGAGCAGGAAAGAGAATCTTTTCTGAATAGTAACTTCTAGTGGAGAAAACGTACAGAAAAGAAGTACATTTCCTGCTTCTTTCTGATGTATGCAATGGACATTCAAATTTTTGCTGCTTTTGTGGGTGTAATGGTAATCTGCCGCCTTCCAGATTTTTTATGGATTTGGAGCTGGATTTAGGGACTGCTTTTTTTTTTTTTTTCCCCGAAGGAATTCCTGTTTCCCTGTTTCTAGTCACTTGTATCACGTGGGGTCCTGCTTATAATTAAGGGTTCCTCTTCTTGTTAAGTCACTTTCCTGCCCTTATATTTTCTCTGTTCAGAAGGGTTTCCTGCAGCACACCCTGTGTCTTTGTTGCAGATATTCCTGCCATCTTTTACTGTCTGTACCCTCCTTCAGGGCTGAGCACTCTTGCCACAATGAATGGGGTAGAGCTGGGAAGGAACCTCAGCAAGGTGGAAGCCCCAAAGGGCCTTATTTGCTGAAAATAAGTGAAGGATGTGACGGGTGACCTTTTCTGGCAATCATTCCTAACTTCTCCACTTTGCTTATTATAGCAACTGCCCCATGAAGCCCAGGCCTCTCTCAGCACTACCAGGAGCCAAATCTGGTTTTCTGGAGCTCTGACGGGCAAAACAGGCAGTGAAGGCACAGCTGTTTTCCTTCTGCTTGCTGAAAATTTACTATCCCAGGAAGCAGCCTACACCAGGACCCTACTCTCAGAAAAATACCCTGAACAAGAGAATGTTTGAGGTTAGGAGGAGCCTCTGGAGGTCATCTGGTTCAACGCTCCTGCTCGTGCAGTGTCACCTAAAGCAGGTTGTCCAGGACTATGTCGAGGTGGCTTTTGGATATCTCCAGGAAGGGAGACTCCACAACCTCTCCAGGCAACCTGTGCCACTGCTTAGTAACCCTCACAGTAAAAACATATTTACGTTCAGACTGAATCTCCTGTGCTTCAGTTTGTGCTCATCGCCTCTAGACCTATCACTGAAAAGAACCTGGCTCCAACTTCTTTACACCTTCCCTTCAGATATTCATATATATTGATGAGAACCTCCTCAAGCCTTCTCTTCTCCAGGCTGAACAGTATCAGAATAAACAACCTTGGTGGTAGGTAGCATGGATTGCAAAGTACTGCTACGTGCTCAAAGAAACCAATTTAGCAGGGTAGGAAGGAATGGGGAGAAATTTCTTTCTTTCTCCTCTAATATCTCATCACATCCATTTTGTCTCTGACTTTTAGAGGCACATTTTTCAGATAAAAGTGCTTGGGGTTTTTCAAGTTACCAAATATTTGCTGTTTTAAAAGATGGACTGCCCAAGAGGTTTTGGAAGATCAGAAATATCAAACCATCTTTTTGAAGATAGTTTAGTGTATTACTTGCTTATTAAGGTTTACATAGTTATGTAAATGTAAATTATACCTAATTTACACTAAAGCAAATAACAGAATTACACTAAGGGGAACACGTGTTCATAAGAATTCAAATACCTGATTGTCTAGTTTCAGGGAAACCAAAACCAGATGTGGAGTGGTTCAAAGAGGGTGAGCCTATCAAAGCTGGAGAAGATGTCCAAATGTATGAAGAAGATGGAATTCATTGCCTATGGTTAAAGAAGGCCTGCTTGGGGGACAGCGGATCTTACAGCTGTGCAGCCTTCAACCCCAAAGGCCAGACTTCCACCAGCTGGTTGTTAACTGTCAGAAGTAAGTTCTCATGAGCCCATCTGCACTTTGAAACCTGTGGTTGGGCTTTTCCAAACTGTCAGAGGGTGGTGACTGCGAAATGTCTATTACGACTTCTCAATGCAGGTTAATGCTGATTCCTAGCTCTGTGAATAATGTGATGTAGGACAGCTGGCAATGCACTTTCTGGATCAGTTTCTCTTCTGACCTGTTGTAGTTTGTATAGATAAAACCATCTCCTTGAATGTTTGTGTATAGGGAGGCCTTTTCTTCACTGAAGTTTTCTATTATTGCTTGTATTTAATACAGGTTGCCAAAGATTCTATTTTGTTTTTCAGTATTCAGTTCTTTCGGAGGTGCTTAGGATTTCTATAGGACACTGCATATCTGAAATGCTTTGCAAGCACAAACCAATCCTGTTCAGCACAGCAAACATGAAGAAAAGTGAAGGAATGAGAATTGTATTCTGCTAAATTCAAGTTAGTTTCCCAGTGACAAATTATTTTGAGCGAGAAGGCACTGTCTTACTGGTCTGGTTGAAAGATTTGTTGGCCTCTTAGCAAATCTTGTCCTCAATTCTCATCTTTTCACCTGGTTTTAGGTTTTGACCTGGAGCTATGATCATGTATGCAACATTTCTCTATTTGCTGTGCCTGAGGTTAAACCAGGATACCCAAGATACTTTCTTTCTGTCTCATGAGAGACCACTAAACTGCATCCTTAAGTCACCCTGTTTCACTGCCAGCCAGGGGAAATTTGAGAGAGGGCCTGGGAGAAGACAAACAAGAGGAGAGAAGAATTATCCTTCCTGTTCTTTGTGCTGAGCTCTCTGGTAATATATCATGTACACTGATTGGCTGCAAATGGTGGATTCTGACAGAAAATCACCACATAAATACAGTTTGAGGGCTGGCAATGCCTGTCTTGTAGATTATAAAACAACCCCTTCTTTATACCAGTCCATTGCTCAAAATGATTTCTATTTCCCAATAAAACATTTCACCATGGTTTTGATTTTTTTTTTTCTTGCTTGTTTGCATGGGACAAATCTGTTAGCCCAGCCATATCACCTGAGCATACCCAGGCAAAGTCACTAAGTGGTAAACATGATTTTTTTCAATTTGGGTTAAAGGAACTGTTTTCATTTTGGTTTTAAAGGGCCTAAAGTTCAAGAGGTTGCTCCATGCTTTTCCAGTGTCTTGAAAGGATGCACTGTGAGTGAAGGGGAAGACTTCGTGCTGCAGTGCTGTGTCGGAGGGGTGCCTGTGCCTCAGATCACTTGGCTTCTCAACGGTAAGGAATCCTCTGGTCTGCAGTACACACCTGCACACACTTCTGTCTACAGCCCTAAATGCCACTCTGACCAGCACATAGCAGGGCTGCAAATACTGTACAAAGCACTTTAAATCACTGTAATATAATCCATTAAAATATCTGAGGAAAATCAGTATATATGCCCATAATACGTGGGAAGGGTAGTTTTCTTGAGCAGTTTTCTGTCTTACTGCAGTTCTCCGGACTGCCCAGCAGGGGACTCTGGTGACGAGATTGTTCGCAGCTGGGTTTCCTGGGTTTTGTTAAACACAGCTTTAGACCAAGCTGCAGCAAAGCCTGTGTTGCTGCCGTATCCCGTGCTACCCCCACTCCTTCGGCACTGGCCTCTGCTCTGAGAGTAACGGGTTGGCATCATCATCCTGCACGGATAACAAGTTCTAAGCAAAACAAGCGCAGTACATCACTCTTTATGGTATGAACGAAACCCATGCCTCTTAATATCGGAGTTAGGCCCAAACATCGGTGTTTTGCTTAGATTCCAAATTATTTCAGAGATTCAGGGAATACACACTTTGTTTAAGAGCTCTTTCCATTCAGAGCTGTACCAATTAAACATCAGACAGATTTATTCAGCTTGACCCTTGATCAGCTCTCTTACTCCTGAAGCGCAATTGATTTTTCGCAGGCTCTCGCAGGCTACCCATCTTTGTGCGCGTTTGTGTAATTTAAAGACAAATAATAGCATACTTTGCCATAAAGGTGTTTCCTCTAGGATTGTTTTAAAATTAATTATTTGCACATCACCTCTGATTTTCTTTGGCTATTTGTAGTAAATGGGATAACTGAAAAAGGTGGCAGGGCAAATGAACCATGACCTTGAGATTGGTATGTTACCACAGCCTGGCCTATTCCCCTTCCCAATAGCTCCATGTCTAGAATAGAAAGGTCACTGCTTTATTTACAACATGAAACATGTGAGTAAAGGCTCTGACACTCTCCCATTGGAAATAATTTGTTTCTCTGTTGAAAGGCTACTCTGCAGTTCCTCCTTTGCAGACGTGAGTAGAATCACTGCTTTGCTATGCAAGAATTATATCTTGCAGCACAGAAGAGGCAACTCTGACTCACAGGGTCAGTCATTTCACCTTCATGTTCCAAGGGTACTCCCTGCTCGTAAAGGGTTCCCTTAGTCAGTGAGCGGTGTAGTTATACCCAATTGTCTTCCACACACAGAGCATCTCCCTGTCTCAAATGACTTTCTGTGTTACAGTTCATCAGGCACAGATACAGCATCTTCATTCACGTGATGGTGTTCTGCTTTGCTAACCAGAAATCTGTCTCCTGAAAAATACAGCCTAGAGATCAATAAACAACATGTTTCTGTGGACCTCTGGTGTGCACTGTGCCCCCTGCCTTTTTTCAGGATTCTGTTCTGCACTGGCCTTTCTTCTCACTGATCTTAAATGAGTCTGCCGCTGTTCAGGTATAACCAGGTTTATATTGCATCTGAGCTTCTAACTGCAATTGGATCAATATCACAAGGAGGCAAAAGCAAATGGGTTTTTTTCAGATAGTTGGATTTCAAACCCTTAGGGTTCTGTAAGTGAAAGTCAGTGCATTGACTTTGCTCTTAAGTCAAAATGCAGCAATGACTCTGAGTAACAGAGACACAAGAAATTATAATAATAAGAATAAAAATTAGGGACATCACATATTATTCTAAACATATAAGCATACTACTTTCATTCCAAACTCCTAGAACAGACCACTATAGTTTAATGCTTTTCTGTCTTGCATCTGATTGTGATACATAGCTGTTTATACACCATTTTGCTACAAACTTTAATGGATTATAAACAGTAGTTTAATGCTGATAATTCCATGTATAACCCTAGGGTCATTATTTTACCTAAGGATCAAATTAACTATTGTGATATCCATTTGAATGCAAACATTTCCTTCCTGTCTACCAGCTAGCTAGATACTACAAACTTCTCATATTTATACCCCTCATAAAATAAAAGAGAAAGTTGTGTTTCTGGTCCTGAAATATTACTCCAAGCAGATATAACAATGTTTTTGGCAAAATGACATGATGGAGTCTTTCATCAAATGGCCATATGCAGAAAATTGTATATTCACAGTATATAATTAGAGGCAGGCAGACAAATTTTGTTTTAAAAAAAGATGCGTTACAATCTGCTGTCCTAGCTTGGAATATGAAGCTTTTTACATCCACAACTGATAGTCTGCGGCAGAGAAAAAAGCAATCTGCTGAGAGCAATCACACTGCTGCTCAAAAGACAGCACTTCTGCAGAACTCCATAGAAACAAAAAATCATATGGGACAGAATGTGTAAAGTTCACAAGAAAATATCAAATGCAAATTGTCTTCCAAGCATGACAATGATAACAGACAAGAATTAATTTTTGAAAGGAAGTGAGAAAAACACATGTATCTCAGCAAAATAATTAATGTAAAGACCAAGTTATCAAGTCATAAGAAACATGAACAGAAGGCTGCTTTGAGAAACAAACAAACAAAAAAAAAAAAAAAGAAAGAAAAAAGCAGAACGGTGTCACTCTCAGGCTGCCCAGCCCTTGATACTGAACAGCTGGTATGATATCTGATCTGCCTTCCCGCGATCTCTGAGAAATCTAAACCACCTGAGAACTAGAAGACTTGCAATAACTTCTTGTACAATGTTACATACAAGTACTACTTTAGATACTGAGCGTTTTTACCAGCTGTGACTATGTACAAATTTAAAACATTTTCGAAGCCGTCATGTAGATAGACTTCTCCTTCAGGTCAACCAAGACGAAAACTAGATGATGTATGTTGTGCATTGTCTGTAATTACTTCTTAGCATCCGTGAGGATAAGCAGTTTTTCCATATTCATAGACACTGCACAAATAAGAGCTACTTGACCGAACTGCGGATTTTATTCAAGCTCTTACTCTTCTCTGCATCTCTACCATCTTCAGTTTCTTTCTTATACTTTTTCCCTATTTTGATGATTTAAGGCTTTTTTCCAACTTTTTTCAAGGTGGTTCTTCTGTCCCATTTCCCTCATTCTGCCCTTTATTTTAAGTTTCTTTCTGAATTTTTACTGATTTACTGGTGAATAGTCTCACAGTAAATTTCTTGTGTTTAAGTTCTGGCCTCACCAAAATGTTACAAATAACTTTTCGCTCGTGCTCTCTGTGACAGTACTTCAGTATGTAGCACCAATTTACCTTAGCTTCTTTAGATACCTTATTGGTAACTTCTTTTTAAAATTACAGGAATAAGGCGTATATGACTGCATTTTAAATATCTTGCTTTTCATATTGCTTTCCGTGTGCGTTTTGATTTCCCCTAAGATGATCTGAACCTCTTTCTGCTCAATTTAAAAACAGCATGACCATGACTTTAGCATAACAGTTCTCCAGGTAGTGTTTGGTTTTAGGATAGCTTTCTGATCTGTCCAGAAAGCTTCTAATAAATAGGCCAGGGGAAAATTTCCTTTCTTCTGGCACAACATGCCAGCAGAAAGGTATTTTTTGTTATTGTTTCTGCTGCCAAGCTGTCATGAAGATTTGACTGTTCTGCCTCTGGAGAAGAGAACATTTCACTACTGGGAGGGATGTTTTTATTACCTCAAAATATAAGTATAATGGACATAACTTAGAGTCTTGCTGTAGGTTATTCTACAGGGCTGCTGTATTTGTTTTCTGGGGTCTGATGAAGAGGCTATTTTGTAAGTGAATTCACTATTGTATGAATAGTGCTGAAAAACAGTCACAGTTTTGCTGGGAGCTGGAGTGGAAAAGAGGGTGCTCTGACAAAATTTGAGGACACAATGAAGAAGACCGCATTTTCTTTTTCCACATAAACACTTGCCTTGTTCATTCTCTTATTTAAAACAGAAATAAAAAGGCATTGTTCTGGGTTTTATGACGCAGCTTTTACCCTGAGTGTATTTCTGATATGGTTATCATCACAGCATCATTAAGCACCGTTCATATTTTCACTGTCAGAATCCCAGACAGGATCTCTGTCAGGTTAGATATTGTACAGGAAGACCAGAAGGGCAGTCCCCCTTGGCCTCTTACGGAAAGCTTTGTCTGCATGGGCTTTAGCTCCACATGTGCATATTTGAATGTAATGTTATTCCCACATGCAAAAAAATATGTGATTGGACCTGATAGTTACAACAGCAGATGAGTGAAGGGGAGCTCAAAGGAACTGGTAATAAGAATATGTAACCTGTGAAGAAGGTGGAGAGAGTTTATTTTAAAATTGGAGTCTTCTGGGAAGTTGACTAAACGTTCAATTCAGTTTTTCATGCAGTAGAAAATTTGCTAACCTAACAAACAGATGACTTGTAAGAGAACTAAAGACACAAGATCATCTGTGACATTTTACAATATATGTAAGTCTCAAATCACACTGATTTTGGCACATGTTTGTATTTCAGAATGAAACTTCGTATGCAGATAGTGCATAGATAATGACTGCCTGATTATGCTAGTGTTGAAAATCAGACATGAGAGAAAAATCTGTCCCATCATGTAATTTATCCTGCTCTTAATGCAGAGCTGGTTCTTAGAAACCCCAGAGTTTTGTCCTAATCTTTTAGAATTATTTTAACAACAAAATCAATTTTGATCTTTCCTTTTGACCATGATTTCCCAAGTGACAGATATCTTTGATCAGTCCTGCACAATTTCTCTGCCATTTCACCCTCTTCTCTTAGATGACCCTAATTTATTTTTCCAGCATGATGCTCATGCACAAATATTGGCCCTCTTAAGCATTGCATGCACTGGGAAAACAACTGACGAGTCAGTATTGGAAACTACTTCATATTGGGAAAACAGATTGCAGAAGTGTTTCAGAAAGTAAGGCTGAGACTGATGGCAGTTCTTGAAACAATAGCAATGCCACTTTAACCACTCTACACTAACATTCCAAACCAATTCAAGGATCAAGTTTCTTAAAATGAACTTATTTAATAGTCATGTCACCACAGATCTGACTGTACCTGTCTGTTACCGAACTATACATACTATAGTGTAGATTGACTGCTCATGTAAATCAGCCTCTTGGCTCCATTGTAGATTTTGCTGTCTCTCTTGTGATATCTTCTACTACGGAACGCTTGATGGAGGACTTCAAGAGCTTCAAGAAGCACATTTTGCACATCTAGATGATAATGCTAATATCTAGTTTCAGGCAAAGTGCAAGATGTAGACAATGACTGAAGCAATCGCACAAGATATTTCTTTTCTTATCCACCTGAAAGAGAATCTATTCAAAATACAAAGATAAACCCTTCTCCTCCTGCTGATACTCAAGGTAGCACTCCGTTAACCTAATGGTGAGATTTGTCTGACAGCCAAATTCTGCTTTGTGCTTGGGATGCTGCTGTTTATAGTCACTAGAGAGCAGTGGCTCTGCACCAGAGAGCAGGACTTGGCTCTGCACTTTAATATACTAGCTGGTGTTAAGCATCCAGATTTCACTGAAAACAAGAAGTGGTTTTGAAACTTGTGGCTGATGTATTAAAACATTTCTCTTCCTTTCTATCTGCAGACCAGCCAATTCAGTATGCCGATTCCACTTTTGAAGATGGAATTGCAAAATTGACTGTCCAAGATGCCCTACCAGAAGATGATGGCTTTTACACCTGTCTGGCTGAAAACAACACAGGACAAGCATCTTGCAGTGCTCAGGTCACAGTCAAAGGTGAATATCTCAGCCTGCTGTAACTATTGTAATGATATCAACTATAGTATTTAAAAAAAAAATCTCAGATCCTTAACAGAGATTGTTTTAAGTGGATGCCACGTTTTTTCTAAGCTGTTGTCAGCTCGGTACCTTTTCTCTCCCATCGAGGCGTGGGCAACTTAAGTGTTTAAGGCCTGTGAAATGTAAAGTAACATGCATGTTTCAGAAAAAGCTATTAATGCTCTGTCCTTACCAAGAAGGGCTTTGTGTGGTACAGAGCAGTGAGGCTAAATTTTGGAAGAAGTGTACCAATGTAGGAAAGTACTATCCCTGCTGAAAAGAAAAATAAGTGCAATATTACCAGTGTTACCCATTAGGCAGACAGTGTTATGGTGAGGAGGAAGATGCTACCATTTCCTCTTGAAAGGCAGCGCACAGAGACCAGTGCCAGGGACTGCAATTATGACAGCAAATGCCAATATTCCTGTTCTGCTACCAGCATTTATCAGACATAATTCTGAAGAGGTATGTAGCAGGTAACTGGGAGAAGTATATCTCTAAATAGGCAGAATTTTGATAGTCAAGGTACCAAAAGAACATTGTAGTGAGCAATTGAGGTGATTCGTTGTCTCTGAAATCTGATAATACCCTCTTTGCAAATATCAATAGTTTGATACCCTCAGTATTGGTTCAACATAGCTGATTTGTCCATGAAAGACGTAATTCTACTCTAGGGTCTGAACAAACACAGTCTTAAAGACCAGAGATCACAGTGAAGACAAGGTGACAGAATCCCATGGATAAATTGAACAGTGAGGTAGTATCAATTAGTATTATGGTCTTTATTCTTGTAATCTCACCTGATATCAGTTTATACAGGTGCTTTGTTTTATGGCCTGGAGATGATCAGTCCCCTCCCTCTACAGTCACCCTCCCTCAGACTCCCCATCCCTCTGCAATCAAGCCTGTATTTGGTACTTGTCATCTGCAAATGATTTTTTCCTAAAGTTGTAATAGTTTGGCACTGCCTGTGCAACAGACTGCTGAGTGACAGCTGTTAAAGGAACTATTCCATTTATCTATGACCAAATCATATCTGCCCCAAATTTGTACACAGACCTTGGTGGGAACTGTATCCTGATCCCTGGGATCCCAAAATTTCTTCTTCATCTGCTAATGTTCTGTGGTGCTTGTCTACAGCACTTCAGTGATATGCCTGCCCCTATTCTGTCTGTATGGATCCACTTAAAACCCTAGACAAGCTTAAAATGAAAACAAATTCTGGTAAACTTATGAGCTACTTTCTTGATTACTGAATTGGAAATGCAGTCAACCCCTCCCTGCCCACCCTCTCCTCCTCTGAAAAAAAGGCACAAAGTAGGAAAACATTGATTTAAAATAAGCCTGAAACTAATCTGTTCTCAAAGCTGTCATTTATAATTCCTCTGCAGCATTTCATCTGCATTAGCTGAGGGCCAATCAAGAGTGCTCCATCTCAGGGAAGCTGTCTTTGCTATAGGACCTGCTGATTCTTCGCTGGGACACAGGAACCAAAAAGCCTCTCTCTTACTAACCCTCTCTGAGTTATTTTAGGGCTGATGTACAAAGCTAACGTGGGAGCAATAGTGACCCAGCCTTTCCGTAGGCTTGCATACTCTACTGAGCTGTTTCAGGCTATGTAGGTGCTGTTTTATGAGTTGGTTTCCTTCTGTACTTTAGCTAGAAGGCTACATTGCCACTACTGTGGGAAGCTGTCCCTCTGTTTTGCATCCCATTCTGTTTTCTGGGAGTCGCAGGGTGTTGGGAGAAGAACAAGAGCAAAATTAAGAACATGCGTGACAGGCTGTGAAGCCACGTGTTCAACATTTTTACAGCTCTAGCTGTCCCCTCCATTTCCTCCCTAAACTCATTATGTCCCTGTTGCCATGAGGATTACAGTAACTTTCCCCAAGACTCAGATCAGTGTGGATTTGCCTGCCAAAAATAGTGCAAAGTTTAAAATCGCGATTTCCAAATGTCTTATCTGTTAATACATTTTTTCCATCAGACCCTCTAGCAAATGCTTATTGGCATTAGAATTCTCTGAGACTCTGAATGTTGCTGCTAAGGCTTTTCTAAATGCTCAGCTTTTGCAGACATATTACAGCAAGAAATCAGTGTACATGCAAAAAAAGAGAAAACTTTAAAAATTATTCTCCTGACCAGACACTGATTTTTGGAATAAAGTCTGTAAAAACTGCTTCTGAATTGTAATCCATCTCTCCAGTTTCTTTTTCTCTCCAAGATGATCTAGGGTTTTCAGGTTTCATGCACTGCTCAGTTCGTTCATTCATTGCTATAGAAGTATTTTCCTTTTGTATGTGAAAAGTATTTTGTATTTGATCTAGAGAGGAATGGAGGTTCCTGACATATCATCAGTATCAGACCAGTGTCAGAATTCAGCTCTTGTTGTTGTGGCCCTTGGACACATCTCTAAGTCTGTCTGGGTCTACATTTCACTTCATATTCCCATTTTTGGGAATCCTTTGCTATTCTAATGCAGCAAGGATCTCATGGAGGGGCATATCTACAGTGATCGCTGGGGAAACTTTACCTGGAGTGAATTGTCAGTCTTAACAGTAAAATTCAATTTTATTTTCAAAGCCAAAAAGCTCCACCTTCTAAATTAAATTAGGCTCACAGATAACTCAGAAAAGTCCCATACTGGTAGTAAGGACAGACAGCGCCAAACTGTTCAAAGGAAAAAAAAAGCAGCCACAATGTATGCCTCATGTTTAGATTATTACAGGATGATACTTAAAACTGCTAGGAGGTTACAGGTGTTATCTGGCCACATATTTTGTGCATTTTGTCCTTTACAAGATCTGTTGCTTTGTTTCTGCCAAAGAAAATTTCCTTTTGTGGGATTATTGTAGGAAACAATATTTTAAAGGCCCTTTGCCCCATAAACGGTGACTGCTCCAACTGCTGTTAAACAAAAGGGGGAGATTTTTTTCCAGTACTTTCAGTGTGCTTTGCATTGGGCCCTGGATAACCAACTAGGGTTATTGTGGCATAGCATTCCTTCTAAGTCATCAGGCTCAGATTCATTTATGGCTGTCTTTTGCTTCCTTATTATTAATCAGGATAAATTCTGCCTTTCACTGAAAAACCTCAGTGCATCCGTGGTTTTATATGAAAAATGCTGAAGGTACTTAGCTGTTTGTTGGAGGCATTTGGCACTGTGTAACAAAAAATATCCCACAGTTCATATAGATGTGGCATAAGAAATGCAATGGTCATAAAGAATTCACACTAATCTGTCTTCTGCTTATTTAAGACAAGAAAATATTCAGATCACTTAATTAAGTGATCTGAAGGCTGAGTAAATTGGGATAGATCCGTTAGGTAGTCTGTGGAGAAACTGAGCTAATCAAGGTGAAGCTAATTTTGGCCTAAGACTAAGTAGACTAAATTGAATCCTGACAGCTGTCTTCCCTGTGACAGTGGTTTCTTACAGCTGAAATACAGGTAGAGATGAACTACAGAGAATGAGCAGCAGTTCTTTGGGAAACAAGCCTAACAAATGTCTTCAACTTGAAAACTTTTTCTAAATAAACTTTCCAGGGAGTGGGGTACTCTGGATAAAACGCTTTAATTAGTCTAATGCAAGAAAACCCAAGAGGTGAAAAACATGGTCCAGGCTACTCAAACATTCAATGACAGACATTCCTGAAATGGTACCATTTGCAGTCCTGTAAATGTTAATTTTTTTTCCTTTAAAATTATGCATAATTTTTTATACACATAAGTGATAACAACTGGTATAGTTGGAAGGTAAGGCCAGCTCCCAGTCAGAGAAACTGTTCTTCAGGTCTGCCTCATACCTGGGATAAGCCTTCTGATGTGGTTGTTTCTGTCGGTTAACTAATCACTGACAGGACAGGTCACATCCACCTGCAGAAAAGATGTGTTAAAGGGTTCTTTGACCACCTGACATTCACACCAATACCTGGGTGTACTACACAAGATTACAGACTGGAGGCTGAGCAGGAATAGGGATGGGATGTATGATGGACTCAGCCTACTGTTGCACCAAACCAAATTAATACTGTGTGTAGGATACTTTTTTTTTTTTTTTGCAAACAGACTCTCCACAGAAGAGAGGCAGTTAATTGCTTGTTTCCAGCACGCTTTTTCCATCATACCTCTTTCTAGGTATGGTATCAAGCTGGAGTGTTTGTTACACGAGGGCTGGCTCCTAGGAGAATTATGTCCTTGTCTCTTGCAGTTCTGCAGTGGATGACAAAATATCTGACCCACTGCAGGCTCCTCAAGAGTTCTCCAGCCTCCTCCCAGCAGGCAGCATCATCACAGATTCCAAGAGGGAGGGCGCGAGGTGTGGGCAGTGATAGCAGCTTGCAGCCAGGGTACTTTCCTGGGCTCTAATGCTCTGCAGCCACCCATTTTGCTAATGCTTGCCTTCCACACCTTGCTTTTTGAATAGATGCCTAATACTGCCTCCCTTGGTGAGCAAACACTATTCAGCAAAGCAAATACTACTGCTCCTGCTCTTAGGTTCTTAACCTCATTTCTGCTTCCCTGCCAGTGGTGCACTTTCCTGACTTCACATCTGTTTTCCTTTCTCCCCCACCACTTTCTGTTGACTTTTTTTTTTTCTCTTACTTTTTTTAGCGCCGCCTCCCCAGCATAAATGTCTATGTTGGGAAGTCTGTAGCCCTTACAATCCAATTACTGTAGTCATTCATTGATCTTTGGATGAGCCGATTAGAGTCAACTGAAAGCCTGTCAGAGTCCCTGCTGTAACTAGTTTATCAGAGCAAGATGCTTTCTGGAAAACCAGTTCCTTATGTTCCTGTTATTCTTCCATCTGGTGTGAGTGGGACCGTAAAATATAACCAGGTGAAAGAAAGGCTTTCAGGTAGGAGTCTTTTCCAGTCATGAGGGATGCTGTCTTTAGACTGTAGGTTGCTTTTCTTTCTATCTCAGAATGACCTCTCTTAGACATTATTCTTTTAAAGAAGGTTATCACTGTGATAACCAGTCTCTCTTTGAAGACTTAATTGAGAGGCTACAGCTTTGTTTCTCTGAGATATAAAAACTTCTGCCTAAGGTAAACGAAGGATGATGTCCTACTTGCCAAATATTGACCAAATATTTGTGACAACTTTCCAAAGTCACTATTTATTTGAAAGCATTTTGCTGTATTTCAAGTGTAACATAAATATAAAGGACTATAGAAGACTTTCCAAACTATGCAAGTCTAGACTTGTTAAATGTCCAAAAAGCGTTCCACATTAGTAGCCTGGTGGAACCACTTGGCTATGTAAGAACTGATTCAGAGCACCGAATGAAAGGGAGGGGGTTTGTTGCTGTACTGAAGGGTCAGAGATAAGATGCTGTGAGCAGGGCTAATATCAGCTATCAAAGAAACTCTGTTCTAGTGCTTTCAGGAGTGTCTCAAAGTTCTCAGTCCAGCGCTCCGTGTGGGTCACTAACAGCTGTAATCCTTGTAAGACTGAGCTTTCTTTCAGCACCTCAAGACCAAATGTGAAACACAATGCCGGCTAGAGACCAAAAATGAAGTACAAAAGCAAAACGTGTGGCAACTTTTAATGATACAGGATTTGTGCCATCAACATAAGCAATGTTCTCTAAAGACAACTTCTTGGTATAAACCATTTTCAGTAAAAGGGAAACCAAATTTGGATGCAAATGAGGGATGGGTGCTTGCAGAATGAGCAAAAGTTAAATGGCAGGAATTGCATTAATATTTCTTATAAATGAAAAACAAAGATGAGATGCTGCCAGAAAAAAGAAAAAATGTTTCATTTAAAAATAAAAGAAGAAGAAAACCCTACATCTGATGGTGTTCTTGACTGTGAAGTGATCAAATGCAGTGAACATGGAGCTATTATGTACCAGAATGACAGAAAACACATGGTTATTATAACAGTCTTAGCAATGGCCCTGCATTGGCCAAGGGGTAAACTGCCCCAGCTTGGATTGCCAAATTCTATAATGTTGTAGGTCTCAGCTGAAAAGAAGAAGCCATCAAAATACAATTAAAACCTGTAAACTGAATATATGCCAGAATAATTTTGAAAGCATGAGCATGATGTTATCCCAAAGAATGTTTCCAAGAGCAGCTGATGTGGATTAGCTAATGGGAACTCAACCAGCCAGCCATCAAACTGTCTTATAGGATTACCTCAATTTATAAAACTCTCCAGAAATCACTGTTGTGCAGGTAGATTTGAGGCATGTCAGCTGAAGGATGGAAGGAAGCCCTAATCAGAATTAATCACTGAAAACTGGTCCTGGAGCATCTGAGAACTGGATGTAGTGTGTGTGTATTTTTCTGGAGGAAAATGGACTTGGTTTCTGACACAAAGCACCATTTATGTCTGCATTTGTTTTCTGGCCTTTTTCCTGCTTTTCTCATGTAGTTAAGAATTCATCCAGTTTATGTTGCTTCTATGAATTGACTTCCAACACAGCTTCACTGAGCTTCCTTTCCATGACTACTAGATTAACCTGAATTTATCAAAACATGTTCTTGTTCTGCCAAAACTGTTAAACAAATGACAAAGATCAAATGCATGTTTTAGTCACTTGTATACTATCAGTCATGATACATCAGATGAAGTAGCCACCAAAGAGAAACGTAGTCTGCAGGCTGCTTATGTGACAACTAAAAACCACTACATAGCCAAGAACATCACAGGTAAAATGGTTAACTAAGTGCTAGAAGGTGACCTGTTTTCACATCTAAGATTTTCATCTCTAGTGCCTCATATTTAGGTAGAGTGCGAGTCACAAACGGAAAACTACCTGTAGGATTGATGTTTGCCTTTAAGCTACAAATCAAAAGGCGAAATACATCGTTAAAAAAGTTGTTTCCCAACATTACAATTAAAATTATAGAGGCAGCAAGACAGACTCTAAGGATATATCTCTGCCTACTTTTTTCCGTTTTATTTTTTAAGATAATTAACACATCTGTTAGTGTGATTTTTTTCCCTTTCTAATAATTTCTCGCTCTTGGATTTGGGAGCAGACATGCTGACAACATTTAGAAGCCTGTGGAATACCTTGTATTGCCAGCTGATGTAAAACATATACACACACAAACACATATTCTCCAGCACAAAAATGTCATAGAAGCTTCACTTACAGAAAAAAGATTCTTGCATAAGCAGATGAGCACGACCAATGCTTACAGAAAAACAGATGTCAGGGTCTCACAAGCGTTTTGTGTTGTGTTCAAGAAAATAATTTTAACACGGCTCTTAATCAAAGGGCTCAGTGAACTGAAGGGATTGGTTTGAAAGCAGGGTAATGGGCATGTTTCTGCTCAGTATAAATATTTTTGTGAATACTCTTATCAGAAGTATAGGGAAATGGGAAAACTACAGAGAAGAGTTGTGAATGTATAAGCAAGTGATATGCAGCACCAGCAGAAAGAGTTGTAAAGTTGAAAACGGCAGAATCGCTTTAGGAACAGCAGAGGCAAGAGGAGAAGGAGGGTTGTAGGAGAGGAAGGTCCAAGTGAGGAAAAGAGGAGGTGGGTTTTCCTAAGGAAAGCACCTTGCTTTGAGTTAGGTGACTAAAGAGAAATCTGAGAATATCAAACACATAAGCTGGTGGATATAGAGCCAGGTAAGGATGGCACGTTCTTTAAAGGTATGTTTCTTCAGTTCAGCTTTACAAATTTACCAGCATGTTGCTCAAGCATCTGACTGTGTTGCAGCATAGAGTCCCAAGGTTAGTACAGCAAACCAAACTAAAACAAAGCTGAAAAAAAAAATAAAAATGCAGGGTTCCCATGCTGAAATGTAGCAGGTCCTGCCTTGTCCTTAGTAGTTCTGCAAGTCTGTGCAGTTCTCTTGCCCTAAAAGGCAAAAATGTCAAATGTCCATGTAACAGAAGCAGCATAACAGAATTTGTTTTATGTACATTTGGGAGAGAAAATACGTCTAACTAGATAGTGTGCCACTCTAACACCTGCTTTAGCACTTCTTGAGATCTAATTTTGTCAAACAGTGATACCTCACTTTTAGAACAATAAGGTTTCTATTACAGACTGGAAAAATGGACAATACAGAAATGTTTAAGCACTTCAATACAGGTTATAGTGCGAGTCCTAATGAGCAGGTCAATCCTTTGCAGTAGAGGGAAGAAACAGAGGGCAGGAACCTTGCAGAGCTGTACACTACCAGAGCTGTTTCCGTGCAGCTGCATTTTAGTCAAGCCTTGACTGCTGGTCCACACACACAGACTTTGCTTTTTTTTCTTCTTTTTTCAGTGCAATGTCTTAGTTGGAAACATTTTTTAACATAAATTCAGCAAGAAGAGACAACCGACCACAAACGATGCCATAGTAGAACTATATTTTCTGGGCTTAAATGCTAAATGAGCCTTGCTTTAGAATTCCTTTCCAAAACCAACTTTTACCCAGCAATACAATGTCGCTGTGTATTTTTTTCCTTTAGATTAGTCTAATTTGAAATGTTTCCTTGCTCTCAGACTGAGTCTCATTTGTCTCATTTGAGGGGTTCCTTAAAAGCATTCTTAGCACAGTATTGTTTTGATTACTCACTCAACAGATCGAGCAGAACTATGTTAATATTACCACAGGTAACCATTCTGTTGCCAGTGTGGATTTGTCAGAGGAGGGAAGGGCTGAAGGGGCTGAAATTCTTTATATTAGTGGCATCCTCTTTGCACTTTATGTGACTGCTTGTTTCTACTGTTCTTCCATTACATTTCAGCTCACACACAGCCCAGATTTTTTCCTAATGGCAGTGGTATCTCTATACATCATGATATGCTGCAATTAAGTAAAATACTGCATGGGCAGCCACACAAAAAATTGAGACTGAACACATGAGGGTGAAATTCTGCCTCAGCAGTATGCACATTTTCACAGTGGAGCTAACCTGGCTTGATCTAGCACGCATAAAGCACCTTTTCTGCAGTTCTCCATGTCAGACTGGTATCTAATGCTGGGGAATTTGTTAGCAGTGGGACAGCTGAGCTGCCTTTTAAATGCATTTAGTAGGTATATGCACTCTCAGGCCTTCCACGGAGTTGCTGTCTGTGGCAGTGACAAAAGAGCAATTACTTGGTGTAAATAACTTGCAAACAGGGTTAGTCATTAATAAGGCAGACAGTTCTGAAGGCAAAACAAACACACCACCACTCTGGCTGCAGAAGCTTCCAGTGAGGCTGTCTCTGAGGAATTTGGTCTGCTGACTGCAAAGTGATCTGAACTCAGCTGCATGCTTTGTATCTCTGTCCCCGACACTCTAAACTGAAATTTTCCCTGAGGAGGGGAAGGGGAGAGGGAGGTTTTGTTCTCTCCTCTCTGGTATCTGGTGACAGGACACATGGGAATGGTCCAAGGCTGCACCAGAGGAGGTTTAGACTGGGCCTTAGGAAGCATTGATTTCCCGAGAGGGTGGTCAACTCCTGGAACAAGTTCCCTAGAGAGGTGGTTGATGCCCCAAGCCTGTCGGTGTTTAAGAGGCATTTGGACAATGCCCTTAATAACACGCTTTAACTTTTGGTCAGCCCTGAATTGGTCAAGGAGTTGGACTGGATGTTTGTTGTAGGTCCCTGCCACCTGAAATAGTCCATTATCTTCTATTTTGACTGTTTCTCCCAAATCGTGTTTCTTACTGGTGTATTCAACCTTTTGACAGTGGGATTTCTGGGGTAGCATCTCTTTAAAATGCTGTGAGTTGCAGAACAGACTGAGTAGACGAAACAGAGGTTAAAATGCTGATGATCTGGTGATAGCCCATACAGAACGAAAGATTTTGGAAAGAAGGAGCGTACGTGGAGTTGCAGGATGGGCTTGAAGACTCACCCACAGTAAAATAAATAGATTGTCAGACTGGATAAAGTGAAACTCGGCTTCTTTTGTATATCCTTAACCACCCTTAGGCTTAGGGCATTGTCAATCTTGGGTTAACAGTTTTATTGTGTAATGCGAGGCACAACATCCAGACTATAACTTGGCCCGGCTTTTCAGCGAAGGCATCTCCTAAGGATATTTAAATCTTGCCTTCCATTTACAAAAACAGATTATAACTGCAGAAATAAATTATGGGAGGTAGATGTGTGGAGAACACTGCTAGGTCACTAGCATCTAGTTCTCATGACCTAGAGTTTGCAAAACGGCATACCAACCTGAGATCTTAATAATGCAGAAATGTCCCCACATGTCTCAAGAACGGAGAGGTCTCGTATTTTTTCATGCCAGTATAAATCAAGTTTGGAATTCTTGGAAAACTTGCAGGAGATATTTTGACCATATCACTTTAGGCCTGAGACAGAAAAATACTTTACAGAAAGAAAGACAGATGAGATGAGTGTCCTAATATCCATTTTCTGCCTTATAAAATCTGTTATTCTGCAAGTCGGTAGCATTGTTAACATGAAATCTGATAAGAGCCAGAATTATTTACATTGAAAATATTTGGAGAGGTGAAACTCATTTCAAGATCAAGATCTCTGTGTGAGCTCAAGTCTTGCTTTGAGAGATTTTAGTGGAATCTACTGCTTCTCTCTCCAAGCTTACTCACACAGAGAGCTTTTTGAGTTAAGCATTCTCCTCAGCTCAGTTGACTTATTAGCCTCTGAGCCAAAATGATATTTAAACACCATAAATGGTCAACGTTGCTGAGGCAGTCCTTTCGCACAGCTCAGCCTAGGCACTGTTTGGCAGCTAACCACATGACTGGCAAACGGATTCCTCGAGGATAATTAAATCTCTTATAAGACTAAACACCGCAAGTTGTTTGCAGTGTTCTGAATGTAAGGCAGCAAACTCTCTGTTCTTTGCATGTCTTTGACTCGTAACGAGTTGTAACCCTGATCTTGTGCAGCGGAGTTATCACACCACAGGTGTGGGTGTGCAGGGCTGCAGCTGACCCTGCCCGAGGGGCTGGACTCGACCACCTCCAGAGGTCCCTTCCCAACTCAGTTATCGTGTGATTCTGTGCAGTGTTGAGCATGCTGAAGTCCTGATATTTCAACAGGGGGTGTCAGCACTCTGCAGCTCACATTAAAAAAAAAAATCATCAGTACATCCGGGTAGGCAAATGAACAAGAAAATTTGCTAGAAGAGACGATGACCATAACGTTAACTGTTTTGATAACAGGCCAGGTAAAACCCAGGTCCAGTCTTTGGAAACCTTTCTAAAGTTTGCATCCTGATCTGCATTTTCTTCTTCACTCCAGTTTCAAGAGCAAATCTGGGAATGGAAATGCCCCAGTGCAGTTATTGATTCTTATTTTCCTTTTTTCTGAGTGTATAGATTTACACTGAGAATCTGTATTTTTGTAAGAAACTGGAAGAGTTTAAATTCTCCTTAATCTCTGTGGGTTTAATGCACTAAGTGGCTTTTTTAAACATAGATTTGGATGCTTATTAGAGTGTCTTTCTAATAAAAACCCAAATCCTTAGGGGTAAGGGAATGCTGTGGAAAAAGCCTATATTACTTTTGCTTTGTAGAAAACATATGTGGGTATATAAGGTACTCTTCAAATGCTTTGCTTACTATTTCTGGTCTCCCAGGCTGTGTTTCCCACCGAGCTGTGCATCTTATTATTTGCTGTTTCCCAACAGTTAAGCATATTAAAGCCTGAGGAAAGGCAAAATCCGCAGGAACCATATATGTGGTGGACTTTTAAATCAGTCACCTTGTGTAATGCTGTTATCAAAAGCCTGTTGAAATGCCAGAGACCCTTGCTCACCAGAGAATGCCCCAGCTGAGTCTATGTATTATGCCAGACCACAGCTTTGTGCAAAAATTTTTAAACATTTTGATCTCATAATTTTATAATAGCCTTTGAGAATTCAGTGCTCTGTAAGAAGTCTTTGGGAAAATCATAGCATCTTCTATACTGTCTTGCATGATTTGACCTGCACAAAACCAGTAGCTGTGATTAAAAAATTGTGGCATCGTTTATAAGCTACTGTAAAATAAACTAGTTGCATGGTTGTAAAACGAGTTATTGAAATGTACCTGTGGTTTACCAAACCCAGCCCATGTAGTGCTTTCTGATGTTCCTCATTAAATGCTTTGACATGATCCAACGGGGGGGAGCTCACTGAAGCATCAGAAATTGATTGGGGAAAGGAAAGGAGAAAATTAATTGCCTATGGCAGTACTGCTATGTGTTAACCCCTACATTATTTCTTTTCATTCTTAGAGGTGCAGCTACTCCTACTTGGAATTAATAAGAAGTAAGAGTGGTGAGGAAGATGTTAAATGGCTATAGGCGATTACAGCATATTAACGAATCAGGAAGAGATTGGATCTCCTCTTTTCCACGTCCAGTTGATTAAGCGTGAGGATGCACAGACATATAACAAAGTCATGCCCTTATGCTGATGTCAGGCAATTTTTTTCTCAGGTTCCAGATTTTCTTTCCGGTGCCAAATGTGCCATATTTTTGTTGTCTGTAGTTTTGGCAGCAAAAATCCCCTGCAGCGTTGTGAAAGAGGTTGTTTCAGCCAGAAGTGCAGTGACTCGCAGTGTCTGAGCTGGGAGCTGTATCTCTGCTTTCTTCCTTCTCACCCTTCCCCTGCTCCAAGCTCCGAAGCCAGCTGCCTCTGGAGAGCACATGGATTTTGAACCCCAGCAGAGTTCTTGTGATGAAAGAGGCTTTGGAAGGATGAGGGAAAGCAAGTTCTAATATTGGCCTTTTGTTATACACAGCTTACTTATTTGCGTCCTGTCTTTCTTGTTTCCTTGTCCCCTTTTTTCCTGGTGCAAGTCACAGATTTTGTTCCTGATGTAGGAGACTATCCAGCACCTCACTGTGACCAAGCAGTGTGAACTTTCACGGTTGTTACGCTTTCTTAAAGCTACCCTTTTACAAACTGTGTGGTTTTTTGGTGTATGGTTTTCCTTGTACTACTTTAATGGCGAAATAATTAGCCAAGTATTTTCAAAAAGAAGTAGAATCACACAGTATCTTGTCACCGTAAATGGGATCAGGAGATATTTGCTTCATCTTGAATGAGCATCTTCCCTTTTCCTAAGTACCCTCCAAAATAAAATTGATTGCTGTTTTTCCAAACAAGAGCTGTAAATCGTAAAATTGGAGAAGCTCTTAGATATATTAAAATAAGCAGTGAAAATGTACACTGCTGCTGTCTCATGGTAAAACTGAAATGGTGAAGCCTTCATCAGAGGAGCACTGAGTCATTGCATGGTGCTACGTAAGAAATAAACAAGTAAAAGCATTTACAAGCTTCAGAGGAATTTGAAAATAGTTAGCATTCAGGCTTTAAAATTTGGCCTCTGCATGATTGTATCAGTCTCTTCTGAGAAAACGCAGTGATTTTAGACTAGAGACTAAATAAAACTAAAGAAGATGTCTAAAACTGGCTGTGTTTTCTTGTATGAAACAGCTGTGAAAAACTAAAGTTGTCAATAGGTCAGTTTAATTTTTTTCTAATAACAAATTGTGAGTAAAGGAAGAAAAGTTACATGAAATGAGCTCCTATAGTTTCTTAATGAAAAAATAGCGTTTATGGATTAGAACTTTAGTATTTTTAGTTGTTGCTGCCAAGTCAAGAAATATTAGACATTTTTTGTGGTATTCTACTTAGGCTGTTGGTACAATAAACATATGCTACTGATCAACATATACTACTGAACAACAGTAGCATAATGCTAGAGTTCAACTTAAAAAATAGGAGAGAATGCTTCTGTTTTGGAGAAAGCCTGTTCAAGTTGCCATGGAGTCAGTCATCAGTCCTTTTAGCCAGATATTTACTGTATCCTGGACGTCACAAATTTGAAAAGGAATACTGATTGCCTTAGCCGTGATAGTTTCTGATTTTTGAGCTTGTTCATACAGCAGATTTCATATCTGTTGGTAAAGAAATGCCTTCACGGCCCCTGTGCACCAAAGAACATCAGCGATAGGAAGGGAGACTTTTTACTCTTGCTTTGTAATAGTTATTGAGAAATCAGATAGTACTTCAAAGTGTGTGTTCGTTGGTATTCAATAGGTTCACAATGACAGGAACATCTTCAGAAAGTCTATGATACATAAAGTTGCCTTTGTTTCTATCCCTGGTGTAATCCTCAAGTTTTCAATATTTCAGATTTAATAATCCATCTTAACATTCTTCTGCGTGATTATATTCAGTTTCCTCTAATGAAATAACTCTCTTATCTCTTCAGTAACTTTTCTTGCACTGTTGAGGCTGTAACCCTTAAGGCTTTTACTAATATACCATAGACTTCTGGTTTTTCATACTACCATAATTTTCTGTTTAAGCACAGAACTGGTCTTCATACAAGAGATCAGCATAAACCTCTGCAGTGCTTACATTTAGTGTAAACACTATTTGTAAGATTTGCGCAATGGTGAGGCAGGTTCTGGCCCCTTTCGTTTAAATTTGACAGCTTCATTTACAAATAGTGAGTACTGATCAGCAACAATACCAAGTTGTTCTTCATCCTTTAATCCTGCAGGTCACTCTTTTAAGGATAGAGTCCTGCACCCCCAGTAAATCTTGTTAATGTCACTCACATCAGCAGGTCTCCTCACCAGCATGGGATACATCTGCCTGAGATAACTTCAGAAGCTAAGACCCAACTTTTTTGTAATCGTGTTGCGTTTGTGACTCATACATACAATTACTGTGAATTATTTGCTTGCATCCTTTTAATGTTTATGCAGCTCTGTGCAAGAAGGTGTTTTTATTTCAGTCCATGAAACTTTCATTTCTGCAACACGTATTTTGGAGGAGTTAGCATTGCCGAAAAATTCCTTTTGGGAAATGATTTTGCTCTGTTCCTTCTGTAGTTGCTCACACATTTCTTTTTAATAAGCTGAGGCTATTATAGCGCGTTGTCTTCCTTGATTACAGAAAACCATTTATTTAGACTCCATGGAACAGGCACATCAGTCTAATAAAGCAAAGAGCCAGTTGGGAGGGCTGTGGAGAGCTGGTAGCACTTAACGTTGTTTGTACCAGGGCTCTGCTGGGCAGCTCAGCCTCTTAGGGGAGAATCGCTGTTAGAGCCACTACCAGCAAATTTGTCTCCTGGTGACCATTCACTCTCTCATGGGAGCTCTTTCAGCTCTTTTAGAGTTATCTATCCTCTGAAGGCTTGAACTTCTCTGATCATACCCAAGTCTGTATCTCTGTTGGTCTAGAACCACACCTCTGATTTTATGTTTCCTTTCCCTGCTCTCCGTTTATTGCATATCTGCCTTCTCAATTTGCAATGTTATGAATTCTTTCAATACAAGGGATAATGGAAACATCATCATTTAAGTGTCCTTCTCTTTCCTTTTTTTTTTTCATGTCTTTTTCCTGTCTTATTATTTTCTTTTTTTTTCTTTTCTTTTCTTCCTTTCTTCTTATTTGCCTCCTTTTTCCCATTATATGGATTTCTGCTTTCCCTCCCAGGTCTGTTCCAGCACGAGGGACAAAGGAATTTTTTGAAAGGCACCCAAATGGTGAAGGAGCATGTGCTGATATTGTTTAGTATAGCAGTTGTTTGAAGCTGTCTCCCTGAATAAACAGCACAAAACAAGGAAATATGGTGAACCATAGCGGTTTATTATTGTAGATGGGTTTGACCCAACTTCATGGCTATTTTCTATACAGCACTAGTCACTTACAGGCAGGTGCTATAGGAAGCCCTAAGACGGGTCAATGTGGCCTGATGGTGAACCAGGCATTTCAGAGAAGTCTACAACCCCGAGCTGAGTGGGTCTCAGACAGGTCTCATATTTCCATTCTCACATGCATCAATGTCTTGCTGCTCAGTGCCAAGAAAAGACCTACAACACAAGCCAGAGAGACAAGATTTTGGCTACAAAAAGCTTTGCTAGAGAAGAGGAAAACTTCCTCTCCATGCAGCTTCCAAATTTACATTGAGCTCAAATAACCCTGGGACAAGCTCAACCTTTTGCCTCCAGGAAGCTCAGTGGACTTGTTCAGTAAGGTGCTTTCAGTTTTCCTAATCACCATCCTTTTATGAATGGTGGGCTTTTTTTCCAGTCTGGCACTTCGTGTTGCTGTAGTACTGTTTTGAGTGATCTTGATATACCTTTGGAAATTTTGAAGGTAGGAATAACCAAAATGAAACTATTTTCATGTGTGGACAAAAAGTAGGGTTAGCAGTTTAAAGGCAAGACGTAAAAGGTCTGAACTCAAGCTAAACAAAACAAAAAGTGTATCCAAGTGACCGATAAATATTTATAACTTCTTATATTCGGTCATGATTACTGCTTTGGCTTCAAAAGTGTCTTTGCTCAGGTTTTTAGAGCAGAAATATCTTTCCTGGTCTAGTGTACCATATAGATCATAGTTAAATGATCTTGTTTCACAGCCTCTGAATCCAAGTCAGAGGAAACCACTGTGGCTGCTGGAAATTATGTATCTTATCACAGATTTTATTTTTAAGAGTGATTAATTTAACTCTAGCAATCACCATTTTGTTGTACAGCCTGGAAAAACAAAGAAACAAACGAATAAAAAAATCCAATAGTTCGGTTTGTGATATATGTTGATAACCTCAGGTTTCAGTCTTTCCCATCATCAATCTATTGGCCAAGTATAATACAGGAGGGAATATGGAACTCAAACCCGCTTGATGTTGACTGTCTAACAAACTAAATGTCTTGTAGTTTCATACAGAGTGGCAAATCCTATATTCCTGTGATTTTGTATTTTTAACTCATCAATGACTAGCAGCTTGTAACATATCTTAAGATTTTTATGTGAATTTAGCAGTGATTAAAGGCATTGAATTGCTGGTTACAAGTTGTTTGGGGGTTTGTTTTGTTTTCTTTCTTTTGTACCTGAACATGTGTACTTGGGAAAAATGAGTTTAAATTTCTGTGTGATGCTCTGTGATATCCATTAACAACGACTTAGGAGGATCCCTGGAGAAAAGACAATTCCATTCCCCCTTCTTGACTTTCTGCTTAGACTACTGCAAAGGCAAAACAACTGTATTGGGTGGTTTCAGATATTTCTGCCTTCTGAGAGCTGAAACAAGACCACTGACTCGAAACCAGTTTGCACCTAAGGACAGTCAAAATTTGTCATGAAAATTTCGCCTTTTGTTCTCTTGACTTCACAGAAAAGAAGAGCAGCAAGAAGGCAGAAAGTGCACAGACTGCCCAGTTAAATAAGACTTTTGCACCCATCTTCCTTAAAGGCCTGACTGACCTCAAAGTTATGGATGGAAGTCAAGTGATAATGACTGTGGAGGTATCAGGTGTGTAGCTATAAAACAGTATTATTTAAAAATTTTAAGTCCTGCTGCAAAGTACGTGCTTTTTTCCACTGCCATTCTCTTTTAGCAGGTGTCTTTGCATTTGTAAATAATATTTCAAGGAACCATTTTTTTAAAAGTAAAATATAGGTTTGTCTAATCTGATCTTCAGGATGGATGAACGTTGTCCAATGTTAATGTGTTCAGACCTGTAAAAGTGTTTATTTATTGGAAGAATGATGTTATTATTGGATCCTGCTGTTGAACTAAAACTAAGTCTCAGGGTACTTGTAATAGCTTTTGTTGTGAACCAAACAAGACTGAATTCCTTCCAGCTGGAGTAAGATTAGTGCTGCAGAAAAGAGTAATCCTGGTATGAACTTTAGTGACAGAAACCCTTGATAACCACCTTTGTGGGATCTAGAACTCATTCTCCCTGTCTGTTGTATATACGCTTCCCTTATCATTTGCATTTTAACTGTAATAAGACAAACTTAGAACTATTCCACATTACACAGCATCGACAGAGTTAATGGAATTCCTGAATTTTTTGAAAATGAAATTGCAGAACCAGTTGGCAGACAACAACCTTGTTTATTTTCTTAATATATGGTGGGGTTTATGTGTGTGTCTGATTTTCGTTGTTTCCTATTTTTCAGCTAACCCACCTCCTGAAATTATCTGGCTGCATAATGGGAAAGAAATCCAGGAGACAGAAGATTTCCACTTTGAGAAGAAAGGCAATGAGTACAGTTTGTACATCCAGGAAGTATTTCCTGAAGACACAGGCAAATACACCTGTGAAGCCTGGAATGAATTAGGAGAAACTCAAACCCAGGCTACACTGACAGTACAAGGTATAAAGTTCTTCTTCACCTTAGGGAATGCTAGAAGAAAATAATTCTGATGTGCCGGAGGAGTGTCTATTTAAAGTACGTGAGTGTTTATAAAGTCTGTTGTGAAGGATGCTAGGAGTTCTCAGTCTCTGCATCTGAATTTAAAAGGATATTGAGCAGAAGCAACTTTAAAAAAATCTTTTGCCTCTGGAACATTATGTTACTATTTCAAAAATGCATTCCTGAGTCCTATTCCTAGGGACAGTGCAAAACTGCTAAATGCAGCTTCAGATTCTAACTCTTAGTTAGCTCTGGACTTAATGTAAACCATATAATGATGTTTTTCTTTCTAATTAAACACCTGAGTATTTGGAAAAGCTGCCTAGGAGCCAGGTATCCTGGCTTTAATATTAGCATTGTAGTGATATCAGGTGAGGAACCCATGATTTCTGCAATTTGAGAACTAGCTCCAAAAAATTTGGCTCTGAATCTCCGTGCATGATATAAATCCCACAGTAAACACTGAAGTACCTACAAATTTCCTGTGATTGGGCTTTCAGTACCTTCATGACAGGGGACTTAATCTAATTTTACTGTATGTCAACATTGTCCCACAGTCATTACTGAGAATCATTGGAAATCAATAGGAGACTTTTATTATTTTTAATGTAAAGGAACTTAACCCCAGGATTTTAGAGAGCTGTGCCTCCAAGGGTGGGTCCATATCTGTCGTCACTGTCTGCTCTGAAATCGGACCTTCCTCTGTTCTCTACAGTCCCCTGAGGTCTGGCCTCGGAGTCAGTCTGCAATATTAAATGCAATTTTATGCAACTGTTAATGATGATATATTTCATGAGCTCTCAACTGCACAGCAGTCACAGTACTGTCTCTTGCCCTTGAAGCTATTTCTACTCTTATTCTCCAAGGACAAATCTCCAGGATTCCTTTTAGGGCAGCTTTAAAGTCCTTTTGTTTTGCTCTTAATATAAGCCTGGACTGAGCCAGTAAAGTGCCAAGTAAATGATTAATTTTAGTACCAACACAAGTTACTTCCAAAATTAAAGCCTGACTTATTTTCAGATTAAAAACTTATACCCCGTATGTTCAAAATAACTTTACTTTCTGTGACTGTTTTCCGTGAAATTAGTTATCTTATTAGTTACATTCAAGCTTGGTATTTTCTCCTGATTTATAAACTGTGTTTGTAAACTACAGAACCTCAGGATGGTATTCAGCCCTGGTTCATTAGCAAACCGAGATCAGTGACAGCAGCTCCTGGGCAAAATGTCCTTATATCCTGTGCCATTGCTGGAGATCCTTTCCCCACTGTTCACTGGTTTAAAGATGGGCAAGAAATAATGCCAGGAATGACATGTGAAATCCTGCAAAATGAAGACATCTTCACACTGATCTTGAGGAATGTGCAGTCTCATCACACAGGACAATATGAAATTCAGCTCAGGTATGTTTGCCATGGGAAGAGCTTGTTCTCTTGGAACAATTAGTTATATTTACCCTCACACTGAAATTCCCACCTGAAGAAGACAAGGGTTCCCGCCTACTCATACAAAACAGTAGGGTACTAAAGAACCACAAAATCATAGAATTTCAAGTCTTCTTTCTAACATTTGTGTAGGTAGAACCGTAAGTGCCATGACCTTTTCGCAAATAAGCTCTTTGTTAGATAAAGGCCGTTTGTACTCTGCAATAAATTGCGAACTGACTAGTTTCAGAACAATTGGCTTGTTTACAGTCAGCCCAGGTTATCTAGGGAATTCATAATGCTGATTTGTGCAGGTTGTGTCTACATATATCCTTTCATCTCAGACAATGTCTTTGGGGATCAGTGGTGCTTCTAACAGTCAGTACCTGTGGTGGGATTAGAAACGCCAGTTCAGTTTCGCTGGGGTCACTCACCTTTACGTGAGAGAGCGAGCCAAACTCTGGGAATTGCTACCTGCTGCTGGTACATTTCCACACTTCAGTTTGTGTCCTCTGGACATGGGCACCTTCTCTTATGATATGCTGGTATTTTCATTTGGACTGAGAACGAGCTATTTCAGCAAAGCTTCAGGGACAGAAGAAAGAAAGAGAACGGGGGGAACAAAGGAGAGCCAAGAGGGCGTTGTGGAAGATTTTGTTGTGGTGGAGTTGAACAAGTCAACAGTAATGATCTGGTATAGCTGGTGGTCACCCAGGCTAAATTAATCGCTGAAGGCATTTGTCAAAGTGGAAGCCTGATAATATAATGACTCTAAAATATAACAGAATGTACACTTAAAAGATAAATTGTTTCAGAAAATTAGCAGAGAAGAACAATTTTGGGAGAGCTGAGAAGAAAAATTGTAGCTAGAAAACAACACAGCAGATTAAGTGCTAGTTTCTCTTATTCCCTAACCCTTTTACTGGAGAAATAACCGGGGATTCCACAAAGATCAGTGCATTCATGTTGGCTTTTTCTAATCCACATTGAGTAAAGCTATGTTGTAATTAGAGCAAGGGGAACGCAGATACCTGTTTTTACCTTGCTGTCATTTGTAAAATTCCAGTTACTCTTTGGGGAACAGAAAGCCATGTGCTTTTAGGCAATTGCTTATTGCTGTGAACAACAGCGTAGTAACCACCTCTGGAACATCCAAGGAGCCAAATGTCAGCTGTATACCTTCAAGTTTCCAACAGAGCTAAAATAATTTTCAGCAGCAAATAGTCTTGTCTAAATAGCTTTTGAACCGCCTGCATTTGTCTTGAATATTTGATGGAGAATTGTTTATCTATTCAGAAATAGTCTTAACAGTACCTGAGAGGAGAGCTGCATTTTGTGTCTTTCTCTCAAAAAATCCTACAAAGTCCATTAAAAATATTGAATAACTGAGAAACCACAAGTCAACTCACTGAAGAGTTTATAGAGAAGTTGACAGTAGGCTATTTTTAAACATAATCATCTTCTTTTCAAATAGAATGTGCAGCTCTTTTCATGTATTAGTTTTAGAAGCATGTTGCATAGCTGCTTTTAGGGAGTCATTCCTTCTCCAACTCCCTTAATTTAGTCTGGGCACGGTTTCCTACCAGTGTTAATTATTTTCCAATTTTCTTCTCCATTATTGTTAAGCTCTAAATTCTGTCCTAATACCACCACAATTCTCCTTTTTTGTTGGCTGCTCATAAATTCAAACTCTGGTATTAAAAACTTGGATTTAACAAAAGATCTATTTGTCTCTTCATAGTTCTTTGTCCTTTCATCAGAGTGAGCTGACAAGGGTGTGTAGCCCAGTGTGATTCTAGTGTGATCCATCAATGATTGCTGGCTGGCTTGCTTGCTTTGCCTCCTTTAGCGTTATGTCGAAAATGTGCTTGCTTTGCATTTTACTATATAGCAGAATACCAAGTCTGACTTTTAAGAGGGTAGTTGTTGTAGCCTCTCCCAGTCCTAGTTTAAAATCTACACAGCCCTCTGACTCCTCTACACTTGCATTCTTTAACTGTCCTAATAATGTTCCATTGAGCCTTTTATTACTCTGGCCTCAAGGAATGATGTTGCATAAACATTAATATAAAAAGAACAACAGAATCACCCTCTATTGTGGTTCATCTATTGAAATTTGAAAATTCTACAGCCTGCAAAATGCCAACCCCTGCAGCTGGGTCAGAGTCTCTGTGAAAACATAATGATTGAGATGGGAAATAGCAATCATTTTTTGATGCAGAAAACCAGAGACATCGTATTCTGCTCCTGTCTTGTGCATCTTTCCAGTGATGCAAGTTCTGCTATCCTTTTATCCCAGTATGACTTTCCCATGTTCTTTCAGTCAGAGTGTATATCATAAATGAAGAGGTAAGCAAAGAAATGGGCAGTACTGGACAGACATTGGGTCTGCTGAGCAAAGCCTTTATAACAGCACTGTCAACATGAGAGACCTCACAAGTCCTCCTGCAGTTCCTTAAACAAATCATCTGCTTTGTTAACCTTTGTCTTCTCAGACACTGAGTATTTCTCCATAAAAGTTTGGTTAGTGTTGATGAATCTTATTTAGAGATTTTGGTAATCTGATTAAAATCACAGGTAAACATTCATCTTATAAATCAGTGGTACCTCAAATACTGTGCAATTCAGGTTATATAGAAAGCAGTTGTAAGTTTACATTCCATTACACCAAAGAATAAACATAGTTCTGTCTTTCCAGTAAAATATAGTTTGCAAACCTTGTTTTTGGCTATCAACACGTTGTCTGCTTTTAGGAAAGAAAACCCTGACCCCTTCCCATTCCGTTCTCCCACTCAATGCTGTAAAATGCAAATAAAATGATTGGTCTTTCAGGTATAAAAAGTTTTGGCCAAACCCTCAAATGAGGTAAATCAGTGTATCCTCTTTGAAGCCAGTAGAGCTGCTCTGCTTTATGTCAGCTAAAGTTGTGATCCAGTAGATTAGTTGCTTTCTTTGGGGTTAAAGCTTCATGGAGTCTGGACTTTCTCTCCACTTAACTAACTCACAAAAGAGTTGCGAAACTTCATTCTGAGGCCTTGCAGTTACCTGCACTGAAGCATCAGCTATAGCTGGGATCAACTTCTTTGCCCCTTTCAGTTCATTCATGTGATTTACTCTGCAATACTGGTTTCACACTTAGTAGCTTTGTATGATTTTTTGGTGTGTCCCCACACTCCCACACTTTAATTAACAATGCTTTTTTTTTTTTTTCCTTCCTCCAGAGAGTCCTTCCTAGGGACATGTAGACAATAAGTCTCATCTAAGGTTCAGTGAAAATATTTGAATAGATTCTGCCAAGAAACTACTATTTCAAGATATTTTGAACATAAAAGCCATTCCAGGGAAAACTGATCTCACAATAGGACAGAGAGCTATTTTTAGAATTGCTTCAGGCTTTGCAGCTGGGGTTTTATTTGTTTTTGGTGGGTTTTTTCATAATTACTCCTTGACATTCTAAAGATAAGTCCTGTGCATGAGCATTCTACAGAAGAATCCTGCAAAAGCCAACACTTCCAGACACTTCTTTATAGCATAGCTGCTGAGCATAGGTTTTATCCAGGTCTATCATTATTCTGCAATAACAGAGCTGCTAAGATCTGCCTTTGTTTAGGGTTTTGTTGATAAAATGCCAACACAGAGAACCTCAAGTTGCAGAACTAATATTGTTATTGCCAAGATTCAAAACAGCAGAGACATGAAAGACTTTGTGGTGCTTGTGTACTGCAAAACTGTTTTTTCTAACTGCCCCTATGTATCTTGCCTTGCCTAGATTCTGAAATTACGTAAATGTAAAAATATTTACAAAGTTTCCATAATTATTCTTGATTTAATTTAGCATCTAAACCATCCAGTCCTTCTTAATTTTTCTTGGCTTGTTTCTCTTTTTCCATCTTGTGATCTCCAAGGTGGGTCAGTGTTATTAATCTCACCTTTTTAGACTCTGCAACTGAATTCAGAAGACAAAATTATGTTTTCCCTGCTCCTAAAATCAGTAACAAAACTCACTTTGATTTCACTGGGAGCAGGACTTGCCCTGAGAAGGCTACACTTTTGAATGGGGATAAGATGAATCAGGCACAGACTTGAGATTTATATCCAGTGGTCTAGTTTTCAGCCATTCACTTCACTCAGAAATCATAATTAAGATCAGAAAACTACCTTGTGAATATTTTGTTTTCCATCTAGGTACTTCTATATCCCACTGTTGCCATAATTTGTAAGTGCTTCCCAAGGTTTTAAAAATAGAAAGAACAAAATGCTCTCCTGCTTTCTTACCCCCTCTTCTATTTTCCAAACCCTGTGAAAAATAGCTTAGTTTAGAGAGGTTTACTTTGTTTTCCTTACTTGCTTCTTTGCATATGTGAAGAATTTGCAGAGGGAAGGACGCATTGCAGAAACGGGTCCCGCAGAAGTGCTATTATTCTTCACAATGGTCAGGACCATGTTCAGCATCCCAAGATCCCTCTCCTGGGAGAGTACTGTCTTTGTTACTTTAACCTCTCCCACTGGTGACACAATTCTTGTGGGCAAATATTTTTGCCATACAGTCATGACAGAAGCTAAGCAGTGGTGCCTCCCTATTTGATGTATGCTGTAAATTGTCTATACTTCGGCTTGCATGGCTTCTCCTGCTTTGTCAGCTTTGCATTGGTTTTAAGTCCTAAAGGAAGAGTAATTGAGTTCTAGGAGACTTACAGGAGGGATCTGATGGTAAAGCAACATCCTGCTAACAGTCCTGTAGCACTGCTGGATGAGAAAGTACTTGAGCAGTTTCAGAGTACGCCTGCTTTTCTTAAAAGCTTCTGAGAGCAGGAAAAAAGTCATGAGTTTCCATATTGGCAAAAGGGAACAGTTTGAAACGCATTGTTTAAAGACAACAGGTTTTCAGCAGTGTTGGTACCCTGCCATCATTTGATGCCAAGCAGTACATTGGGAGGATATGACGTGCAATTCTTTATTTTTCTATTTGTCTTTCCTTCTTTCTATTTCTCTTGCTTCCAAATGGAAGTCACACATAAGAGGAAGTAAGAATGGCAGATCTCCAGTGCAGGACTGAGTTAAATACTCTTAGCATTGGCTTGAATCCTCCCCTGCCATTTGGACAGTTTCTGTTTGGTACTCGGACGTTCTCTAGCTTTTGTATTGAAAGAAATGAGGGCTGTGGCTTTCAGTGCTATCCTTGTGCATTACCTTCAACAGTAGTTTCTAGTGTACATACTTGGACTTGTTGGATACGAAGTGTTGAAAACATTTCTATGGATTCTTGTTCTCAATGGTCTTAAGGTCAAGTGAGGTGTGTTCCTACCAGCAGGGCCTTTACTTTGCAATCCAGTTACTTCAGTCAACCCTTCCAATTTCTTCTTGGTGTTAAAGGCTTGATTTTCATATCAGGTCAATCTACTGTTTCATTTTCTGAAGAAACAGAAAGCAAGGGAATTACCTCTGAAAAGGTGATGGCACTAATTGCTGTTATAAAGATGTAACTTAGTGCGGCATCTGTGTTAATGATCTTGCCTACTGTGTGACTTCATTGCAAGTTGCAAATGGGTGAAATTATAGCTTATTCACCCAAACAGAACCATATATAGGAATATATTTCCATGGACTATTTAAAAAACAGGCCAGAGAATATGTTTATGGCAAACAGAAAGGTACTCCTGAGTCTGTGTTTTAAATGTCAGGGCAAAGCAGACTTGAAGGTGCTCTTATCTAGCAAGCCTTTTGAAAGGAGAACAAAGCTGGGAAAACTCGTCTCTCTTTCCTTCCTCCCCACAACACAGGTGTTTTGTTCATGTCCAGGAAATGTTTTCAGTAGCAAAAATTATTTTTGCTTGAAAAAGAAAAATCGTCCAGGAGTTTGCAGTCCATTTACAAGCGTATACCTAAACTGGGAAGGACAGAAGTGTTTTCACTAATAAAATTATCTCTAGTCCTTAACGGATTCAAGTTTGGTTTTTTAATAGCAGTTCAGGGGAATAGTGGCAATAGTTACACAACTGCCGCCCTGGGAGAGTTAAATTTTGCTTTTGATGTCTCCTGTGTTGAGTCGAGAAGAGCTGTTTGGGGCTAGAAGAATGATATATATCTGTGGGAGGGAGGGAACAGCAGGGGCAGGGAGAGCACTTTAAATGAATTCTTTAATGGGAGCCCTTTCCAGAAGGCATCCGTGGTATTCCTCTGCAAAAGGAAGAATAAGTACTCAGCACCATATATGGTGACACTTTTATGTTTTTTAATATAAACACGTACAGGCTGGAGCAATCCATGTCGATGGGTTCTGCTGATTGGTTGGGCTGGGGGGGAGGGAAGGAAATGAGACCCTGCTTTTAATATCTTAGCATTAGAAAACTTAAGAGCTTGGGTTTGAACAAATAAACAGTAGGCAGAGTTGGAAAGATTTTCAACTTTGCAAAGTAGCCCCCTCCTCTGCCTTGATTTTTGAGCTTTTGTATTTGTTTTCCTTTAGCTTGTTTGTTTGCAGCTGTTTCATTCTGTAAATTGCCTTGATTTTTGTTCAGGGAGTATGTTGTTCCCAATATAGACAGCAACAGATCAGTAAAAGTTATTTGAGATAGCTTGGCTCCAAATATAGGGGGACCAAATCCACGCAGTCAGCCCCCACTGGGCACAGGAAAGGAGGGTGCCACGCTGGGTTGGAGCTGCTTTAGTGCAACACACAATCACTTAGCTCAGGCAGCTTACAGTTTTGGAGGGAGAAACCTCTGCTTTTCTGATTTCACTTAAATATTTCAGGAACCAAGTTGGAGAATGCAGCTGCCAGGTGTCTCTGATGCTGCGGGAGAGTTCAGCTTCCAGAGCAGAAATGCTCAGAGAGTGAGTATTTTTCCCAGGGACTTGCATGGGTGGGTTCTATTTTTTGCTCCGTTAATTCCCTGCTCTTACAGACCCAGGCTGGCTGCTGTTCAACCTAATCCCCAAATGTGACCCAACAAATTGTTTTCATCATAAAGTCTGAGCACATTGCACCAAGCCAGAGTAGAGAAGATCTTTTTTGTTTGTGCCCTTATATGGCTCCTGAAGTCATCATTGATGCAATAAACTAATGGAGTGTGCTCCTCTAATCAACCTCCCCTTCTATAAACACATTTTGTTCCTGCTCTGAGATTGTTCCCTGACATTTTTAAACCAGCCCCTTTCCTGGCTCTCTCTTTTCTTTTTCGGATCATAGTGGGAGGGAATCAGCCAGCTCTGGAGAGCAAAGAGATGGTGGAGATCATGGTAAACTAACATTTGATAGAACAAGTGGCTTCAAAAAGAACAACAGTGAAACCAGAGCAGCTGAGGAAGAGCAGGAAGACGTCCGAGGTGTGCTGAAGAGGCGAGTGGAAACTCGGGAACACACAGAGGAGAGCCTGAGGCAGCAGGAAGCTGAGCAACTTGATTTCCGTGATATTTTAGGCAAGAAAGTCAGCACCAAAAGTTTTTCAGAGGAGGAACTGAAAGAAATCCCAGCCGAGCAAATGGACTTCCGAGCAAACCTGCAGCGGCAGGTCAAACCCAAGACCTTGTCAGAGGAGGAAAGGAAAGTTCATGCTCCTCAGCAGGTGGACTTCCGCTCTGTGCTGGCCAAGAAAGGCACCCCAAAAACCCCACTGCCAGAGAAGGCACCACCTCCTAAACCAGCAATTACAGATTTCAGATCTGTGCTGGGCTCAAAGAAAAAGCCACCTGCAGAGAATGGCAGCGCTAGCACCCCGGCAGCAAATGCCCGCACCAGTTCTGAAGCCCAGAATGCAACCCCCAATTCTCAAGCCCCTGTTGCCAAACCAGCAGTGAAAAAAGAAGAGAAGAATGACAGAAACCGTGAACATGGTTGTCCCGTGGTGGATGGTGGAATAGTTGGGAAAAAAGCTGAAAACAAAGCAGCAGCAAGCAATCCACCGGCAAGCAAACCACCAGTAAGCAATCCACCAGCAAGCAAACCACCAGTAAGCAAAGGAACAGCACCTTCCTTTACAGAGAAGCTTCAGGATGCTCAAGTAGTCGATGGTGAAAAATTGGTCTTACAGTGTCGGATTTCCTCTGATCCCCCTGCAGCTGTCACCTGGACTCTAGACAGCAAACCCATCAAATCATCAAAGTCCACTGTCATCTCCCAAGAAGGTAAATTAATTGCATTAGAAGCCAGCTGGATGGCATACTGTTATATCCGGCTCTTGATTAATAATATTTAGTTCATTAAAGGTAAAGCAATACTTTATTTAAGTGCTGTGCCAGTAACTTTTCCAGATGCAACTTTCTTGTTATTTCAGTGGAGTACACAAGGAACAGTATTGTTTGACATTTCTTGCAGATTCGCCTTTAACAACCTGCAGATGTAATTTTTATAAAGCTGTCTTCTTGCATTTTTAAATGCTGTTTACATTGCTAACACTGTTTAAGGAGCTGGTACATGACGTTTACTTAAGCTGTACTTTAAGGATTTAGAACATTGGAAACAGAATAATATTTTTGCTGGTTTACAAATTCTAATGTAATTCTTCTGCATGTTTAATATTTAAGGCTTTTTATTGCGATAAGAAACACAGAAGCAAAGAGGTGTTGTGTCATAGAAAGAAATTACAACAACTTCAAGTTACATAGTTAAGATCAGTGTTGAGAATCTATTTCCAGTCTATTTAATGCCCCACCACAGATGCATCTGTTGCCTTTACAGACACTTAAATATTTGAATCCCACTGGCCTGGCAACTTTTAACTAATTTAAGAATAGTACAGAGTTTGGTAAAAGTCCTCAGACAGAACACTTACTGTTGTCAAATTGAGTGATCTTTTTATATTCCACATTTTGAATAACGAAACCCTACTAGGTTGGTTTTGTATGAAAGTTAATATTGTATCTGGACAAAATATATTTTCCCTGGGACAAAAATAGGGAGGATAACTTCTAATACAGAAGTATTATTGACTTCATATTTCTTTCATAAAACACTGAATTATACAGAGAATGACACTGTCCTGCATGTTGTAGTAAAAAGTTCTTGTTCACAGTAAGAATTATAGCTTAGCATAGTGCTGTGCACTCTTAATTGTGAATCTTTCTTCATTTAATCCAGACTATTTTCAGTATTATTAAATGAGAACCAAATGACTACGCACAATGGTTCACCACAAGAGATGAATCCCTTTGCAGTGTTCCAAGCACTGAAACATGAGTATCCCTTTAAAGTGGATGCAGTCAGAAATAACATTGCCTTCAGATAGGATGGGGGGAAAAAAGGTACCCGAGTGCTACATCAAGGAGATACCAAAGTAAGTAGATGGAGAGAGGGAAATGATAGCAGGTGTGTTGTGTCTGGTATGTGTCTGAAGTAGCATAAAAAAATTATTTATGAGTACATGATGATTTGCACCAGAGCAGACTCTATAGGATAGGGGTAACTGTCGTGTACGTGAGAAAAAGTTGAATGATGGAAATGCCATCCTTGTAAAAAGGACTGACAGGATCAGCAAGGTGGAAAACTGCAATTTAATCAGACTTACACTGGAAGCAAAATTTCAAGGGTTTTCTTGGAGTTGCTCAGAGTCAAAAGAAATTATGCATCTCAAAGCTTCATGTCTCCTACCAAAGTACATCAGATAGACAGCATCTCTGTATCAAAGCTGCTGAGCTATGGTAGAGCCTCCTAAAATTCCAAAGCATTAGTGTTGTCATGCTGAAGAAAGCTGTTTTCCTGGCAGAAATAATCTGAGTGCTTGCCTGTTACAAAATCCCAATTTATGTTCACTTTATAAAATGGGTCCGTGGAGCTGAAAATCCAGTGTAGTTGTGTTTACAGTGGAGTGATCCTCATGTACAGAAATGCTCTAGCACCTACTTGAGCAGGGCATGTGACTTATCCCATCCAGCTTGTCTGGGATAGGTGACACTCCTTGTCATAACACCCCAGAACTGGTATTTTGTCAGGATGTCACACTTCAGCCGTGCTTTCCATGGAGGCAAGGAGCAGAGGTCACCACTGGATAAAGAATCCATGCTTTCAGGGCAGCTTCTTGAAGGGAGTGAATAAACTGTCTTTATGCTTGAGTTTTACCTGTGTTATTACACTAGTATCTTGCTTAGGCAATCAGTACCATAAGTACTTCAGAGTTATGCTTTCTTTCACACATATTTGCAGAGGATCTTAAAGAAATACTATACAGGCAAGTAAATGGTACAGTTTTCTCCTTTAATGGAAACAAACAGAATGAGGATTAGAGCTATTTTTTAAAAACCTTATTACATGCCCTCTGGTACACTGAGAAGATGCCTTGCATGATGGTGGATTTAGGGTTTTTCCTGCCAGTACCTGCTAGCTCGGGCACTTGGAGAACAATGTGTTGCTGCTCTCCCGCTGTGAGATGCTTTCATGCCAGCTGTTAAGTAATTAACTAGGTATGCATGGTACTCACTTTAAGTAGGTCCCACTTTTCTCAGAGATTGATTTCTCTCCTTTCCCCTCATCAGGAACACATAAATAGTTGAAAGAACCAGGGGAGGAGAAGGAATAATTAGAGCTGCAGACTAGAATTGAGAAATTCAGGATGAATATCAGGAAATACTGTTCAACGGAGAAACTGTATGGATTAGTCTCACAGAAAGTGTTTGGAGCAGCTTTAAACATAGAGAGAAACAATAAAAGTGGATGCAGGACTCAGCAGCCCAATGCCAAAATGCCAGATTCCACCTTTTGCCCCAAACGCCGAAAAGGCGGCTTTGTCGCACCGGCAGGTGTCATGTCCTTCAGCAGCAGCTCCTTTGGCCAACCTTGGAGCAGCGTTTAATGGGCTCTGGAGATAATCCCCTCCAGTCATCCTCAGCTGAAAGAAGGTTGAGTCTGTGGGGAAGGAGAGGGATTCAGAGCAAACCGACCCAGTCCATATTAACAGGCTTAGATGTTGCAAAGCCATTTTTCATTTCTTCAGTAGGACCTTGCTCCTCTTGTGTTCAGCAACAAAATCCACCATGGAAGTGGATAGACTGGGTCTATTCTTAGCTATTTCAGCAAACAGTTTCATGCTGCCATGATGCGTGGTGACCATTTGTTCTTAAGTATGGAAAATTGTCCAGAGGTACCTCACAGAAGAATAACTTACTTGTTCGTAGTGAGCTGGATACTGGAAAATCCTCTGTCTAGAGTGAAACACATCTATCTGCTTCTAGTCGTATTACAAGCCCATCCTAGTATAGGCCACTGGCCAGTGGTCCACAAACTGTTCAGTGTAACCAGCACATGAACCTGCAGAACGCCATTATTTGTCTTTCAGAAATTAAATTAACCCTCTCTGACATTGCCAGAAATAGATAACAGTTTGCTGATGACCTGGTGACAAAAATATTGCGAAGATAAATACATAAAATCTCATTTCAGGAACATGCCCACCTGATAGAACAAATTGCATATTTGGCCAGGGAGGGCAGACTTAAAAGTATACATGTATATAACAAGTTTACAGGATCGACGAACAAAATAGTCCGTTTATGTGTCACTGAAATTAACTTTCCTCGGCATATTTGTCCCAGCTCGTAGTTAGGCTCTTTACCTGTTGGAAACAACTCTATTCACTCGTGTCCTCCGTGTTTGAAGGTGTGAACACTACATTGCCTGTCCAAGGCCCTTCAGCCATTAGTGTGCAAGAGAAGGGAGGATGTTAGCCCCATTTCTGTACCGTTGGAGGAGCCCGAATTCAAACACCAGGAGCAGAATAATCACTGATTAGTAAGGCAAAGGCAAAACTAAATCATGCCACCAAAACTACCTTCATCTTCAGGCATATTTATACAATATTTCTGTTGTGTTCCAGTAATTAACCTAGGGCTTGCAATGGGTTCTATCATTCCAGGGTTAAATTTCCATTAGTAATTAGAAGTCAGATCTGGGCAGCTTCATACTGAATGTCACAATCACAACATATCTAAGATCAGTGTCATTCCTTCCATCTTGCGTTTCAACTAGTAACACTCTTTTGTTTCCCTTTGAAATCATGGACATCAGTACTTGTTTCTCCATTTCTCTTAATAATTCCCCAAATAGTATTCTGTCAGTTGATTGGCATGAGTGATTTGTTGCTTAAAGTATCATTTTGGTAGGAGTTTATTAATGCTTTGATTTTACATTTTTCTTATTTTAAACACTTGTCAGAGCGTGGTTATCTACATTCCCGGGATAGATACTGATGAGATTTTTTGTCTGTGAAATCTCCAAATAAATGGTAACTGTAACAAGCAAACAAAAGAGAGTACTTGTGCATTAGAACATTATGCATTTATATGGACAGGTTAGACGGTGTATGGTTAAGAGGCAGTTGATTTTCATATGAGAGAGTTTTTTGTTTAAAGTTCCAGGGGGCTTTTTGTTTGGAGAAAAGTTTTTAAGAAGGCTCTAGCAGACATGACAGCAGAATTAGACTTATAAGGGCTGAGTAGAATAAGCTTCCTCACACAGCGAACTCTTTAGAGCAGGAACCATTTTGTTTTACATTTGTACAGTACTTGGCACAGCAACGCCTGGGGCTAATGTCCTGGTGTGTGACTCGGGCTTGGATAGAAAATCCAGATAGAAAATTTTTGCATGATTACAGAAGTTGTTCTAGAAGACGACAGTGAAAGGGGTTTGGAAGCTGGCTGCCTTACTAGGCTGGAGAATTGAGGTGCACAATGAATTTAAGTAAAATCTGGCAAAGTTGCCATTTTTGAAATCAGCTTGCTCTGCTTTCTTTGGCTAGATTTAGTACCATGTGACTGCATAGATGGAAGAGGAACTACTTACTGTATGCTTAGGTAGTAGTGATGGTGCAGCCCAGAAACACCCAGAGTTTGTACTGCTTTGTGCAAGACAGAGGGTTTTTTTTCCTAAGAGTCTTGGCAGCATGAAGAGTTGGTAATCTTGTTAGCAATAATGCCTTAACAACTTTCTTGTGACTTAACATAACTCCTAAATCTTCCTATCAGTTGTGCAAGTCTGTGTGTGTCAGTTTAACTAGGATCTGCCATGACTTTTTTAATTTCTTTGTAACTAACTTTGAGCAAGACTTTCACGTATCATTAACACAACTGGGTGTACTGCTGAAAGTAGGTGTATTCTGCAGTTTAAAAAAAGCTTCACAAACTTTAAGGGTAGGGAGATCACCTGAGTATCAGTTCTGCCATAGCTCCATGTTTGTCACGTGCCACAAAATTTCCCTTTATACTGCCATTTTTCTCTGAATCTTTCTTCTAGAAATGCATGTAACACAGGTTTAAATGTAGCAAAAGAGAGCCATTTGCTATAATCAGTGGTAATTTATTGCAATGTCTAATTATTCATATAAGTGCTTTGTTTTTAAAGCAAGAAACAAAGCAATGTCTTATTTCTAATTTGAATTTATCTGGTTTCTTCCTCCATACACTTGTCTCCTTTCTCTGCTAAGCCAAAGAGCCCATTTGTATTTGATAGAATGGCTGTGACTCCGTAATGAAATACCTCTCTATCTCTCTTTTTTCTGAAACTTAACAAGTCAAGCTCTTACTAACTTTCTCTCCATAATGCCCTTTATCCAGCCCTTGGAGGCTTGGAGTCGTTTTTTGTTGTTGTTTTTCTTTTTAGTACCTCCTCTTCAGTTGCTGGTTTTTGGTTTATTATCCTGTTTAGAAATTAGGCAGCAGAACTGTATGTCAGTATCAGCATCAGTGAGATAGATGGAGGTCACCTTCCTGTTGCTGTGCTTAGTGGAGGTCTTTAGTCCTCTTTCTACCTCACAACAGTGGAGCTCATGTTTGTTACTTCTGGATTAAACCTTTGGACCTTCTGAAAACAGAGCATCCCTTGCTGTCCATGGATGCTTGTCACTTCACTGTCTTAAACCCCACTTTCTTTGAGTGACTAGGACTCAGCTTAACAAGTAAATGTGATTATGAGGACCACCCTGTTTCCTCTCTCTGTCTTTTCCCTTCCCAACATTTGTTCTGTCATCGGTAAGCTGATCAACATTAATTTATGGATACTTCTACATCATAGATCAAAATACCGAATAACTTTGGTCCTGATCTGATCACAGAGGAAATCCACTGCAAACGCATCATGTGATGATTTCCTATTGTCAGCTTCTTTGTGAGATCTTTATTTGGGCAATTCTAACTCTCCCTAACATGAAAGTCATTAATATAGAAATACAGCAATATAGTATTAATTACAAGCAGAATAATGTGAGCACAAATATCTCAGTAAAGACAAAGAAAATTACCTTTACACAGATACATTTGCCAATTAAATGTGTAATCTCATTAATAATGAAAGTAGAGTTCTTACATTGCTTTCCTCAAAACACCATCAATTAGCAATAATTACATTTAACAGTTTTTAATCTCTGAAATTCATGTGAGTTTTTTCACTACTTTTCCTGTTGTCATTATAACTGTAGTCAATATTTCCAAGTCAACCTACTTGCCATTTTTACACAACTGTGGCACTAGCACGTATTTCTACTTTCCCAAACAATTTGTGATTTATTAGAAAATTAACACCAGCAGGCCAACAAGTTCCTTAACAAATTTGTTATGACTCCAAGGCACAATTTCTCATAACTTAGTATTTATTCATTTTATTCTTTATGCCATGGGATATCAATGAGAAAGACATGAACTTCAATCTGTATCATGGATAAGAGTCAGGAGTTTGGCTGGCTAGATGCCAGTGCAGGGAATTAGGCTCAGGAGCTGTTTTGTGTTGGTTTGTGTATTTGTTTTATATCTGAAGCTGACTTTCTGCAGAGGTTCATGGAAAGAATGCAGAAGCCCAGAGATATTTTAAACTGGCTTGCACTATTTTTGAGTAAGTCAGAAAATCCTTTAATAGCTCAAAATGCAAGGGAAAGGCTTTGTGTATCTAAAGCAGAGCCTCCAGTAAACTGACAGCTTCTGTGGCTGTCCAGGTCTTTTCTAGAGCTGCACCAGTTCTGATGTCTAAGTGGAATATCCCAGTATTCATCTTTATTCCAATCCTGCCCTTTGTGACAGTATTTTAAAGACTGTCCATGGGCCGGTTCCTCAAAAAAAAAAAAAAAAAAANAAAAGAAAAAAAGGAAAGAGATGGAGGAACTAAATTGATAACAAATTCTTTTAGTTGACTGGGATTTGTGAAGTGCCAGGATTCAGAACAATCAACTGGAGTAACCAGTCTGGTATTTCTTGCAGTTATGAGAAAATAAGCTTGTTTCGGGTCATTAAGGGTTTTCGCAGAGGAAATGCCAAATACTTCGTTGAAAGACATTTGCCCTTCTAGCCCCGGGAATTGACTGTAGCTCCAGATCACAGAACATAGGCCTATTGGGGAGTTTCCTGTCTTTATGAAATCTCTTCAAGTTCTACCTGTTTCGGTTTCTTTTTTTCTGGTTTTATAAGAAAACGAGGTTTCTATAGCCATGTGCTCTCTCAGCCTCCCCTTACACTCCTGACCCAACCATTGGCCAATTTCATGCTAAGTCCTAGTAGTCCACAGTTTCATGAAAAGTAGTGGCTAAATAAAGGAGAATGATCCAAATTATCCACCGAGAGCAGAATACCACCATTGCATTCTGTGGTAGCAACAGCCCCAGCAATCCCCATGTGCTGTGTATATGCTGTTCCAGTGCAGTTGCTGGGGAGTATAAAGGACCGGAGGAAAATAGGATGCAGATTACTGCTGCAGGGAGCTGGAAGTCAGGAGAAAAAGGATACAGTCCTTGAAAGAAAAAGATTCACTATTCTTCTCACAAAATAACTTCATTAAAATTCAAAACATATAAATATTATTTTGGAATGCATAAGACACTTTATTTCATGAGGACTCTGCCTCCAGTGGAATAAGCTAAATGCAGATTCAGTCAGACCCCTGCCATGCAGCCTGGCCAGGGCTAGATTTTAAATGCAAAACTAACACTGAACAGGCATGGCAAGCCAAGGATTGTCATGAGAAAAATCTAGTTTTCTAGTTTTTACTATAATTGTGGGGAATTGTGGGGAATGACTTATTGTTAGGGTGGGATGTTCCTGTTTGTATATGCAGCACAAGGAATTATTTCTCATAAGGTGTTATGTTATCTTGCTGCAGTATGGTGGATGGACCTCACTGCAACAGCATGAGTGGTAAGGGATGACCCCAGGTCACATTGGTCTTCATTCAGCTGATTGGCATGCAGGTGAGGAAGGGCTTTTGAGCAAGTAGAAAACTCCAACAAAAACTAAAGTAAATGCTGCTTTGTTCCAGTCCCTTAATCATCCAGTTGTCCTTATAAGTCAGACTCCTTCCCTGCACTAAGGGGGACAGAGATCTCCTTTATAGGTATGTGTCTTTGTTCTATAGTTTATGTTCATTTTCAATAGCATTTTTAGGTTCTAATGTGGGATCTTCCCTAATTATGTTATATAGATTTGTACAAGTTCTCAGACTGGAAGTTATCTTTGGCTGGCTCTCCAGTTGTCTCTCTAAACAGCAGAGACATGTGAATTTATATTTGCTAGATGCCTGCAAGAATACTTTTCTAGTGTCCCTCCTCCATCTGGAATGGAACTGCAGCTCGTGACATTTTTGGCTCAGCCTGACTCACGGAGATGAGTTGCCTCAGGGAAGGCACGTGGCTTTTCTTTTCACCCTGTTATTGGCTGAGCACAGCACATGCGAGTGAGGGGTCAGTGGTCTTCATCTGAGATAGTTTTCACACCATTTCTCAGGGGAGAAATTGTATTATTTAGAGCTTCTTGATTTTGTGGAGGATGAGAAGGTGGGAAAAAATAATTTTCTTCTAAACCTTGTACATGTCTGGCAAACCAAATTTGTTGGGAACCATTTGAATAGTTTTCTTAATAAGATTTGTCTTGAATAATAACATCCAGTTTTACAATGAGGAAAAATCTAAATGCCAAAAGCACAATTGCCATGTCAAAACTGAGGTCTAGTCTCAAGGGCAGTCAGTAAACAAAGTTTTTCTGATAGAAGGGTGTTCTTCTCAAGGACCTTTCGAGGCCCTTTTCAAGGGCCACTGTCACCTGTACCTGTGACATCTCCCACATCACAAGGGCTGCATTTGATGGGGAGCCTGAGATCAGGCACCCTGGAAGACAGAAGGAAACCTCCAGTCAACACAAAGTGGCAAACAGCAAGAGATGCTGGGAAATTTCCTCACACCTCAGGACATAGGTAAAATGTCTAAAATATATCATCTGTCCAGTAATTAAGAGAACCTGTGAGACAGGTAAATGGAGGAAGGTGGAAAGGTATTACTGTGGCTGAAATAAGTGGAGGGTGGTGGCATTCTGGACAAGCTAACAGCAATGGGTGGCAGTGCACAGTGCCTCAGGCTGTGTTTAGGGGACAGCCCAGGCTTTCCAGTGAGGCATGAGGAAGTAAACCCACACTTCACCCTATGTTTGGAAGGGGATATTTGGAAAGGGAAAGTCTGGATCATTTTATTTGGGATTCTCCCCAGAGAGCAAAGTACTTCGTTGTTCCAAGCAACGGGAGTGAGCATTAGATAAACCACAATTCTCCTTCCTCATCCCCCAACTACTGGGAACAGCTTCTGTTTGGGTTCACAGAGTTTTATTTGTTAAGAGGAAATGTATTTCCCTTGGGTCATACGAAGCTTCCCTTGGTAACTACAGAGCTTATGTCGCATCCTGTTTCTGTAAATCCAATGAAGTAAATTTTTGCTTTTTTTTGGAAAATAAATTGGTTTGTTGCAGTGACAAATTTGATTGCCACTGTTATATTGGACTTTCTAACAGATGTTTTACAATATCAGACACTTGTTCTCCGAGTAATTAAAGCAAAAAGAAAATGGCTCTCTGTTGTATTTAAACTAGGGCAACTAAGCTGATATTGTACTTTCACATGTGGATGCTCATGGGAGTGCTACCGACAAGGCTGAATCAAAATATTGCAGACAGTCAGTCAACAGAAGCCCTGCTATTTATGGTCCTACACTACTAGTACTTTTGGAAAAAGACAATCAGAGTGAGGGCTTCTTATCACTGCTATAAAACAAAAAACAACAGAGATTCTGCTCTGGCTCTGCCTTCATCCATTAACCACTTTAGAGCTGCAGGGACAGCTTCGAATGTCCAATAAGATTCAATTAATCTGTCAGTCCGCTTTTATTTTATTTAGCATTAATAATGTTCCGATCCTGATGTTGAATTTTTAATGACAAAACATCTTTTTCCTAGCAGTGAATATCACCTGTAGTAAAGGACAGGATCATTTGATGTGTTCTGTTCCTTAATAGCACTAAGGTATTTGTGCACTGCAACATAAGATCCATTTGATCTCTCCTTCCTTTGTCTTAGGGACACTGTGCTCACTTACCATTGAGAAGGCTGTGCCTGAAGATGGAGGTGAATACAAATGCATAGCTGAGAATGCAGCAGGAAAAGCTGAATGTGCTTGCAAAGTGTTGGTAGAAGGTAAGTACTTCGCTGGATGTAGAAAAACCCTTCCTTTGAGCTTCCTCCTTCCCCCCTTTATTTCCCAAAAACAGCCTTTATGAAAAACATACACACAGAAGAACTCTGCCTCCTCCCCTCCTGCACTTTTCAGCCAACACATAATTCAAAATCTACCACGAAGCAGCATGAGCAGAGAGACAGTGGGTTTTTCTTTGACTATGTCTTCTGTTCTCCTTCAAGTGGTCGCTTTTCTTCCTGAGGTCTCCCTTAGCATATTCCCCACTTCCAATTTCCTGCTGGGCAGTGCGTGTTCTAGGAGGCTGGAGGTAGATTTTGGCTTGCAGGGTCTTGATCATGGGAGGCTGTCAGCACATGACATATTCATTGCATGACGACATGAATGGTGTTAAATCAGCTGCCAGGCTCACCCTGGTAGTGGCACTCATGGTGTTAGGAGCTCTCTGCTTGTGCAATGTCGGACACCAGAATGACCGCGTTCCTTATCTTGATTCTGGCTGCCTCAACTGTCTTTTGCATTCTTTTCCTACCAGTATGTTGCTTTGTATAGCTGAGAAGAGGTTTTTGAGGAATGGCGATAGAGCAAACCCCAGCTATTTAAGAGAGACACCATTTGACAATTCATGTCTGTGACTAGCAAAGGGGATGCCTGTTATTTTTAAATTAGAATTGTGACCTAAAACAACAATTAAAATTGCTCCCTTCTACTCAGTCTGCTGTCAGCATCCCAGATGCTGATTTTTAGACTCAAGCAGTAACCATAAATATCATTATATTCCATTTGGCCCCATCGACTCACGTCAGACTGGAGGAGTATTTTACTTCAGTTGTCAAATTAGCTCAGGGACAAATCACTGGAATCTGAGTGTCTGCACTCAGGTCTAGCACAGCCCTCCTCTCTGAATTGTTTGCTAGGAGAATCTGTCTTCCCCTGTTAACTTTTTTAAACTTAGAGAGACCCACTTTCGTGCTCTGGTACCTAAAAGTAGGTGACTGAAATAGATGGTTTCATAACATTTATGTTACCTTTTTTCTGGTAACTAAACTTCAAACAACTATCTCATGCACAAATTCTCTGAAAGATGAATACTTGAAAGCTATAAATTAATACAGCTGTTGCTGAGGTCATAATCCAAATTTGGGATCTTTCTTCCAAAAAGAAATCTCAAGATCAAACAATCTCACGTGTGGAGCTCATTAGAATTTGTATTATATGACACACTCAACCTGGGATAACCTTGCTGAAAAAAAGGTTACACCTTCTGGTGGTGTCTCTGTCATACGTGATATGTGTGGAAGGGAGCTTGCACTGACCCCCAGCTGCTGGTGGAGCCTGCAGTGCTGAGTAGTTGCTGGATACGAGCTGTGTAATCTTGAGAACAAGGAAATCCATCAAACTTGAGTCCCGCGTTGTCCCTTTCACCATTTTTCTTCAAGAATGAACCAATGTGTAATAATATCTTCTTGGAAAGATTTAAACATACAGAGGAAATGCTACTTTTCAAAATGTGTTCATCTATGTAGATCACATAGACAATGGAATAACAGAATGACATGGCAAGAGGTTCTTTTTGATGAAATGATGCTTCAAATCTGCCTTTCTTTCCCTCTTCCATGCACTGCCTAAAGCAGATTTGTGTACGTTGTACTTTGTTCTGATCAGTTTAAAAAGACCTATCCATTTAGATGGTGCCTCTTGTCTAGCTGCTTTCACAGAAGGCTTTTACTTCTCTGCTCCCTCTTCCTTTTAGAATGTGACATTCTCCTGCAAGTCTGTCCAGAATCTTGTTCTCAAAAACTGAAGGGGCAGCAGTTTCCTCTAACTTTGCAGAAAGATCCAAGACAAACTGATGTTAATAGGCAGTTTTTTCATTATTGACTGTTAAACAGGATTTGCATTTTATTGTTTGTTTTGATTGCAGATGCCTCCTCTGCAAAGACCTCAAAGCCTGCTGAGAAGAAGACCAAGAAGCCTAAGACCACTCTTCCCCCTGTGCTGCCAACAGAGAGTAAGTGACAGTGATTTCTGATTACTTCCTTTTCGCTGGAAGCAAAAGAGTGCTTTGGGATTCTGTGGTCATTCCCTTTCGTTTGCAGGCACAGTATCAGAAGCTTGTGCTGTTTCTTTAACCCTTGCACATAAGTCATGCGAAATGATTTTTTGCCTTGTGGGGATTAGTGCTGAAACTCTGAGTTCAGACCTAGCCCACTCTATTCTCAGTTTTCCACAATGATGCAATAAACTTATGACACAGATCTATTTTTGGCTACTTCCCCAAGAGCACAGAAACTCTTTAGTAGTTTTCTTCAAGCTGTGTTGTGTCCTGTGTAGACAATAAACTGTCTTACCATTGGTAGGCAAGGTATCTTGTCTGAAATGTCCCATGGTATAATCTGTCCTTCTTTCCATGACCATGGGGAGTGGTTTGGTGAATGTTACATTCCTTGTTTAAAGCCCAGATTCTTTAATTGCTTTTAATGCTTTCCGATACAACAAATGAGCCATAAATTCCCATGCTTGCTATTCTGTATACATGCATTTGATCAAAATCAACTTTAAATGGTAAAGTCAACACAATAATGTCAGTTTAGGAATTCCTAATACCATTACTACATTTGAAATTAAGTGTCCACAGGATACAAATCTCTCTTAAATCGAACACTGGACTTTGAAAGTTGTTTTTTTCTTTCTAAGATGTCCACCGTGTTCCTAAATAAGATATGAAACACAGTCCTAATGGAAACATGAAATATTTTATCCAGCTCTCTCAAATCTGAAAAAACAAAACAAAACAACCCACAACGCTATAATCTGATTTTCCAGCATGGAACATTTTCAGCTGTTTTCAGCAGGACTTAGTGCAGTTTTGTACTGATTGATGATCACAGGTAGTAATTGTACTTCTGGAACTGTTGACTTACATAGAGCTATGCCCTGGGCTTACAGCTATTTCTGAGTTGCTGGCTGAGCATTATAACTTTACCTCCACCCAATCATTCGGGGTGTGGGAAGGGTCACGCCAACATGCTCCACCTTTGCACCTGGGCTTCAAATGCTGTAAATAATAGCAATTAAGAACAATCATTTGTTTTTGCAGATCAGTAGAAAAGAAAGTTTTAAAGCCATTTAAAGCTCCACAGGATAGTGTTTCGAGCAGTGTTTTCTATGCCCGCAAGTGCGTATGTTTCCTCTGATCCTCCCAGCAGCGTTATCAATTGCAGCTTTCCCAGGAGAAAGTGTGAATCAGGAACTAAGTCTAAATATGCAGATACATGACATAATCCACATCCTGCTGAAATCACTGCTTGTCTTGCTGTTGATTTTACTGGAAATTTGATATAGGTTGCAAAACAGAAGCTAGCAACTCTGTCTTAATAAATTATTGGGAAAAGAAAGTTGAAATATTGGTGAACGGTTTTCTTAAGGTTGTTCCATAGCATATTGCATCAGTGATTAAAGTTCTTGAACCCCTCTCATAAGCTCTTTTTTCAAAATACCTTTAAAACATCTTTACTGTTGCACTGGAAACATCAAGGTAACCAGAGAGAATATTAGGAAGTTGGGCTTTGGAAGAGACTTTGGAAAAATACGTATTTAATTTTAAAAGGATTTGGCTGCAGAGATTCCACAGGTGGTGTTTAACATCTCAGCCTCAGTCACTGAGGACTGTGGATGTTTTTCTTCCTGAAATGAGTGTTGCATTTGTATGTTTGTCAGGGGCAAAATGTACGAAGCTGATCCAGAAGACTTCACAATTTCTATTTAAACAGAAATCCATTTCAGATGCAGAGATTTTAAAGTTCCTTACCTGAAAGAGAATGGGCTTAACAAGTCAGATACTTCCATCTTTACTGTATTTATCTTGAAAAGAAGGTTAATAAAGAATGACACGGAGTAAGACGCCCCCATCTAATACGGACATAGATTTTTTAGTCAGATGTTTTCTAGTCTTTGTTGCCACATCAACTCACCAACAGTCCTAATGGCAAGTAGAATGTGAGGAATAATATCGAAGAAACAGAGAACAAAATTTCTTAATGAGCCCACTGAATAATTCTGAATTTTGAATAGTGAATTCAGTCACAACAGTGTATACTGTATGGGGTACTGAAGCTATATGCTCTGCCGTATTTAGAAATACTTCTCAGGGGGGAAAAAAAAATCTGTATTTTCCATTTTCTGTAAGAAAGTGTATGTCAAACTTCATGGTTACCAGTTATGTCAACCTTTCCTCCCTTCAGATAAATTATAAGTGATCCACTTTTTTTTTTTTTTTTCCCTAGTAGGAACCTTCAGGAAAGTAATTAACTTTTAGTTTCTGAAAGCAAAAATCGATACACTTCTTTTTGTGAAAGAGATTGAATGTTGTCCATGTGCTTAATCTGTAGAATTTGTCTCACTGTGAGAACAGCTGCTGACCCAGGTCATTTGACTGCTCATTCTGACAATGTTATTTTATTACTGGAAACTTGGGTTTTGTAAGCTACGGAAGTCTTATCATAAGTAAAATTTTAGGCATTACCTCTTTTAAAATGCAATATATAGTAGACTCTGGTTTAGAATAACCATTTTTTTTTCCTCAAAAAACATCTTAGAAGGCAGATTTGTAGCATTCCATTTTTAACAATATCTCTGAATGGATGCATGCAGTGTTTATGTGCAGAAAGATTGCTCTCATGCTAGCAAATCAGGAAAATTACAATATCTTTTTTTTGCTTACAATTATTTTCTGTCACCAGAATTCAGTAATAATTATGACTCTGCAGAATGCCACTCTGTAATGATAAAGAGAATAACACTCTGTAATAATAAATAGAATAAATAATAATGTTTACCAATCCTGAGGAAGAATGGAGGAATGACACCTCTTTTTTAATGTTGGAGTTGGTTCATTCTTCACTGACTGTACTGACTTCGGCTTCGTTGCTTGTGTCTTTGCTATGTGGATGTGAAATGCCACTGAGTTAGAATAATAAAGTGTTATATTTCTTCTGCACAGATATAAAAGACTAGAAGAGGCAGTGGAAAATTGGAACCTTTCATTATTTATCATACTGCATACTCCATGCTATGCCAGAAAAATCAGTGGATAATCTAAGGGTCTTCTAGTTTGCCATAACCCGGCAGCAGGAGCACTAATCTAAAAATTCTCACCACTTGAACATTTCTCTAGGGAGTACCTGCTGTAAAGGGCTTTGGGCACCCTATTCCCATTAAAATAAGATGTGCAATTAGCCCAAGATCACACATTCATTTGCAGGCCTAGAACCCAAATTTATTGATCCTCAGTCTTTTGAGTAGTTTGCTTGCCACATCCAAAATACTACAGATATTTTTAAACTGACATCCAAAAAATTTACATAAAATGTAAGTTTTCCAAAAGGCAGATTTTTTTTTTTTGAAGGTTTTTTTTGAGAGGTACTGGGCAAAAAGGCATATTACAACAGTTAAATGTTCTTTCTTAAACTTCACCAGGGCTGAGCAGAGCAACCTAACTTTACTATAGTAGGAAGAAACTTTATCCCAACCATTGCTACTGAGAACAGAATAGGCTTTAATGTTTTAGAAAATAACCCACCTAAATCTAAGCATTGGATTAAAGTGTTTGGAAAGAAATGCCCACTGGTTTTTGTAGGGCTAATTCACAGCACTACTTCCAGTAAATATTAAGAAATGGCAACTACCACCTGTCATAATCAGTAGTATGAAAACCTCACAGGATACCCTGGATTCCCTCATCGGAGTAATACGCTTGTTAAACCCGCTGCTCTCATACCCAATCCACACACATTAAAAGGATGACCCAGCACAGAGTATCATTACACAAATATAAGTTCTTCTGCTCAGTTAAAAATAAAGTTATGTCAAAGAAAAGAACTTCCTCCATATACCTTCAAGTAAAGGGGTCCAAAATACGTTACATAGCAGTATTTGGTATCTTGCTGATATAAATCTGTTATATCTGCTACTATGTAAAATCTGTTTGATTCCTGTCAAACACATTTTTCGGTTAAGTAATGATGCATTCTCTTGCTGAGAGTTGTTAGTAAAATGTCACTACTGACACTGTCCAGATCAAATCCTCTGGAAGGCTGCTCTGTTATCTTCCCATTTCTCGACATTGTTGGTATTTGAACAGAAGGCTGAGCAGTGGCATCTCTGAAGGAGCGTGTCATAAATGTAACTAAGTCAGACAGGACTGCTTATCATTTATATCTTAATTTCCATAGTGGGTGGGTTTCTGGGCATTTTAATTACCATGGAAAAATCATGAGTCAGTGGCCAAGTGATTAGTATGCAGTTCTGTTATTTACTCTTCAATAAACAATCTTGTCAGAGAATCCAATTCTAAAAGCACCATCATTAAAACATGAGACTTGATATGTCCAGTTTAGATAATATATAACTAAATCAGTAAACACTCCAAGTGTTTTCTTGATTTCCATTCTATCAATATAATATGAAACACTGTACTAATGAATACAAAATGTTTCCAAATCTTCCTTTCGTGTCAGATTGTTTTGTCCTCACTATAGAACGTGCTGGCTTCTAAGGGAAGAACTAAGGAAGTAAATAATCAGGTCAGAGATGTTCTTTCAATCGCAGAAATAAGAGCACTGTGTAGCAGCTGTAATCTGGTGATGAGTTACATTGCCTGGGAAGGCTCTGACCAAACTTTTTCAAGGAAAAAAAAATTAATCTTTTGTTTTTAAGAGAAGCTGAAACTTCCTCTTTTAGTCTATGTAAATACAATTGCCATGAGCTATTTTTGAGACCTAGATATTATTTCTCTGAAACTCTGAATAGTGAAAGATGCTGATTTCATTCCTCAGGACTAGGGTCCAAGAATAAGTAGCTGTGGCACAAGGCCAACCAAACTAGCTGAAGTTAGAAGGCAATGTAAGATTTAACTTGGTGATTCTGAAGGTTTGTTACCTCTACAGATGAAAATTCAGTTACTCTACATCTAAAGAAAGCAATGGAGAAGCACTGATTTGTTTTGTAAATCACCTCTCCTTGATGCCCAGTTCAGCACTGTTTAGCTAATGCCAGGTATGCATTTTGAATCTCTGCCAGCTTACTTTACAGCCTGAACCAGACTGACATTTTCTGAGTTAATATTGGCACAGAACAGTATTTTCCATGTGTTTTTCATACAGTCCATCCTACATAGCTGGATGTTGACAGAAGACAGAAATGTTTATTGACTGTCTCATGCAGAGAAAAACGAGTACAGTTTTTGCAACGTGGCCTTGAACTGAGGAGATGCCACACACAATTAATTCCCAGTTCAGTTATTGACTAGAAATGGCAGCACTGAGGCATGTAATAGAAGCATTGACCAAAGTTTCTCCTCTATAAAACAGGCATCTAAATCCATTGGCTTAATTAATGTGCAAAAATATGTAACATCTAGCTTTTCCCACTGAAATAATTTGGATCTCCTGAATGTCCAAATGACCTGACAGTATTTTCCTACTTACTAGACTGAGTATCAGACTAGTAATCTAGTTTAGATTGCTGTTCCTACACACTTTGGCATAGCATTTTAGCATCTAATTGTAGCTGTTCTCACAGGACATGAGAAATATAAAAACGAAATCTATATTTAAGAAATCAACATTGCTGTCTTGCTCTTCACCAGAGCTTTTAGTGGAATGCACATGACTTGGGTTCTTCGTAAACTCTATTTGATGCTGGATCTCTTCTGCCCTACTCTGATCAGCTTTAATTGCAGAAATTGCTCAAACACTGTCCTATGAAACTGTTAAGGAATTGATTCTTGCTCCAGCTGAGCTGTTTTAAAATACTGATTCACTTTCACTGTACTGTGTTGCATTTTGAAGTTCTTAGTGTGCTAGTATACTCAAGCTCTCTCTTGACTGGAATGCAAGAGTATTTCCTGGATTTTTGTTTTTATTTGGAGGAGGAGGTTGAATATTTTTTCAATTAGAGGACAATCTCTGCTTGATTTAGAAACTAAATATGGGATGTTGCAACAAAATGTCAGTTGTTTTTAATGAAAAATATAAAAGCTATTAAAAACTTTTGAAACATGCACACTCAAATAAGTATTTTGTATGGCATTTAGTTTTCTAATTTCTGCCTGTCATCCAATTTAAGCCAGAGCTGCTTTTTATTTTATTGTGTGTATATAATAAACAGTTATTTGGAAACAGTATGGGGAATTTACTCTTTGAGAAGCAATGAAGCAGCACTGTTTAAGCATTCAAATCTTGATAAAGTGGTCAGGCTACTGGTGCTAGTGCATTGTCACTGTCATTCTTCCTTGCAGCAATTAGTGTAGGTTCATGAATGTATGAATAAATTGGTAAGTAATTATGTGTTGTCTTTTTCTACTACAATTGTAGCAATCATCTGTCTCCTATTTCATTTTGTCTGTGCTAATACCTATAATAAGTTTTTGTACCATCAAGGAAGTCTGTAGCAGAAGTAAAGATAGAACTAAATAATTAATTGCCTTGACCATAAGGTCAAGTGTTTTATTTTTTCTGCACTTCTAGGTGTCAGTCACTCCATGCTTTCTAGCAGAGCAGTGAGTAGTGAAGCTTTACAGGCAACAGTCACCTTTGATTCAGCCTCTGATATCTACCCCCAGAGGGATCTGAAGGAGGTTGCACAGTGATTCATTTACACGTGGGAGAGAGAGACTTCATAATGTCACATCCCACATGTCTGAAGCATTCAAGTGAGATGGGGAAGAAGGAGCAGAGACTTGAAGCTGGGTTTTCCATCTCCTGTGTAAATATTCTTGTTACCATGATATCTGACACTTCACAGACATAATTTCTTTTCTTCAGCTTCTCTTAAAGGAAACTCTGAAAATAAACCAATTTAGTTACTCTCAGTAGATGAAATCTTCAGAAGTTTTACATGAGGGGAAAACAGTTTCCTATGTGTCTATAGCATTAGAGTATGTCATTAGCCCTTCTGCTATCCTGGGCTAAAACGAGGCTATTCCACCAGCAGAAAGAAGCAGAGAAATGTCTTGGTCCTTATGTTAATGGAGCTAGGTATTTACTATATTCTTGTACAAGGTGCTGAAATCCATCACTATAGAAGACATGCACATAATTTTAGGCATGTCGCTCAAGCAAGACAATAGGAATTGTGGACTGGTTGGAAATGCTATCTTGAGTACTGATGTTTTTTTTCAGATTGTAAGAGTTTTACTTCATGCTTTATGAAAGCAAGTTGTGCATAGAGCTGTTTCAGGGGAGGGCTATGCCTATTTTTAGTAAAATTCCAAAAAAGGGAAACAAAAAAGAAGGACGGAGGCTTCTGAACATATCTGCTCTCACAAATTCAACATCAGGGCAAAGAATGGCACAACCAAACATCGCACAGCTATCAGTCTATATGGGACCTTTCCCTTTTTTAGTTTATGTCCCCCCTCCATATACAAGCTCTCTAAGAGGCAAACCTGCCTATAGATTTATGTAAATACCAGCCCTGTAATGTTTATATCAAGTTGTTTCTAGAAGGCAGATTCATTTAAGGAGAGAATATTATGTCCTTTTTCTTCCAGGCTGGTTTTCAGCTTCAGCCTGTTTCAATGTAAATATCCAGAGAGACAAACTGCCTTTTTTTAAAAAAAGCAGAAGAGTCAGACTTGAACTAACATTTCCAAGAGGCTGAAATATTTTAATGAAAACAACCATTTGACCTTGTCAACTTTGGGTAATCTTATTAGTTTTTTTTTCACTAACTGTCTCCAGCAGCTTTTGAAAGAAAAGTTGCATTTCAAATAAATGCATGAGATGAGCTGATATTCCTAAGGAAGACCTAAGAACTGTGGAGTGCACCCTATTAGCCAAAGAAGGCAGCTGCACAGACCCCAAGACACATCCTTGGACTTATCCCCTTCCACACTGCCCCTGCCTTTCGTTTCTGCTCAGGGCTATTTGTGTCTGCAAAACAGGATATTCAGCCAGACCTGCCAGCAACCCTTTGCAATCTGCAATCTGGTTTGATGAAGTCCAGTGACAGTCTGTATATCCTCGGTTAAGCGAACGTAATGTCCTGGTGGGTAAAAGCTAAAAAACAAACTAATTTTTTTATATTTGCGTATAAAAAGTAGTACCCTAGCTGAATGAGGTGATGGGTTCATGTTCTTTGCTTTGCTCCTGTGGAAATCTTCATTTTGGTGAGAGCCTGTTGAACTGTCTTAAGCACAGCCCTTAGTTTTCCAGGGCTAGAAGGTACACCATTCATTTATTCCACTTACAGGGTAGATGTAATACCTGGTGGTTCATTATACATCCTATCCTGTATAGAAACGTCGTTCTTTATTAGTGATGAGTTGAAAGTCACTGACTGTAGTTGTGAATGAACAAATTATGTTATTGAGGTCCCTTCTGTGATGAACTGAAAGTGGCTGATAGAAGGCAGAGAAAAGTGAGAGTAGTATCTTGAGTACTTAGGTATCCATTCTTCACGTATATTGTGCAGAGGCAGAGAGTGACATTGTTAGCCAGTAGGAAGAAAAAAAAATAAAAATGAGATATTAAGAATCAGAATGAAACGTGAACATTTGGAGAGTGTGATGACTCCACAAGCACCTTGGTTGTTAACTAAGGTGCTACAAATAAATGTACAATGTAGGCCAAGAGGTGATAGCTGATTGAAAAACACGCTGGATTAAGGAATTTGCTTTTCCTCCTATTTGTCTGCAGTGACATTTCCGAAAAATAGCAATAGTACCTGCAGCCCAAAATGGAGCTTGACAAATACAGTGTTTTTCCTTCATTGTTGGTGCTCTTTGCTCTTCTCAGGCTAATGGAGTGTGGAAGTAATCGAATTAATGTAATTGCTTTAGTTTGTATTAAAAGCCATTGTAGTTCTGAGGAGATACCCAACAGCTATTTCATTCTCTGTTTAGAGAAAAGCAGAGAATCTGATGTCAAATACAGCACACGCACACACACAAATATTTACATGTTTTTAAATCGTATGACTAAGTTAGTTTCATGGGATTATGCATCTAATGAATACCTAAAGGATTACATCCATTAATAGGGATGTTTAACAGCAGATAATAGGCCAGACTCCACAGCCCTTTCAGCTGGTGCCTGACCATATAGGCGGTTTCATCCATGTAACTAACTACAGCCTGAAATAAATGAGAGTTTCAGCTCAGGGTGTGACCATACAATGACAAAGACAAAAGCTGCTTTGAAAACACCACTTGTTGCCTTTGCTCATACAGCTTGGGCAGGACAGAGGAGCTGGAAATGTATTTGCTGTCACTACTACAGCAGCTAGGGTACATGGCAGTCTGTTGGTGGCCCAAAATGGGTCTCTTTAATGAGCAGTAGTGCTCTTCGAAGGCCTCCAGTTAAACAGGAGGTCAAATGGAAGACATGGCAGGACAGACAAATAACCAGATTATGCCCTGGTGGTCCACTTATACTGACACAAACACCTCACAAGTACGAATCTAAACCTTTAATTAGTTCTGTTAAGCCGATAGTCATTACAGAAAGACTTCCTTGGGACACATCTAACTATTCATTTCGACTCATCCATAAGTACTGCAAGAATAGCCTACCTCTCCAATGTTGCATTTCTGGTTCCAACAAAATCAATAAAGACAGAGCATATAAAAGCTAAGCATACTTTGAGAGAAAATTACTATGAAATGAAAGTTTAAAAAAAGAAGGTGGCAACAACTTCTTCTATATATAACATATAGTGAAATATTCCCCAGAATGAACTGAATAAACTGTGCTGTTAACAGCTAAACCATAATATATTTATTAAAGCATTTGGTCTTTTAACAACCTATAGCACATCAGTTACTATCTCCAGTGAGTCTGAAATTTAAAATCAATCTTCACATCTGTCTGTTGCTTGAGCTATAACATTATAATGTGAACCCCATGGTGGGTTCACAACTGATGGCTCCTTATTCATGGGGCGCCAGGTGATGTGTTCCCTGGGTAGCATGCACAGCTGGTAGTCTGCTGTGGCAAAGGGGGTTAAAATAAAAGACTGTCTGTATTGGTTTGGAGTTTTGAGGAATTTTTTTGCTGCTCAGTGTCTTGCTACTTTGATATAATTTAAGTAAACAATGAACCAAAAAATTCGGACCTTTTGAGACTGTTATGACTATCACTAGGCACATATGTATATGCCGCCAGATATTCCAAAGCACTGAGCAGATATTGCCTGCATCAGAGGCAATAACATCTTCAAAGCCAGACTACTTCAATCAAGCTGCCTACTTGAGCAGAAGAAAATAAGAAATGTCCTTTCAGAGCAGAGGCCATCCTCTGACAAGGATGCTTGTGATAGCACATAAAAAGAGAGTGCTCTCAAAGGAATGAACCCCTCCACTTCTGGAGTTCAGTGGTTTCAAGGCATCCAGACTGTTACATTTAATGGCCACCACTAGACCTAACTCCTATGAGTTTGTCCTTTTGAACCTGTTTATGTTTTTGTCTTGCAAAATATTACTTGTTTGTAAACATATATGTGTACTATATTTTTAAATGCTTCTTTTGCTACTTTCATGCCTGCTGCCCAGTAACTTAATTGGGTGGCCCTTAGTTCTTGTTTTGTGAAAAATAGTTACTAGTCATTTTCTACCTGCCTGTCTTCTCTTTCCTTCTACCTACCAATCACAATTTGTTGAACATTGTCTTCCCAATATTTGTGTGCCCAGGTTTCAGATTCAGTTTTGACTCTTTCTTTTATGAATAAAGCAAAACGCTGTCCCTGGCCAGGGCAGAGGAGGAGGCAGAGGTGCAATACTAGTGCTTACTGCCTGTATATTGTCCTCTATTTGCTATCTCACCAGTGGTATAAGAAGTAACATGTGGTCTTAACTGCCCTAATTTTAAGTGACCTCATTCAGCATTGACAATGCTGGAAATCTGAGCTGAAATTCAGTATGAGATGGATCTTGTCTCTGTGTTTTCACCGCAGTTAAACTGCTATAAAGAATGGAGTATCACAGAGTATGGGAGATGTGTAGCAGATTGCTCTGATTCTTTAAAAAGTTCCAGCTTTGACTATGAGTGTTCTGAGGATCATTCAAGATAATAAAAGTGGATTTTTTAAAGTCTTTTTAATTCTTGACTTTAATATGCTGAAAGAACATATTAGATTTTCAACTGCCAAAAAGCATCACTATGGATGTAAGCTTTGCATTCAAGCTGGTACCTTCCAAAGTTCACCTTCGAATTAACTTTTTTTTTTTTTAATTAACTAGGTGAAGCAACAGTGAAGAAGAAACCAGCTCCAAAGACTCCTCCAAAAGCAGGTAATTTGTTGCATGTGTCATCCTGTAGGAATAAATAAAAAACAATATGCTTTTAAAGAACAGACACCACATCTTTAAGTAGAGTTGTTTGCTTACTAAATTTGTTTGGATATGTGATTAAAGGGTGAATACGAAGTTTTATGAGGAGAAAACTGGAAAGCAAAGTCCATTTTTCAAACTCATTCTTAAGGTTACATTACACTAAGACTTAAATTACGAGCATGCAAAAAAGTTTCTATTGAGTAAGCCATAGCAAGATCCTACCAAATGTCAGCAGTAGCATTGTAACAACACACCTGAGCCTTTGGTGAAAGAGATTTCAGTGCCTTGAAACTTTGTCAGACTTTCGAATTTTCTTCACGTATGTGTGCCTCAGCCTAGTTTGCTTCCCGTGTTTCAAAACACAAAACACTTTTCAAAGAACAACTCTAGGGAAAGAAGAAAAAAACAAACCCACCACAACAACAAAACCACACTTCGTTTTAATTACACTGAAAAGAGGAAGAAAGCACATTTTTCATACCCAGTAGCCCTGTGCTTCGGACAGGAATGTTACATTTGGCAGGAGGTCATTCTGATTTTGGAGAATGCCATTTATTGTTTCTGTCGAAGTGTTCTCAAATCTGCTCACATACACGTGCACACAACCCCCCAAATATTTTTTTTACTGTGCTGCTCCTGTAAAGCAACAGAACAGGTTTCACTCTGGAGTGGTCCAGGCTGTGATATTTCTGGCATCTGTCCTGAGCATCAGCCAGGGCTCTGGCACACTCAGCATCACATCCGAGAGCCGAGGAGCAGCGCTATTAGCAAAAGAGATGTTCTGCCATTTATTGATTTATTGATACTCAGGCAGTGAGAGGGAAGAAGAGGAGAAATACCCGATCCAGCCATGGAGTAGTATGAATATTTGGAATTGGTGGTAGCTCTTAACACTTTGGATTTCTGTACATTGGTCTTGCATGAGAAAACTTCCGATGGGTAGACTGTTATTGCTTCACTACAGTAGAATTAACGATGTCCACAATTGTTTCATCTCAAGCAACAAATGACTACTAATCTGGATTTCAAATGCTGCTCTGAAACGAGCTGAGAGATGTATATGTTTTGAATTTTAAGAAAAATAGAAAGCATAGTCACCTAAAGAGAGATTTCTTTTTTAATTTTTTTTTTCATCAGCTGTTCCTCCTCAGATTACTCAGTTCCCAGAAGACAGAAAAGTCCGTGCGGGTGAATCAGTGGAACTGTTTGCCAAGGTGGTAGGAACAACACCCATAACTTGCACGTGGATGAAATTCCGTAAGCAGGTAAATTGTTTTCTGGTCCATTTTAACAATAATTGAAAAAGTAGAGCTCGAAAGAAACTCCAGTGACCCATCTTGTCCATCTCCCTTCCCTAGGAACTGGCAAAGTCCATTGCCATTCATACCAGGTGTTTTTCTCACCTCTGCTGAAAACATTCCAATGATCAAGATTTCACAGTCTCCATTAGCAGCCTATTGCAGTGCTTAAATATCCATAGTGTTAGAAATTTTTTCCTAGTGCCCAACCTAAATCTTTCTTGCTACAGTTTAAATGCTTTGCTGCCTGTCCCCTCCTATAAAAAATGACTGTTCCTTTGAGAAAAGCCCTAGACGATGTAATTAAAGGGTAGATGATGTGAAAGATCTGGGTATCTGAAAAGTATCTGTCACAGGAAATATTTATCTCCTTCAAAAGTAACCTCTTCTTCACTGATGCTTAGTCTAAAGTTATGTCAGAGGGGCAAAATGCCATATAAGAAGCCTGAGTGAAATGTCTTTCAACATAGGTGCCACCAAGCAAGACACAACAGCAGTTATGCTGCCGTGAGTGCCCTCACCCCTCAAAGTTTAAAGTAACTTCTACTTGAATTAATTTCCTTGAACTATACTCTAAGTGTCCATAAGGGCAGTTTCTAAAGAGGGTTGCTTTAACAAATAATAAAACCATTCAAAATAACCCAATATGCAAGTACAAGCTGGAAGATGTAGTGCCATGTCAGGACAGGCAAATGTAAATATGTACTGTAGATGCTCTTCTGTTTATTTCATTCTGACCTCGTTATGCACTCTGTAGAACATAAATAACAACATCTCCTCCTTCAAGGAAGTTTAGACTCTAAATCCAGACACGTCAGCATTTAATTGAAAGAATTCAAAACAGTTTGCTAGTGCAAAGGGTATTTCAGAGTCCATCTTTGCTAACCCTAAATAACCTCTTACTTTAGGGGAAAGGGTGTTCGTTTGGTTGGGGGTTTTTTTTACTGAACTCCTACATTTTCTTAAAATTCTTTAGTTTCAAGATTGGAGTTAAAAAGTGGCCTACTCATTTCTACAAAAATAGGTCTCAGAAGCTCCAGTGGCGTTCAATGTCCAGTTTTGTTGAGCTCTGTATTAACACGTGGGTAAAAGGTAGTCTTCAAAAGAGAGTTTTTGGTTTGCGCAGAATTCTGAGTTCATTGGTGAATACAGCAATCCTATTTATATAGATTTCAAGGCCATTTTTATACATGAAATCTGTGTGATAACAGAGAACAGCAGCCATATCAGATCCATAATCTGTGATTCTACACCTTTTTTTCTTTGTAAAATGTTATTTTTACCATATTTATACTTCCTTTAGTTATTCATTATGAGACAATCGGAGGGTTTGCAAAATCATACATTAAAATGACATCTAAATTTTTAAATGGTGATATAGAAAGGGAAAAAAAAACTTCAGGAAGGTTAATAAACAGTGTAGGAAGACAAGTGAGGTCAGCAGTCTTTCTTTTATTAAATGAAATGGGGAGCCAGTGACTATGTATTGTGCTGCAGCATTATTTTTCTTTTTGACTTATACTTCACCACACATTGTTTTATTCTTGGATTTCTGCCTCTTCTATAAATGTGGTTGATTTCAACTCTGGTCAAGTCCCAGTTCTAGAAGCGAAAATCACCCAGGTGTTCTCACAGTTTTTGTGGGGGGTATTTGTAGTAGTGATCTGAGCAGATCCAGTAAGTGGTGAGCTGTGATTTCCGCCCTGCCGCTGTGGGCTGCAGCGTGCAGCAGGGATGGCAGTCTAGCTGAGGGATGCTGGAACTGTGCTCAGCTAAAAAGGATAAAGCCTTTGAAAGCCTCTTCCTTAGCAGAGGAGCAAAGCCCATCATTTAACACTGGCAATTGTTGGAGATTCTTAGCTACAACCAGTGACTTTCTTTTGGGAATATGGGGATCCAGCTGAGCATCCTTTCACGGCTTTCCCTGTATAACACGCATCTTGTTCTAATAGGCTGATTTTTTTATTGCTGTTACCCTTCAACTAACTCTAATGAAGCAAAACATATAAGACAGCATAGAATCTCAGAAGAACAAAGTATGGGGGTGGGGAGGAACAACTTTCAGTATAATTTAAACTGTAATCCTACATAATCCCATTCATTAACTTTCTATTCGAGTTACTGTAAGAGCATCTTTCTCAGGTTATTTTTGGGCATATAGTAATGTATGTGTCTCCTCAGCTGAGGAGAAAGCAGCACAAGTCCTGCTCTTAGCCTTGTAGTTTCTTATTTTCTGAATATATAAGACAAGATAAGGCAAACTAAATAGCCTTCATTTATAATGAAATTCTGAGAATGAGCTGGAAGAATCACTTATCTAAGAAGGAAGTTGTGGGAGGAAGAAGGGCATTGACATTATGTTGTCTGTTTCATAAGAACACAGTGTACAGCTTCTATAATTGCAGTATAGCATTATGAGGTTTTTAAATAATGTCATGTCTCAAGCTAATACTGATTAAAATCTAAGTCTCCTTGGCCATTTATGCTATGATAGCTTTGTTTCGATTAAAAACTAGTTTATAATATGCCTATGGTATTCAGCTGAGATTTTGATTTTTGCTGTAGGAGAGCTAATCTGCTCTTTGTGTGTCTCTCTACACAGCTGTAGCATTGCTTAATGATCTTAAAAGTCTTTTCCAACCCAAACGATTCTGTGATTTCATCTCAATTTCAAGCAACATCAGCTTCAATTGTTTAAACCTAAGGAATTGTTACCCTGATTTATGTGGAAGTACAGAATAAGGTTGGTTAAGATAAGACGGTAAAACTCACAGCTATGGATGATTCGTACATTGGGCCTCTAAAATAGAATGGCAAATGAATTAGGGTATTCAGAGCTAGACCGTTGTTCCACTGTGGTCTCTGTGAGATACGCAAGACCAAATTTTGTTCTTTTGCCAGTTATACAGTTTGCACTTTCAGCCTGTCAAAGAGGAGGCAGAAAGTGAAATTCTTGTTCCAACACCAATGCTCCCTCTTGCCTTTGTTGAACTGGAGCCAATATAATGTTCCACTGCATTTCTAGTTGTTTTGTGTCATGAGCTGCACATATTCACTGTTGTAATAGAGTTATCTGCAGGTAACACTCAATATGATAACCTTGTATTGTTATTTGAACTCTTTCAGATAGGAAGAGCTTTATCTCATAAAATCTTTATTTTTTTCCCTTTGAATTTGGCAGATTGAAGAAAATGAATACATTAAAATTGAGAATGCTGAAAACAGCAGCAAGCTAACAATAACATCAACAAAGCAGGAACACTGTGGATGTTACACCCTAGTTGTAGAGAACAAACTTGGCAGCAGACAAGCACAAGTCAACCTTACAGTTGTTGGTGAGTCCATAATAATGTTTGAGATATATACTCATTCTTCAGACATCACTCTACGTTTGCATTATATATGATGATATGCAAAGAAATAAATAAAATAATCAGATAAGTTAAGAAAACTGAAATGAAAAACTAGTACTTTATAAAACATCTGGGCTGGACAGTGACATTGTAACTACAAGCATTTTGACTGTAAGCAAGTTCAGTAGGGCTGTTTTATTTTGAAAAATTACTAACTACAGATGGAGGTACAAAATAGCTCGGACCAAAAAAAAAAAAGGCAAAAAACCGTTATGTGTCCATTTTTTTGTTAGATACCACATCTTTTTCCAGTTTGATGTTTGCTAGACTGCAAATTTTAACACTGTTAGTTCAGGAAGGATTGGGGTGCTTTCTATTAGACTGTAAATTTGAAAATATCCTGTTGCATGGGAGAAGGAGATTTTATCCTTTTAACTGAAATTCCCATCATAATCTACTGTTTCATAGTGACAGAAAGCAGTGAAGAAAGGTGGTTAGGTTTGAATATGGAGGACTTAATATACAGGCTTTTACACACACGTATTTTAAAGCTTCAGCCAGCCTTGTCAGATGAGATGTTCAGGACATCGGTTTTGTTGTAGGAGGCTGTGGGCAGCTGCAGACGGTTCTAGACTGGTAGACAGTTGCAGTATGTTTGCAGATAAAATTACAGCCTATAACTAGACCAGCTAGCTTGACTATCAGGCAAAATCTAGAGCTGTGACATCTAGCTCTGAACGGGCTAATGAACCCACCTTGGTATGGAAACACAGCAAATGGTTTCCACGGAAATCTAGGGAAGTTCTACAAGCAAGGATGGTGATGTGGTTAAAGCATTAGTCTGTGGAATGGGTGTTTCTGGGCTCTGTTATCTGTGGCCTGCAGAGGGGTTTTGACACAAGGTGGGGGAGGGCAGAGCTTGCCCAGGCTTTTGGATGAATAGTTCATCCAAAAGTTCATCTAGTTCAACCAGCAAGGCTGCATCCTAATCGCACACTCAAAACTGCCTTGGCTCTGCTGTCTGAACTGATATGTGGGCTAGTGAGCAAGTAAAGAAATGCAGGTGTAAGGTCAAAGATGAAAAATTGACTCCAGTGAAATCAATGGTAAAATATCGTTATCTGAATTTGGACTGGAAATTCATTCCAGAAACCCAGTGAATAACATAAACAGTCTAATGAACAGAATCACACTTACAAGTACAATATCCACTGCAAAAGAGTGGATGTCTCTCAGCTGCGTACTGCTGTGCCTGTTGCCAATAGAGGCCTTCTGATTATTTATACGAACTTCATCTGATCTGTGGCCTTCATTGCAGTTAGAAGATAACTGAATGAATGAGTATAAATATCAAAGATTCCAGCAACATGCCAGAGAATTCATGAACAGAAGAAAATAAAATACATATTCTTCATATGATGCATACATAAATTGCACTGCCCCTTCCAACAGTGAGCTGTGTAGGTCAGAAAGTATAGCCAGGTTAAGAATAACCACCATGAAAAATGGATCCTTGAATAAACATAAAATACATTGTTCTGGGTAGAGCTTTTGGCTCCAAAGCCCCAACACAGCTGATTAGCAGCGAGAAGAACAGCAGGAGGTTAATCGCTCTTTATATTTCTCTTTTTTTCACTCTTTCCTAGGCGACTGCTGCAGTCTGTGAACTGCAGCACGTTATTGGGCAAGGTGGAGTTTTATTTAGCTGACCTAGGCCGACAATTCCTATTCTCTTGTCACTGTGTGAGCCTTGAGTCATTATTATATAAGTCACTGGTTTATATCCTTTGGAGTTAATTGGTTTGAAAGTCTTTGAATTCTATAACCTTATAAAGCTACATCTCAGCCTCCTGCTTTGCTCTTCCATAAGAAACGTGCCAGAGAACCATGGGATTCCCAGAGATGCTTTTGGGACAGTTGAGTGAAGAATCCTTACAATGTGCTGGAGTCTGCCATGTATTTTTGCTGATGACAAGCTATCTGTTTCCAACTTAAAAAAATAAATTCCCTCTTGTAAAATTGCCCAGCTCTTCAGTGAGACATCTCGCTGATGTCAGCACTGCCAAAGGCATGACAAAGCCTCAAGATTCCTACTTTGCTAATGTCACCTGTGTTTTAAGGCCAGATTCTTCCATCTGGGTACTCAAATGTGGGAGAAGGGAGCAAAAACGTCTTCCTTCTAGGAAGCGGATTGGAATCTCACTCCTGAGATAAAATCCTTCACCCTGTTTGCACCTTGGAAGGTGTTAAGTGTTTGTGCAAGTTGGAAGGTATTTTTCTCCAAAGCCTGCTCCAGTCAAAACACGGAAACTGTATTTAAAATATGCAAAATGTGAGATCTCTCAGTCTATCATCTTTAGTTCTAAATTCCCACTTGTCTTTTTTCTCTGCTGCATCCAAAGTACTGGGAAGAAGCTTGCCCTCCCTGCCCTGACCCCACATTCATAACAAGTGTTTCTGGAGTAAGCCCTAGTGCTAAAGATCGGCTATGTTTGCTTCAGCTGTTTATAATGAGGCTTTAAACTGTGTGAGCTGCCTCACTACGAGTTTACTGTCAAAAGGCACATCTATGTGTATGCCATGTGCTCAAAACACTGATGACTGACCACAGTCCACAACTGAGTCTTGAATGTATTGAGGGAAACTACAAATAGAGAACATCTGCTCTCTGGAGGAATGTATTTCAACCATCCTAGACCTATGTTTCTCGAAGAGGTAGCTAACATGCTTGTTTGTTCTGAATTTCAGCAAATGAATGGCATTTGCTAAAATATAAAATGGAATAAATAAATATTTCTTTTGTTATTACCCCTTACAACCATGTGGGTTGCAAAGTCTTCATGCTGATGGGCAAGCTTCTCATGTGAAAGACTCCAATAAGTATTGCCTAAATTAAATTTGGACTACAACACAGGCCAGGGTGCAGGTTGCCCAGAAAAGTTGTGCAGTCTCCACCCCTGGAGGTATTCAAGTTCAGACTGGATAAGCATCTGAACAACCTGGTCTGACCTTAGAGCTGACTCTTCTTCGAGCAGAAGGTCTAAACACCTTCCTGGGAATATTTAAGATCTTTGTTTTATGCTTTCAGTTGTCAAAGACATTTCTCCACAAAAAATAACATCATTGACTTACCTCCAACCAGAAGACAAGGGACTGAGCTTATCTGCCAGGACTCAAATCAGGAATGATCCTGCTATGATTTAAACCCTGGGTCCTAGACTGTGAACTATAGCTGGCTAGGATTATTATAAATTATTTTTAATAATGACTTCCAGAGGAAAAAAAAAATCTACCTTGCATTCCTTCCAATTTGGCTCCTACAGTCTTAAATCGAACAGCTCACAGTGTCAGGCTCAGATTTCAACTGCAAGCTTAACTGAACTGAGCCGAAGTTCTGACACAGAGTTTGAATAGTACATGATTCAATGCAGTTTGGGCCTTGGGAAAAGATGCTCTTGAAAGAACCCTAAATTTATTCTAAGTATTGCTTTTTTCCCTTTGTGATTTTAATTAATATCATCAAACGAAATGTCCATTACCCTCAGACTCCAGCGTGGGCTGTTTGCAGTACACACACTCACTGCAGAGATCTGTAGTCAAGTTAGAGGACACTGTTAATTGATGGGCAGTGCGGTGTGGTGATGAGCACACAGCAGTGAGCCGCAAGCACTGCGTCTTTGGTTTCACATCAATTCATTGTGTAACTTTGTCTGCATAAGCACTAATAACACTGAGAGAGTGGCAGTAGAACTGAGACATCCAAGTTAAGCAATGCCTTCTTTTAAAGGCTTGGCTGGTCCCAAAATGTCCATGTGAGCTCTCCTCTATTGTTACGTTTAGCTCTCTTAAATAAGCAATTTAATTAGCTAAGTGATCTCTCTGGGGAGATTTTGCAACGTGTTTCTGCTCCAAAACCAAAATGGCCTGATGTGGGACTGAGCTAATGATTTACAGCAGACATTGTCAGATTAAAGTGGACTTTTGTTGCCAAAGCTACATTAAATGAGCCAGTGATGAGTTTAGTGTAAGACAGGACTGATTTAGGCAAAGTAGAACCCTCAGTCTACAGTGCTAGTAAGGAATATTCATTGCTTTTATGCCATTTATTAGATGTATATGGGTAAATTTATCAAATTTGTGGTTCTGAACATTTTTGCTATGTGACTGGAATACCCCAATCTGTAGCCACTTTTGAAAAAGGAACTTGGTTTTCATACTGGCTAAATCTGGATGCTATGACAAAGAGTCAAAAGAATAATGGAGTATTCAACAAGGAGAATTTGGCACTAGAGAAGCAGTCTGTTCTGCAGCTATGCCACAAGATTCCTTCATTATTTTGGGCAAACTGCTTCATGTTTCCATGCTTAGTATGCAGGGGTTTTCTGATGATCAGTGTTTGATGAATGCTTTGGATATTAGTGACATCTTTTACTTTTGTTAATACAGAAGTAAAAACACGTGGGGGCTGATTTTGATCAACTTTGTCTAAGTCCTTTAGATTTGTGTTGTTCCTGGTGTGGTATTGTATAAAAAAATTATCATGGTGATTAGTGAGCTATATGATACATATATATAGAAGAATAAGAGCAATATTATTATACCCTGAGAAGCCCAATGATAGTTGTTATGGTGTTTTTATTAATCTAGGCATTTGTGCACCTACTGTATACTGTGTCCTCATGAGCTGTTGAATAGTGACAAACCAAGTACTTAAGGAAATATATACAAGCATGCTGCGCACAGGCATGCAAATAGTATAACATGAATTAACTAATACCTGCTCCTCTGCATGAGGTTACGATTCCATACTTGGTTTGGAATGGAGAAGTTGCTTTCTGTAAAGAAACTGTTACTTCTATGCCTTTAACAGAATCTGTATGAGCAGAATCTTCCCAAGTAAAAATGAGAAAATACAATTTTAGCTTGACGACAAGATCTGATCATCACTAACTCCTGTAGTCATTGAATATAATGGTAGAATTACTAATTGCTTGCCTTAGCATCAGTTTGTTGCCCTGAGACTCTGTTAGAAGTAAATGTGGAAGCATAACCAACAGTTCAGAGTGGCGCTATCGGTGTTTTCGGGGAGTGCCCAAGAAAGCTGGCTCAGTGCTGGTCGCTCAGACTGAGTCGATCCAGGGGTGGTGGTCAGGAAATGCGCATTCTCTCTCTGGAAAAGCAAGAACAGACATCTGTAAGGAGAGAGTGAGGCAGAACAACCATAAATGCTTCTACAGAGAATACTGCAGCTCAGTAGTGCTAGCATGAAACTTCGTCTTATTTTGAGAAGCATCGGATTATATCTTGCAGTATCCACGTGATTCCCTGTTTACAGTTCGGGTTGAGAATGCAGTGAATTTCCTAAGAATATGTGGGTGGACTCCATCTCAAACCTTTAGCCTTTTAAATTCCTCTGGATTGCTGGAAGATTTTTGTCACCAGTTTAATTGTTAAAGAGCCACTAGACTGGTGGTTAAGGAAGAGATGTCTTACGTTGCTGTTGCTGCTCTTGTATTTAAAGTATTGTAACCTCCCCTATCAGCCTCTCCACTAATGGTGGCAAAACTCAGCAGCTGTATCAAAACAGATAACAACGTATAGAGGAAAAACAGCCTACATTGTCCTATGCATCAGTGCTGGTACATTGATCCAGATTTATTCTTTGAAGGGCCATCTAGTTTCAATGTCATTTCTATTAGGAGAAATTCCAGTAGAACTCCCTGCCTAGTTATTTTCCTGGTACTTAAATTCACCTTTCTTCTGATGAAGAAAAAGAAATACCATGACAGTATTTCTCCCAACAAAATTCCTGTATTTTACCTGCTGTCAAACGCTAGGAACGTGTTAGTTACTAAGAAATTATTGATCACGACTCCTGCACATGAACATGGGGTTTCTAGGACCCAAAGTCATGCCAGTGGAGGCGTGGAATCTGCCGACAGTCTTACCACGGCAAGTCCTAAAATTTATTCTGCTTTTCAGTGGACAGGTATGGGAGCTCTAATTCAATCAGTTATCAAACCAGATGTCTTAACATGTAGCACATGAGCAATCCAAATAGCTTGTTGACTCAGGCACGGGAGCAGATGGTTTAGAAAAAAGGGCTCCTGAGAATGCATTATATATTTGTTTGTTCCATTAGGCCTGTGGCAGAAGGAGATGTTCCTGCGCTGAGGGCATTCGCGTGGGAGTGGTGAGCTCTGGTTTCGTTCCCAGCCCCATTCGCCTGCGTGTCCTCGGGCAAGGTCATTTTACTCTTTTATGCCTCAGTTACCCAAACTGGCAAAGTGGGAACAACAGGACTAAGTGGTGCTCTGGGCCTCCAGTATTTGTGAGCTACTTTATCCGCAGGTCTCAAAAGGGCAGTTTTTAAATAACTTCTTTTTATGTCAGAGTTGTCGAGCAAGGCAATATGGTGAGGGATCACGCTCAGAGGCGGCCAGCAGCAGTCTGCAGTGTGTGTTACAGGGGAGGGGCGAATTTCAAACTCTGGTCCCCCGAGCTAAGTAACCTTGTCCATGTGGACCTCGGCTCCGCTGGGGAGGCTGTTTCATTAGGAGAAAATTTCTGTTCAGCTTCTCCTGTGTTGTTTTGCAGAACACAGGCATTTTTCTTTAGTTTAATTTTATGCTAAACCTACGGTACACTAACATCCAGAAGGGTGCCAATGGGTGTTACAGGGTGTTAAGGGGTAATAGTATCTCTACTTGCAGCACTCCTCTCCCTTGGAAAAAAAGCTGCAGGGCATAGTTTTCCGAGCAAAGCAGAGAGGTCTGCCATGACCCCGAGCCCTGTCAGCAATAATGCAGAGTTCAGTTATGGCCTTTTATGGTTTCGCTTTTCTCCTGCTGATGAATTTCAAATGAAGGCTTTGCCAGTGCTGTCGGCATGGACAGTGTTCAACTGGCTTTTGCAGCATATTAAATACCTTCTCTGGCTAAACAGCTTGTGGAATGGAATTAAATTGTTTCTTTCTGTCTGTTCTTTATCTGGCAGACAAATATCACCACAGCTAATAATAGCATTATACAGTAACACGATAACTGGATTTAGAAAGAAACCAAACCAATTTTGAGAACAGATAAAGAAAACTACTTCAGAGACATTGTTTTAGTGCTGTCTCTGTTCATAAAAGAAATAATAACTTTTTTTTCAGAGGCTGTGGTTATACTCTCCTCAGTTTTCAGAGGCTTTCTGCTGGAACAGCATGGCTGCTTAAGAGCCCAGCAGAGCCCTGCAAGCTCTTAATGTGCAGCAAGTCCTGTCGCTTTGCTTTAGCTCAGCCTGACCCTCAGAGCAAGTAGCAGAGCAATTTTCATTTCCCTGCGCTCAGAGTTAGATAAGGAGATTGCTGCCTTTTTTGGTCTCCTGGAATTGTGCTTGTGTTCTGCGGACTCTGTAAACGGATCTACGTGGAAAAGGCGGTGAGATCTGGATAGCACGGTTTCATGTTATGTGGGCATCCTGTATGAGCTGTGGGTTCACCACCTATGCAGAGAGAAAGTCCCTTTCCTTATCAGGAGGAATTTTGGGTTACACACCACTGAAAAAAAAGACAAGGACCTGAAGTCAAATTTGACTCATAAATAACAATGATTTAAAGGCATGCTTATGCTTTATGCTTCTCAGAGTGTACAAATACAAATTAACTGAAGGTTACTCCAGGCTGTATATCAAAATGTGTTTACAAAAATACTTCTGAGACTTTGTCTGAGGAAGGAGTGCAGCTGAATTCAATTTGAGAGTAAATAAGAAGTGTGCATTTCAGTCCTGGTATGGTCTTAAACGTGGCTTATACATTTCATGTGAGGCCAGCTCGTGACCTTACCATCTGCCGTAAGGAATGCATGCCACAAAGAATAAACTGGAATCTGACCTCCTTGCTCTGGGGTAGTAGTAATTTATGTCTCCCTTTGTTGGGAAGTACGTTTTTTTAATCTGTGCCTAGTTTGCTGGAGCACAAAGGGAGGAAAGCAGTAGAGTCCTCCTGCACAGCGCCTCCACTCCCTTCTGACTCCCCTATGCATGATGTATGGCATGTATGAGTGGCTAGTGCCGTCTCCTCTGTGCCATTGGCGTCAGTGACTCTATGCAGTCCCTGTACTGCATGCAGAACAGTCCCTGAGGTAGACTTCAGGCCAAATTAGCTGTTTGTCCATCTTCTCTGCCTGCCACTAGACTTTGGGAGCCAGCTCAGGCAACCTGACTGATAACTCCTGAAGAGATTGCATAGGGAGCTTTGTGCTTGAGTCCCCCTCAGCAGTTAATTTTGCAACCTCTTGCTGTCTTGTTAGGCTCTGCAATCATACTGTTTAGCAAATGAGATGATCATGCATCCTAGTAAAAGAGGTGTAAGTACTGTCTGCTACAGAGGAGGTGGAGTTTGTAGGATTCTGACCAAGTTCAACAGGACTGTGGGGATACAGCCAATTTGACCATGAAAATCTAGAATATCATTTAGGTGTTATATGCATGCTGTAAGTTAGCCGAGACTGGACCGCCCCTAGTTTCATATAGTTAAGACATCTCATGGTGGAGAATATATAAATGTTTTCTTTTGTTGCATATAAGAGTGAAAATGAAGTTAGAGCTCAATATTTTAAATTAATTGCCTTCCCTATAGAAATGTTCACAAGGAGAGGTATATTTTTGAATGAACTTACTTCCTTCTAGTTCACATCTTGTGGCTACGGTTTGGTCCAGAACAGGAAGAACAAAACTACAGTCTGATGAAGCCTATGTAAAGCCCTCATAATATAAGCGTAACTATGAAGCATGGTTGTGTGTGTGAAAGACCACACACAAGATGCAAAGGAAGTATTGAAGATGGGAAGCTCAAGGACATTAAGGGTATACTAAACACTAAAACAGAAGGACAAAATAGAGAATTGTGCTTGACTTCCACACCCCTCCTCAACCCACTGGATATTTTTATTGGAAGCAGTTGATTGTGCTGATAGAGATTTCATATTCCAGAAGGGAATGTTATTTGGCAAAACATCCTAGCTTTCAATACAGACAGATGAATAAAGGGTAACCTTTAAAATCCCCATAGAATAAACTGTTGAGAAACAAAACAGACACATGGAGAGACCATCTGCAAATTTTCCGAACGTGCAGAGCTGTAGAACACCATCCGGTCTGATATCAAATAATTTTAGCATGGCAAAATGGTACATATACATCTGTCATATTAAGAAAGAGCAAAGATTAGGCTTTTGTTCTTGTTTATGATCTCCCATAGCAGCTACTACCCCAGTATTTATACATTGAACAGATCTGCAAGCAGTGGCACATGGTAAACTTCAAACAAAAATGTACATCTTTGTGGCTCAATAGAGTTCAGCCAGGATTGCAGGTTTTTGTCTTTGCCTACCGGGAAAAATTTATTAGGAAGAAGAAATACTCCCAGGGCTGGCAGATATTAGACTAAAGCCATGTAGCATTTTCTTTACTGCTGATGTCCCCTTGGCCATGAATGTTTTCTCTCCAGTGCTCACATACCTGAGCCTTGGTTTTGTAAACTATGCTGGCCAAATGGATTGTAGTTATCTAGGTGAGTCATGGAAAGAGATGTGACTAAAGTAACTGTGGCCTAGGCAACTGATAAATCATGCCCAGAGTTCCATCTGGAAACAGAAGTGTGTTGAAAGTCAGCAAAGAGGGGCTGTATTTTCAGGTCCTGCATGGGAAGCAGGCTACTGTGCTCTGCAAAGACTGAAGTATATGCATTCTTTCCTCCTTCAGTGTAAAATTCACTGCAGAGGATTAGAGCAAGCTAACACTTTTTTTTTTTTTTTAATAAACTCAGACTGTCCATATTTAGCTGTGTGCATATCTGCACTACATTGAGAGACCCGAACAGATGCATCTGGAGAGTGATAGGCTACTGGCTTACCTTTTTCTTCAAAGTATTTTCCTCTTGCTATCAGCAATGGCTCTTTTTTCTTTAGATTTAGGATAAGTCAGCTGTTACTTATCCAAGTTCTTCTCTTGGCACCTTGAGATGGTATAATAATGATTATACAGGAGGATAACATGGCACACAGCTGAATATTCTACTTCTGTACAGATTTTGAAGAGGACAGAGGTTGCATCATTCCTTACAAGGTCTGCATGGATAATAAGTTGTAGTGAAAAGGAGATGGCTATTTCTGCTGTTTGACTAAAATCATACAATCCACATGTGCCTCACAACCAGCTCCCTGGTGGCTGCTCTAATACTGTTCAAGGGTTCTGATACTGTGAATGGTGTGAGCATTGAATTTGCCTTCTTGCGGCTCTGAGGAGGCTGGGGCAGGAGTAGTACAGGGAAGGGGGATGCCACTGTTTGGGAACCAGGAGATCAACATTCAGTTCTCATCTTTGCTACAATCTCTCTTTCCAATCTTGGACAAACCATTTAACCCATCTGTGATTCAGTTCATGATATCTACACTACGAATACATTCTTTTTTAAATAGTCCCTTTTATTCTACCAGAAAAATGAGGTGTGTAAAATGTGACAACTAAGCAGGGCAGGAAGCCATTCCAGAGGTTAAGGGCATCTGGTCTCTGATTTTTGTGTTTAACAAGGGATGTTCTGTGTAACGATGACTCCTAGTGGAATGGTGTTTTAAATGTTGCCAAAATGAATAAAGATAACCTACGTTCTGGCAGTCTCTTTTTCTTCTGCCTGGGTGTTCTCATGCTGAATGCAATGGCAAACCCTTGGTGCCCATCTCCCTTCTTCCCAGTCTTTTCCCTCATATTTAAAAGTTCTATTTATGTATTTTCTAATATGTTTTAGTTGTGCGAGGAGACGGATTTTCCATCACAACTGAACTGAAAGGAATTTAAAAAGTATTTTTTCAGGGAAATCATTAGTCAACAGAACTTGCACTCTTCCAAATAGTGAACTGCTATTTAAGTGTCTTGATCAGATTAGATTAGCCCATGTTCTCTCTCTATAGGTGAAACCACAGCAGTCAGAGAAGTCCCTCTGGTTCAAGAGCTAAAAACATGTTTAGGGCAAACTGTGGCTATTTCTGTCTGCTCGGTAGAATGATAATTTGAGCATAGAGAGAGAACTGATACAGCCTCCCACAGTAAGGCTTTGATCAAAGTCAACAGCAGTTTTCCCCAGCATTTAGATGCTTTTATTGCTGAGAAAGTGCCTGTATTTTTGGCTGGTTTGGCAATTCCGCCTTTCTTAAAAAGAAAGTGACAATGTCTATTAGCAGTTTTAACCAGCAAAATGGGACAGGATTTTATCAGTCCACATCCAATGTAAACACCGTTTGTAGCATCTCGCAATATCTATATTTTTCTTTTTATCTTCCGTCATTTTATCCCTCCTTTGATTTCTCATTCAATCTTTGGCCACTAGTTCATTCTGATCAACATCATCATTATTTTGTAGGTTTTGCTAGATTACCTCTGAGAGGATTATTCCCAAGGAAGATATTCGTTCCCTTTAAAGTCTTTTGCAGTACTTAACTTCCATAATTATTTTCTTAATCAGTAGAGGGTTTTTTTTAAAAGTCAACATTTTTCTGCCTTAGGAAAACTTCAATTTCAACAACTATGTAATCATTAAACATTTTGAAAAAGTCATGTAACTGCAAGGTTTTTGTATTGTGTCAGATATTTGCATAGTTGGTTGCTCATCTGCACACCAGGTTCTGCTGATATTGGCTCTATTCATGCAAATAAGGACTGCAGGAGCAAGCATCCAACTGAGGAAAAACAGAAGTTTCTGTCTTCCACCTCCCCAACAATTTCCAAAATGGGCATGAGATTAAAAAAACCTCAATATTTAAATGATGTATTCTAAGTTCAATTATTTTTTTTCAAAAAGTGCACTAAGCTTCTACAAACTGCACATGGACAAAGTTGTCACCCTTCAGGATCTGTACTTCTACACCAACAAACTGGCTTTGGTATCACAGATACACAGGTAGAATCAGATAAGTGTCACATTCTGAGGCTGTGAAAGGTTAACGGTGGCCCTGAAGTGTGGAAGCAGATGAAGGGAGATGGAGAAAGAGCATCACAGCTGTGGTGACAGTTACAGGGGTAAACCTTTTAGGAAGTTCACTGAGGTTTGCACTGTTGGGGAAGATTTGATTTCAGTACTTGTAGGCATAGCTGTGCCTGGTTTTAGTCTCAATGGTTTCTGTAGTGATAGCCGTGAAGGGCATTGGGTTCAACATGGCTTAGCAAGATGCCCAGGGAACTGAACAGCCCATGCTGAGGCCCATATGGGACCAGCATCCTTTAATTCAGGTAAGTCTGTCTGTGCTGCAGTTGTTCCTTCTCACTACAGCACAAACCTCTGATGCAGAGCCATATCAGGGAAAGAAAAGGGCTGTTAGGTAGGGCCAGTATTACTCTATTGAAGTCCTACCTCTTATCTTGACTTCATCTAACGTGCTTTACATGTATGTTTTTGCAGATAAACCAGACCCACCTGCCGGAACGCCTTGCGCATCAGATGTACGGAGCTCCTCCCTCACTCTCTCATGGTATGGTTCCTCTTATGACGGTGGAAGCGCGGTGCAGTCTTACACTGTGGAGATCTGGAACTCGGTGGATAACAAATGGACAGACCTCACGACCTGCCGCAGCACCTCTTTCAACGTGCAGGACCTGCAGGCTGACCGGGAGTACAAATTCCGTGTGCGAGCTGCTAACGTGTACGGCATCAGCGAGCCCAGCCAAGAATCTGAGCTGGTAAAAGTTGGAGAGAAACAAGAAGAAGGTTAGTTTTTAAAAGGAAAAAAATTCTAAATTCAATTAAATGGTATCTTAACAGTTCCCCTGTGAGGTCAGGCAGCTGTGCACTCTCCTTTGCATGTGCCTCTGTGCAACAAATGCTTGTGCCAGCTGTGAGTGCTGAAGTCCCTTTGCAGACCTCACGTGAGTGTCTGTGCATGCAAGTTTTGCACACATCCATTGTGGAAACTTGTCTTCAGGTATCTCAAAACACTACCTTGTGAAATTAACCCATAATTTGACTTCTGACTTGCTGCGTGGGTGCTGGCTGACAGACTTGTGTAGTTCAGTGCACAGGTAACGGGAGATTAAACCTTTTGCACGTAAGTTACACATTCAGACCATGCCCAGTTGTAAAATTATGTTTGGTGGCTTACCTGAAACATACTGATGGATTCATTATAGTTTGTACTGGACACACCACGGAAAAACAAGCCACAAACACTATCCCAAATTTGCTCTTGGGAAATGAATTAGCCTCTCATACCTAATTGTAGTTCTTATGCTTCAAATCTCAGCATGGTAGTGCACCTCATTCCTGTTGCCACTAGTACACCAATCTTGTGAATTCAAGTCTCTCCTACTCAGCAGGTTGGTTTTGCAGTATTATGGGTGCTAAAAGTATTTTTTAGGGTTTTTTTATTGCAGTTGCACACACTTGTAAAATATTTTCCAGTATCTTTTGGCTCTTATTTTTTGCTTAAGATTTTCTCAAAGGACTAATGGAAGAGATGGAGGATTTTAGAAATTATTCAGAAGCTGGTAACAAAATTTAAAACACATACTAAATACAGCAGTGTTTTTTAAAAACAGATATTGAATGCATATTTTTGTGCACAACCACACCTACCTACTGTGCAAGGATTACTTTGATAGCCCTACCACACCAAAAAGCCCAGACCAGGAGTAATGTATTTTGCCATCTTTTTTTGTCTTTGAGAAGTGGACTGTGAGTTGTATTCTTACTTACGTGTGCAGGGCTTTGGAGTTTTAAGTGTCCCACATAATCCTTTTGATGTTATCTTTTATTGCCACAGAAAGACAAAATGATAGCAAAGTGGTGCAGCATCATATAACTGTGCAAACCTCTCAACAGACATTTCCAAACAAAAGTAAATCATATTTCTTTTCAAGTGCTAAATTGGATGCATGCAGAGAAATTATTTTCCTCTATTTTAAAGATTTAAAACCCGATCTAAACCAAAATGCAGCTTCTCTTCAAAAGAGGGGAAATAACACTCAGAGTACCAATAAAATTGAAAGGAAGCCAGAAGGTATTGGCTCTTCATAATAAAATTCCCTGTGTTTGCATGCCCTCTTTCTTTAGTTGCAGGACAAACACCTTCAACAGTTGGAGACCTGACTTCACTATATTTGTTTTTGCTAGAGCAAGCACTGCTTGCACTGGACCAAAGTAACAAGCTATTTTTCTATTTAAGACTGTTTTCTTACACAGATTTACCGATAAAAAAGTTGTTTTGAGTGAAAAGAAAATGTACTCTTTGCAGGATGGTAGGTTGTCTTGGTGCTCTCAGTGCCAGAGCTTCTTGATTTCAGTTCTTGATACCGCAGCTAGTGTGGAGAAAGGGCAAGTCATATAAAGCATGATTTTTCAAGTGTTTGAATGTAACTAGTGCTTTAATTAAAGGCAGTGGAAAATGTATGTGTTCAGCACCTCTCAAAGTCAGGACTTCAAGCTGCCATCTATGTAAACACCGAGCTGAGTAACCAGGGATTTTCCATTGCTGCCAGAAAGACTGATTACTGATTTTCGTACTGAGGTGGCCAGTGCATATTAGCAATCTCAATATAATCTTAGCAAAGAAAGGCATAGCTAACTTTTCATTGTGCGTTTAAAGAAAACAGCTATTAAAATAAGGTTGCGAGTCACAACAGATTAAAGTAGGCATTGCCATGTTTGAGGAAAATTCGGTACTGTTGACTGAGTTCTGAGAAAGGTTTTAGCACAGCTACTCAGCACTTAAAAGCTCAGCTATGTTCCTCTTATCTAATTTAGGCTTCCACTGATGGACCAAAATGTTTCTAGTTCACGTCTTCACTATAGTGTCGTAGAACCGGGAACTGACTTCTTTGTGTAATCAGTATTTGGCAGACACTAAGCACTGGCAGTGTGGCTGGGATCAGCTCCCTTACGCAGCCCTTAAAAGGGGAGGAAAATGTGCTGTGCTCTGTGCAAGCGCGGTTTCTAGCTGGGGAAGATCTGAGGACAGCTGCCCCTGAGCGGGGAGGGCTCGTTTCCCACCCTGTTCCTCTGGTAAATTCCTGCAGACCAGTCCTCTGTGCTGGGACATGCAGGGGTTGCAAATCCAGAAAAAAGAGAGAAGGGCTTTAGTAACAGAGTATATCTACTTGATTGGCTTTGCTACCACAACAGAGATGCAGAATTATGTGTTGGATGTGAAAAGGTGATGCCCATGCATCAAACCAACTATCTGCTCACCCTGCACCCTTTTTTTCTGTTGCTTTCTTCTCACCTGCCGCATATAACTCTATACTCCAAAGCACCCAGCAGCGTCCAGAGTACCGCATCAATGTTTCATGACACGAATCTGTTGACACAGCAGGGATAAATCACTTGGTCAGGCTTGCACTCTATGATGGCAAAGTGCAGCTTCAGCAGCTGAAGGGAGAATTGTACAGGTCACTGTGCAACTGCCTTTGCAGTTTCTCAAATTACTGGCCATAGCCACAGGTCTTAGGAGCAAGCCCAAGCAGTGTAAGTAAAGGTACCAACAGTCCAGCTACAACCCCTTTCCACTCGTACCTGCAGGCAACAGAGGGAACAACACACAAACCGGTGCTACTGACAGTTCGTGCACATGAAAATGAAAAATTAAAATCAGGGCACTCAGACCAGCTTTTATTCTGTACTACGTCACTGGGTTTGTCAACATCCCCACCTGCCTTTGAGCCTGCAGAACTGAGGCTCCATTCGGACCTCAGTGATTTCAAAATTCAGCCATGCTCAGCAAAGTGCATGCTGTCCAAATTTTCTAGTCATCCTGAGTCTGAAAAATTTGTCTGGATGCTTTGTAGGAAATCTATTCATGTACAAACTTTCTTGACTTTTGGCTTTGCAATCCCAAAAACGCATAGAAAACCCAGAAAAGGCTGGCATTGAACATGAAGTGTCGTCATTGATTTTAATATTTTTACTTTATCTTCTATTTCACTTAAGTATTCCTGAAGTTATTTATTAGACGTCATTGAACTGATTCAGTGGGCTGATGTTCCTAGTAGGCAGGTAAAATAGACAAGTACTGCAAAACACATGACCTTGATTTATTAAGAACTTCTGACCAGATTGTGATTGTGTAGTCAATAGTTACAGAGAAGTGGTAAAGAGATTTTAATTATTAAGTTTATGCCCAAACTCCCTGACTGCTTTTTGCTGTTTAGCCATAGGGCCTACTAATTGCCCATGTTACTGTGAATAATTTCACTGTCTTCTGTAAGTACTATAGCCTATATAATAAGCTATTCATGCCTTTTTATTTTCATTGTAGAACTTAAAGAGGATGAAGCGGAGCTATCCGATGATGGTAAGTTCATGTGTCAACCAGGACAAATACAAAGCTGTGTTTTTAATTAATGTTTTATGGAGTTTTTTAATCATGGTCCTTAATACTTATTTATAGAAGGGAAAGAAACAGAGGTCGAGTACCGGACGGTCACTATCAACACTGAACAAAAAGTTTCAGATGTCTATAATATCGAAGAAAGACTGGGATCGTAAGTACTGTATTGTGCCTTTGAAGACATGGAGTTTTCAAGGCTGCCAGTCGATTATAAAGATCATGTTTATTCATTCTTTGACAGTGTCTTGCACTTGCAACATTCCAGCTGAGCTCCTCTGTTGCAGTTAAAGTAGATTTTAACATCTGTTCACCTGCACTCCATAAAGATCCTTTATTATTATTATTAATTGATAATTTTAAATAGGCACTACATACGTTTCTGGCAAGGAAAGTGGAGCCCACAGATGAATAAAGCCAGAGTATTCGTTCGTTTTTAGTGTTCTAAGAGCTAGCAGAAAAAAAAGGCACACATTGTGTACTAGCATTTCCATTATATCCATTAGTGGTAATAAGATTATCCTGCCCACGGGTTGGAATCTCTGTTGACAGTGGTCATAATCCCAAGAGCATTAATAATATTGCTCAGTGAAGGTCAGTGATTAGCCTGGCTGGGTTTCTCTGTGCTCCAGCTCATGGTTATGTGAGCTGCATGCCTTGATAATCTTTCAGCAATTTGTGCTGCTGGTGGTGCTGAAGGCCAGGGGATCCTCTGCGCTGCTGTTAATAAATCTTGAGAAATGTATCGCAGAGGTAGAACTGTACATATACAGCAATGTGAAATAATAGTACTGAAACCTCCAGCATTCAATTCCGATTTCATCTATATCCTACACCTGAGATGTCTCCTACCTGCTGCCCTTCTGTATGATCTGCAGAAAACTGTGTGCAGAAAGACTCGAGTCACATGAATTAAAGCCTGGAGAAGTCTACTTTTGAACCCACTTACATAAAACTTGCTAATTGGAATAGTGAGGCATCTCTAAATATGGTACTTATTCAAAAGTTCCTGCAGATTACTCTGCACAAAACCAGTACAGAACAGTACTTGATATGAAGACATTTTTATTTCAGAATGGAGTGGTTGTGCTGGAATATTTAGTAAAATGTTGCTATTCATGGTGGCCCATACATTGCAAAAACGTTTTATGGAAATAGTTATATATTTTCAGGGGAAAATTTGGACAAGTCTTTAGGCTTGTTGAAAAGAAGACTGGAAAAGTTTGGGCAGGAAAATTTTTCAAAGCATATTCTGCTAAGGAAAAAGAAAACATAAGGGATGAAATCAGCATCATGAACTGTCTACATCATCCAAAACTTGTCCAATGCGTAGATGCCTTTGAAGAAAAAGCCAACATCGTTATGGTCTTGGAAATGTAAGTATAAAGTGGATCACACTAACACAGCTGAAAACAATGAAAATAATTGTGCATACAAAAGTAGCAACTTATCTAGACACGGGACTGTGAAAACTTCAGGATCTGCAGGGTCTGGATGGTTTTAACCAATTATTTATCCAACTTGTTTAAACTGTGTAAGTGAATCTGTGTTGTATCTCTTAGAAATCAGAGAAGATGTGTTACAGTCTTTATTGTCTAGTTTGTTTGGTTTTTAATCAAGTACATGTGGTGTTTTTCTGCAGCTCACTCGTTTATTGCCAGCTTGGGAGGGGAGAGGAAAAAAGTTAGCTGCAATTTGTGCTTGCATTTAGAACCAAGAACATGTTTAAGGAGAAGAAAAAACATTATTTTTCTTTAGGCAGTTCTAAACATGTATCGAAGAAGCTTGTGTCAAACTTTGCTTAAACACTGATCAGTTGTCTCTTGCAGAGACTTGAATGTTGGTGCAGAACAGATTGGAGGGGAGAAAGATACGCTTGAGAATGCAAACATCTAAGCTACAATCAAACAAAATAGTTGAATTTCCATGAAAAATTTTCCCAGTCAAATTATAGCACCCAACGGGTATTTGGAACACTTTTCATCAAGTGCTATATCCAGGTTTTATATTTGAAGAGTCCTTAAAGGATACTCTGATTGCAAAACATTTATTTATAATAAAGCAGTGCTGTCTGAAAAATCTCTGCAGGTGAACACAGTGAACGTTCTAAACCTAGATCAGTAGAAGCAGAAAGATTGGACACACTCATCTCACCAAAAAAACCCACCCTAATTAAACATGAATTGATCTGCCCCTAATGTCAATATACAGATTTTCCATGATAGTCCAGGTGTGGCAGTTGTAAAAGGGGATTTCTCATTTACCTGAAAAACATCGTACCCTTCATCCAAAGCTATACAGTCACGTAAAGCTGAATTTCAACCCAGCCTATCTTGCTGTGTTGTTCTTGCTAGGCAAGATAGCAACAGCTCCCAGAAACTGTTTGCCTTGGGCTATTTATTCTACACCACTGTGAGAAATAGCAGAAAAGCAGCATGAAAGCATCTCACAGGGCTGTGATTTAAGTATCTTTGTATTTGAAGATAGTAGATATTCACTTCTAGAGAACAGTAGGTTCAGAACATGTTCTTCATGCACCAGAATTCATTATAAGAAAAGAATCTGCACAACACGGGATGGAAAGTAATGGTCAGACTTCAAAACCAATAAGAATGACCAACGTGGCCAATGTTTGCACCATCCAAACACACCTGCTTACTGTGATTCCCATACTTGTGGCAGTAGCAGCTGGAAAGATAATGAAATCCTGATCTGTGCTGATGTTTTTCCCAAAAAGTTACATCAGTCACTGTTCTGCTGCCACATCTACTTCATGTGCTGTCTGCTGCAGAAGGAGAAGCAGGTTTTTTGCTGGCTGGAAGTGGTGAATAAGATATAAATTGTTAGCAGCAAAAGGGACTACACGTCTATTTTACTTCCTTGGCACTCACCTACATTATGTGCAAACTGCTATTGCAGTTGCATATTTCAGAGGCTGGATGTCCATTATAAAGCCTTGGTGCTTATGTGCAAGAAGGTGCTTTTATTTTTAGATTCAGCAGTTGAGCGAGCTGATGACGGTAAGGGAAGGGAGCCCTACTTAGCTTGGAATTGCGAGCTGGCAGACCTAATGGAAAACAAGGAAATGTATAAAGAGTTTTGAATAGCATATGGCTTTACAGTCCATTAGTTCCCCCCTGCCGACAAAGTGGGGGCACTTTTTAAAAATATAGAAAAGTGCAATCAAATTTAAAGTAGTTTTGTTAATTAGTCTAATTAGGATTTTAGTTTGGGGTGGCCACCTTTTCTGGCTGTTGAGCCCCCACACTGAAACGTCAATAGACAGAGGAGAGGTTCTCAAAGCAGGGCGCGGGCAGGCGGGAGCAGCCTGTCCCTGCTCCAGAGCAGGTCTGGGCAGTGAGATGCTTGTGTGACACCATCGTGCCAGATGACTTGGTTGCCTCCACACCATCACATGTTACTCAGCTGACACAGTCCCAGCACGGCACTGCCGCCGACGGATCCCTTCTGGTTTAGCTATTAAGCTGATATTTTGCATATGAAAGAAGTTGTGGGAAATACCTTCAAAATTCTTAGCATCCAAGCTGTTTTCTTTCTTCCCATCAGTTTCTAAATGTGTAGACTTCAAATGAGTCAAGCTCATTTGCCCATCAGTCTCCTTTTAAACCAGATTTTAGCAGCGACTGGAATTTAGCAGCTCCCTCTCCACTCAAATTGGAGCTATTGATGAGGAGCACCTTCGGATTTTTCTTCCTGACATTCATCTTAAAATTTTAATTTTCATTTTATTCCCATGTGTTTCTTACAACTTTTTGAACTTTCTCCTCTCTCCATTTAATATTTGTCATGCCACTGTTTTGTGTGGTTTGATTTCATATTTATAATAAATTTAGAAATTTTCATCATTCATTTATAGTCAAACATTATAAGGATCCAAATGATTTGATGTGCTCCTATCTGAAAACCCTCCCAACTACCATTTGCTGCAAGTCAGGGGCAAATGTCAGACATTTGCTTTTCAAATATAGTGATCCACACTATATTTCAAAACCTGTTCCACAATAAGTGGAAAAAGAACATCTGAAAAATAGTAGTACATTGTGAATCGCATTCAGCGTTGGCAGCTAAATGCCGTAAAGTGTTTATATACTTCAGGTAGTTTATTTCCACATTAATCAGAATAAGATTATTGTATTGCAAATTAATATCACTAAAGCAAAATTTCAGCAGTAAATGCCATGTTTCTCATTTAATTTGGTGTGATTTAAGTTGGCACAAGTCACTAAGGTTTCCTCTTTGTTTTGAAGGGAGATTTATTAAAATCGAGGGTATATTTGCCTGGGCAACCCCAAAGTAGATTTTTCTCACTGTTCTTCCACGACCAAAACCTTACAATAAAATATTTGTAAATGTGTATTTTGTGACTTTATATACAGGAATACTTTCTGCTGTGACCTCATTTAGAGAAGGCTAAAAAGAGGAGAATCAAGAAAAGAATGGGACATTTATATTCTGACCTAGTTGTGACTGTGTGAAGAAAGCACACTTCTTCTCTGTAGATGTAAAAACTCACCTGCATTGGTTCAGTTCAGTTTCCTAACCTGGCAAAAATCAAACTGGATTTGGTTCAGGATATAAATGCAAAACCACACATTCTATAAATACAATTGCAGTTTAATCCAGCAATGTTACCAGAGTGTCTAGACATCCCAGGTTGAAAACAGCATGCACATGTATTAACAGTAATTAATTTCCAAATAATACGCTAAAAAGTGGTGCTTGAGACAATGGTGTGATTTCTGAAAAAAAAATCAATTTAGAGATCTGAAAAATACGGCACTTTCATGGGAAAAATAAGTTGTCATTATCTATGTTACACAGTCAAAAAACCACTGATACTTTTTATTATTAGTTGGTTATCATTTGGGATTGCAGAGTGCTCTGGATACAAACATGCTGTTTTCATGTTAATAGGAAACTGCAGTAGCATTTCTAATTATATATTTTCTGAAATCTTACAGCCAAAGTAACAAATGTGTACAGAACTCCAGATGTCTCAATTTCAGTTTAGTACACGAGGGATATAATCATATATCTGATAACCTGCAAACATTGCAAGGCCAATTTGTGGCAATAAGCATGAGCACTGCAAAATATTAAGCCATATAAAGACCATGGAGCGTTTAATTTAGAACAGATTTCTAAAAGCAAAGCTGCTCTTCACCATTTGCTCCTTTTTGTATGGGTCATTCATCCACTGCATACAAAAAAGTATTTCCCCTCTTCGGACATAAGCAGATAAAGCAGTTGGGTGATTGCTCAGAATTTAAAAAAAAAATTAAAAAATTGCAACTTAAGTTTTGCTTTATTAAATCTATGTTAAAAATGTCCCACTTTAGTTCCACAAACAGTTCAATCCAGGAGATTCTAACCTGGAAAGACCAATTATTTCTCATCTTACATAAGCATAAAAAGGGAACTGACCTACAAGGAGTGTGATGATGGTTCAACTAAAAATACCAGCGCTGAAAGACTTGTGGGTTACATCCTTGTCCTGTCATAGTGAAGGAGGAAATTCCCTCTGAGCTCATTTGGGTCAGTAATTTAACCTTTGAGCTTGGCGTTCCAATAACTGAATCATTTCAACTCTTCCTTCTTGCTTGAACGGACTGCATTTGTGTAAAGGAAATAGTTTGATTCCTCCCAAAATGAAAATGCTAGAAAAGACCTCTTTTTATTCTGTCTTTCACAGGGTTTCTGGAGGAGAACTCTTTGAACGAATCATTGATGAAGACTTTGAACTGACAGAGAGAGAGTGCATTAAATATATGAAGCAGATTTCAGAAGGAGTTCAGTACATCCACAAGCAGGGTATTGTCCACTTGGATTTGAAGCCAGAAAATATTATGTGTGTCAACAAGACCGGTACAAGCATCAAACTCATTGACTTTGGACTTGCAAGAAGATTAGGTAATAACATTTCTGCCTGTTTCAATATGACATGGGGAAAAGGGCAGGACAAGCAGTAATTCATACTTACTATTATATTTTTTCATGTATAAAGAGTAGGTAACTCTCTAACTGTAAAAAATAGAACAAAACCTTGATCTTAAGGAATACTACAAATCCATGACATTTTGTAACAGCAGGAGTTAAGGGGATCTTCTAGAAGACTTTCAGATATGGATAGTTACATTCCATTTACATTTGCCCATTAGTTTTACCATTTCTTATCCTAAACAGCAGCATATTGTCATACATGTTAAATATGGGAGGAACTCTATAAGAAGCTGTGTTTTGGTCATGCTCAAAATGATTAATAAAATAGCACTACTCTAAAAATAATGCAATGGGGCTGGGGGGAGGAGGAGAGAAAGTTCGATTTGACAAACTCTTTGTCTTCTTAAGCTGTTGTGAGCTGCTTTCTGTGATTCAGTTTGACCTAAGCTTTCCAACATGCTCTGCAATTTGAAAGCCAAAGACCCTGGAGGGTTCGTCTTCATATTGCTCAGTGTTAATTCAGCTCTAAAAAGCAGCCCTCCTGTTGTGTTTGTTAGTGTTGAACAGTACTTGTATTTTCACAAGAGAAAAAAAAATAATTCCAGGAGCTACAATGTGCTAAAATACTTTCTGAACCTGTTATACTGGGCAAGCTGAGATCTGTGGCTCTTCTGCCATTAAATTGATTGGGAAAACTCATATGAATTGCTACTCTCCATACAAAGTGGCCCACATCTAGATTCTTAGTTGTAATCTTTCACATTCCCTCTTTAAACAAAATAATATTTAATATTTTTTTTTAAATAGAACAATTATTTTTGTAAGAGTAAAGTTTGGAATTACAACTTTCTGGGTTTTTTTATCTGCCTACACGCTGCTCATCCTTCTTCTTTGACACTTAACTAACAGGCTACTACACCCCCAAGAACAGAATTCTACTAAAACAAGCCAAAATTGGTATCTTGAATGAATAGGGGAAAATAAATCTGTTTTTCAGATTTTTAGATGATGTTCAACTCCAAAAGGGTATTACATGAATCTTGGTCACATGGACAGTGTGAACTCAGAGACAAGGCATTTACTTCATTCATTAAAAAAAAAAAAATCACTGCCATTTGTGTTCCTTCACCAGTATGGAGCCAAAAGTTTTCTGGGAGCATTACCTGGATCTTGTTCTTGTTGAGGAAACAGATGAACTGTTAATCAAGTTCCAGTGCTGAAGTTGTTTTTTTTTAATCAGAGGTGTGTGAAAGACTTCATCCCATGACATTCCAGCTGTCAGCCTGAAAACTATACATCTATTGCTAAAGTGAGTGGATTTCATCAACAAGGGAGATAATATAACCACTGAATGGCCTTTCTATAGAAATTTCTTCAACTACCTTATAGTCAAACCACAGTTAAACCCACATTTAGCAAAAGGAAGGTTTTACTTTCAGTAGCCTGTTCATATCCATCAGCTTTTCCATTTTTCGATTAATCTCCTGCCATCACAGTGTATTGCACGGCTGACAGTGGCTTGTGAGCTGCTAGAATCATGCCATATGTAGTAAATCTCTAACCTATATATAATTTTTCTTGCTGTGGAAGGATGACAGCTATCGGCACTGACACTGATTTTGATTTTACAATAATGTACATTCATGTGGCTTAATATGTTGCTAAATCTTGCAAAGTTACATTATAGGCATTTGCTGTTTCTCTCATTGCTCTGCTGTTCTGGAGAACATGGAATGTGGGCATTTCCCTAGGAAAATAAAGTGTCCTCCTGTTCCACGCCCACAAAGCAAAACCACTGTGTTAATCACAAAGAAATATGTAACATTTTGATTGAGATGTTTTCCAAAACTAGAAAACAATTTTTACTGTTGCATTTACTTGCAAAAATTGCTAAAAGCACTCTTTACAAAGCGCCCTCTTCTTGCCAGTTTTCTCATAAGGTGCACTGAAGGCATGTTCCTCCACTCGTGTTACTTCAGGCCTCGTGATTTGAAATTGTCCATCAAATTCACTTTGGCTTCGGTAGATACGGGATTGGAGCCCTTGTACTATGGACCTGACCCTGAATGAGCAGAAATCGCTCAGCCAAGGGACTGCTAAAGGGAACAGGAGCTGTTTTTGCACTCCAATTTGTGAGATTTACTTTTAACTTTTTGTAGCTAGTGCAAATTAATGCTTCTAAATATTCAGTATTTCGATCATGTTTAATGAAATGAGGATCAGCTCCTTCTGCAGTCATCTGCTGCAGCTAATTAGTTCTCCTACACTGTCAGGAAATACCAAAGCTGCAGTGGGATATTTTCCTGACCTTTTTTGGTGTGCTGAGGAACCCATGTAAAAAATTGTTTAAGATAAACTTCTTGAGGAGAAAAGAGAATGGGTTTTGAGTACTGTAAAGATTTTTTTTTTTTTAAACGGTTGATTATATACAGTGTTGGCAACCGTTTCCAGCTAGCTTGTCAGCTTTCTATCTGAACTACAGGATATCCAAACACAGATCCTACTTGTGTACTGAGCTTGTAAACATCTGGGTAAGGATTTGACATACTATTGCATAGAAATGGCCTTATTATTTTCTTTTCTTTTTTCCTTTTATACACAGAAAACGCTGCATCAGTTGTTTCACACTGTATGCTTGCACTCTAGTGCCATGTTTTCAAAAAAACCATTTCTCCGACCTACGGGCAGCACATTTCATACACCAGCCTTTTGCATACACAGTGGCTCGTGGTAGTTTACACAGAGCACAGAAAAGCCTCCAAACTTGGATGTGAAAATCTGAGCCTGAGATTTGGATGATCGTGATGAAGCTTTTAGAAAAAAAGGATTTTGTGACAAATTTCAGTAAATTTTCATAAGGACAGTTAAAAAAAAATGTAGGTGTTGACCTTACAAAGAAGGCAAATGGGAAGATGGGATCTTAGGCTTCCCAATTGTGCTTGGAAAACGAAGAGTGATCTCTGACTCCTTATTGCCCCTGTGGAGAAGACATTGCCCTTGTTTTAGGCTACATCACTTTAGGTTGGTTACAAAAAAAAAGGATCCTACCTTTTGGGGTAAGAAAACTCTGGTTATGTGAGCTTAGGGATGTTGTGGAATAGCTTTGGAACGTGCGTTTTAAAGGCAAGTCAGACATCTGGCAGAAAGGTCTTGATGTTGGTGAACTTGTGGGGGATCTCGGTGCTTTCCTGGGGCTGCTCCCAGGCATTCTTCTGTCTGTCTCTAGAAATGGGTGCCCTCTGCATGGAGAGGTCTCCGAAAGCAGGAATAACATGTGGAAACGAGGTTTCAGCAATTAAATCACCATCGCCATACTTGAGCAGAGCAAAAAGGGTTTCACAGCTTTTAAAAGGGGAAACTGGCACGACTGAGTGAATTACTGTGGCAGTGCTTAGAAGTTGCCTCAAACATGCTGCTCAGTCATTAGGCAAGTTATTAACCCCATATATCCTTCCATCTTCATTCAGTAAATTGAGGATTTGCATGCCACAGAAGAGTACTCACTTAGGTGGATGACCGCATTTTATGGAATGGGTCAACAGCTTTCAGTGGAGGAAACTAGCGGAGACAGTCCTGGGATCAGTGTTTATGTTGCAAAACTTGGTAGGGGAAATTCTGGTAAACAGAAGTATTCTGTAAAAATTCAGTGGTGTGGACAAGTAGCTTCTATTGTAGTCTTCTCAAAACTTTGATCTGCTGCTGTTTGAGGCTTCTTAAGCTTTTCTCTTGATCATAGAGCTGCACATCTCTGTATTTACTGTAACCTTAGCACAGGCAGGATTGGAATCTGTTACATCTGGTTTTCTTCCCATTCATATCTGTTTTGTTTAGATGGCAATCTCTTTGGGAGAGGGATGGTTCCTCACTGTGTCATTGTGCTATGCTTAATCTGGATGCTGCTCTTGCACAAAAGATAAATATAATGCAATGAATCCAACATAAGCCAAATACTGGTTACTCGGGCACATGTGCAGACTGGACAAGAGTTTCTCAACCTAAATCCAAGCCTGTTTCAAATCAGAAACAATTTATTTCCTGATATTTTTATACTTTTATAATACAATTTTTTTATTGGGATTGTGTTTTTTTTTCCCCAGTCCCTAATCTATTCCTTAGTTTCCTTCCTTCCTGACCTTGCTTACTCTTTTCCTCCTCTTCCCATCCTATTTAGAATGAGAATCAATGAAAACGAGCCCATTGAGATTTGCCTAATAATTTCTATCTAAATGATTTGCATTGTGTTTCACACTGCGAATGAAAGTTAGACATAGCACTCACAGTTGCACATTGGCAACACCAGGTTCTGAACAAATTGTTATTCCACCTTCATCACTGTATTTTCCAGTAGAGCAATACTGGTGGGTCAGCACAAGAAAGATGAAGAGCAGATTCATGCATCCCATGACCTCATTTTTTCAGTTCCTATTGCAAGCAGTAGCTTCAGTGTAGCTCATTTTAAAGGCACCAACATCGTGTTTAAGCAGAGCCAAATGTAGGACACTGTGCTACAGACTAGCTGGGTAAAAGGTTGGAGTGGCAGCTGATAACTAAGCACTCCCCCTTCACCAGGTTGGAGCTCCACAAGTCCACTTGTAGGTAAGCCTGGTTCTGAGAGCAGGCCCAAGCCCAGATTTACTGACAAGGCAGTGATTTAACAGGCATACAGCATCTGCATCTGTTCTTGTTTCACCACAGCCCTGTGCCACTTCATATTTCAGAGACATGCAACCCAGTATTGATTTTCTTGTTTAAACTATAAAATGTGTGTTGGATTAAAATAGTTATTTCTTATTATATCACTACTGTTTCTCTTTACCATAAAATGCAGATCCCTGAGCTTTGATAAAACTTGACCTTCTTTTTAACACTGGCATCCTGAAATCTGCTTGTGCAACTGCTGAAGTGATGGAGGCTCAAACACTCTTGTGCTTCAGGACATCCAAATCCAAATTAAACACTAAAAGTTCTCCTCATTCTTAGACTTGGTCTTGTGGAAACTCCTTGCAATAGGAACCTTATTATGTGCCTTGTACAGTGTTGTGTGCTTGAGGATGCTTAATAAATATTTATTGCTATACATGTATCAGCTAAGAAAATAGCAGTTCAGGCATCATTTTCTTTTCTGATAAGGATCTTTAACAAAATCACAAATACAAGGGCAAAACCTGGTTTTCCTGCTATTGGGAAATAGTTGTTTTTAAAAAGCTGCATGTCGCAGTTAATGGTTTTCTCTTTCATTCTTCACAGAAAATGCAGGTTCTCTGAAAGTTCTCTTTGGGACACCTGAGTTTGTGGCTCCAGAAGTTATAAACTATGAACCTATTGGATATGAAACAGATATGTGGAGTATAGGAGTTATCTGCTACATTTTGTGAGTACCTTTGCTATTCTTAACACAAATCCTGACAGTTGCTGAACATACAAAATTTTCATCAGCTTCTGAATTCTTCTCCAGCTTTCAGGCCTTTTGTATTCTAATTAGCAGCTCCAGCATGTTTCATAAAAATTCTCTGTTCTCTGATGAGTGTAATTGGTAAACTGCAGACCTAGAGTTCTAGAAATTCAGTCATTTAGTGTTGTACATTTTCATCATAAACAAGCAACGCTTCATCTCATTTACAAAGGCAAAGTGACAGTATTTTATTATTAACTTTAAACTACTTTTCCTTCCTAGATGTTAAAGAGAAATGTTTGGACATACATTAATAATCGATAATTTCCACTCTTTTATTCCCAAGACAGAAATTTCTTCTGAAATTTTGGAGTCGTCTTATTCAGATTGGGTCCCCTGTGGGATAGACTAAAGTACCCCAGAACTACTCTATCTGTTCACAGTGCGTTTTAATTTATTATTAAGCGCAAACCACTGGATAAATACATTTTTTAAGCAGCATAGATCAACCTCATGGAAATATTTTAGAGGATGGTTGGCTGCAGCTCTTGGTTACGTATTTCAGTACTTGATTTTATCTTTATGTGTGATTTGATAACACGTGAATATGAACTTCAATGGGTCTGGAGAAATATATATGGAAATAGGATCTCCATGCCTAGAACAGCAAGTGATCATCTTCAATCTGTGATTTTCCACATTTGATGCCATATAAACAAATGAAAAGAGAAGCTCAGTTTGGAGCATGGTTCTTTCTCCTTCACTCCAGTTTCAATAGTAAGTAAACAGCAGATCTGTGTTGCACTTATTCTTTTAAAAAGCAGAATTCTCTCAATACCTTACTTTCATTTTCGAAAGAGCCCCCTCTGCCCTGGCTACCCTCCTCCTTGACACCTGGCAACACACAGTTGTTTGCCTCATCTTTATTCAGTCTCTCTGTGATTCTGCTTGCCCTGTTAGCCTGTACTTGTTCTCATCCTACTCTCATTTCCAAGTTAAGCAACATAATTCTCTTTCTTGTCCTGTGCAAAAGCTACTACATCAACTCCCTTACTCCCAGCAAAGACTCTGAATATTTCTGTTATCTTCTGCTTCTTATATGAAGTGTGCTACACTCTTCAAGGTCACTTTGCTCTGCCAGTTTATTTACAGGACCCTTATTTTCCATTCACTTCCAGCACTTCTTTCTAGATCTTGAAAGCTCGTTTGGATCATTCCGTAGTTCAAATAATGCAGACCACACCGGCAGTACTCAGATGAGAAATTCCTGTATTTCTCTGGCTGTTGAGGCCTCCTGAGTTGCAGAGCACAGCAGAGCGGTGCGGAGATGCCGCAGTGCCCGCCGATGGGAGCCCAGCCGAGACACCAATGCTGCATTGCCCTCTAGAGGCCTCTTCCCTGTGATGGAACCAAACGTTAAGCGCTGTGCGACACGCACATTTCGGGGTTTAGCGTCTTTTGCTGTCATTTGTTATGAAAGTAAATGCAAGGGTTTGTGTGTTTGCAGTATAAGCAGTGACATGTCAGACAACGCAAGTGAAAATGGGTGACAGCAGCTGTGTGTGCTCCTAAGTCACGGAGCCCGGGCTGCTGCTCCGGTATGGGACATGTTGGAGAACACGTCGTCGTCTAAGCAGACAAGGCAAAGGGAGCAGGTGAAACAGGTGGAGAAAAGGTGAAATGTCTTGCCAAAGACCAGTCTGCCAGCAGCGGCAGAACTGCTTCTTCCCAGTTTCTCCGTGCCACCAGAAGCCAGATATTTGGGTGCTGTAATGTTTGGCAGATGGGACTGGGGTGGTGTTACAGCTGATTCAGATGACCCAATATGCCTTGTGAAATATATTATGAAATTGCTTGTTTGCTAAGGTGTCTTTAAGCTCATTTAACACCTTGTGAGGGGAAAATTGCATTACTCAAATGCAACAAAAAATCTTTTTTTGGATGCATAGCAATTGCTGCAATAATGATTAACACTAATAATCAGCTTTTGTCTTTCTTGTGATAAGAACAAGGTAACAGAACTTAGGGAAGACCTGTGAGTCATCACTTGGACTTTCCCTCTCCCCCTCAGAGTGACAGGCCCCCAATCTGTCTTCACTTCTTTAAGGCCCAGCTATTTTTGCAGACTCACCACTATGAGCCGTTATCCAAAATGGAACATCACATCATCATTACGGAATGCAAATAGAAGTCATTGAGAACTGCACCTCTCTTTAGCTGTAGCTCTGCTTTCCTGTTTTGCTCATAAGCTCAGAACTGCCAAATCTCACGCATGAAGTGTAAGACTCGCTTATTTGGTGTCTGTCTGACATACCATGGCTGTGCCTGTAACCCAGCATTGCTTCCCCTGTCCCCCTGCCATGGTGAGCGGGGCCATGGAGGAAGAGGCGAGCACTGCAGGAGCACCGGGCTGGAGGATGTGTCTGCGACAGGCAGGTGATGGCTCCATGCGGTTGGGTCCACCACTTGTCCCAAGTGAAGCTGCAGGCAGCATGCTACAGCATGCCCTGACGTAACACCGTGAGGGAGGGTTCAGAAGTGTTGAGAGACTTGTCACCTGCCTAGACACTGTGTTTCCATTACGTCCTGTGCAACAATAAATACAAGCCAGGTTTAGCAAAAAGCTGCTGAAGAGACCTCTGTGGGTGAAGGGTCTTCCCTGCAGAAGAATAAATGGGTGGGATGTAATCTCAGGTAGGAAACAGGGTGACAGTGCTCCTCCAAAACCCTGCAGCTAAACCCCGCCTAGCCTGCTGCTGTGCAGGTGTAAGCACAGAGACCCCACTCTCTGTTGGGATGCTGCAAATGTCTTCCTTACGGCATGGCTCACTTAATTCCATCCTGCAGCTCATAGGTTCCCTTTCCACATTTCTAAGCTACACACTAAATCCTTTTAATCTTTCTTGATAACTTATTCAGTCCTGTCTCTTCATCAGTCTTTGTTCTTCCTTAAATTTCCCTGTTTGCATTCTCCACCTCATGTTTTTTATCTTTTGCTTTTATCTTGCTCTCTGTCCTGTTCTGCATCACAGTGCTGTCCCACATACTTAAGATGATCTATTGCCTTTGAAGTAACAGCCACAAATATTATAGCTTGTGTATATCATCTCCATTTATGTCTACTTAAGTTTTTCTTTTTGTATTTAAAATAATCTCCATCTAATGACAGTTAAACCTCCTGAATTCTTTCCAGCTCTCTCTGGCCCATTTATTCTTCCAGGCATTGCTAAGTTTGTTTGTTGGTTTTTTTTTCTATTTCTAGTTTTTTTTCTGATAATCCACTTGAATAGTTGGTGTTTCCAACAGTTAGCAATTTGAAACAATTTCTAAATTCTATTTTTACTTCAGACCAAATTTTGGTCTAAGATTGTAGCACCACATGTACGTACATTAAGCTAGACCTTTTCCTTCTGTCACCATGGAGTCTGACTAGTTTCACTGAGGAACTGGCTGTGGCTGATTCTTTTGCTTGCTTTCCACTAGTTTGGCTTGCATTATCAGTGCCAAGCAGTGTACATCTTTTCAGAGTAGTCGATCTCTGTCAATTAATATTTTTAATATGCTATATCTTAGGCTGTTTTTTAATATCATATTTGTTCTTGCTGTATGCTCTTTTCCTTCAGCACCTTTGTAATACCATGCACCCTGATTCTTCAAACACTCCCTTTTCTTTTTATCTATTTTATCTAATTATCTATTATTATCTATTTTTCTTTTTATCTATTTTATCTAAATTATCTATTTTCTTTTTATCTATTTATCTATTTATCTATTCATCACCACTGTTACTCCTTGTTTGGCAGTTTGGGTTGGTTGAAAGATCTTTTGGCATCGTTCATCTTCTGGATGTGCTGACTTGAGACTTCAACAAGACAAGACACATCGCTGGCTTACACTTGGCCTCATGTTGTATTAAAAATTTAATCCTTGTTAATAGAAAGATCAGAGAGAATTCCTTGTTCTCTCAATAAAGCAAGTTAGGAGGGCTCTAATGTCAAGACTGTACCGCTCAAAAGAAAATGACTTATTTTTTCAGTGGCACCGGCAAATTGTGATTCCTCATTAATCCACAGGGCACGTAAAACAAGGGTGAGAACAGAGTAACCCCCTTGCCTCAGCAATGAGCCGTCTTCCTTTACATGGGTTCAATGGTCTGTTCTACCTTGAGATGACCCGTGTGGAGTCAGCCTGCCCTCAGCTGAGGAAACGGTGGTTTTGTCCAATGGGTGTGTGTCACCCACAAAGCAACCTGAGACTATTTATCTGTTTTATTTCACTTGTAAAAGAACTAAATTACTACATGATCTCCAGGCTGCAGGCATGATTGGGTGCTTATTTGACACGACCTGCACAGATGTATCAGAAGCAGATATTATGGTACTCTTCATACTGAAACTGGCTACTTTTTTCACTGCTAATGCAATGCAGACTGTAAGGAGGGGCTCATTGCCATCAGCCCAAATCAGCTGCTGCTGCAAGCACTGCTTGCAGAGGAGTGCTCAGGGTCTCACTTTCTGAGACATGCAGCAAATTCGTCTCTCCCGGATTAGTGGCAGTCTTAAATGCAAAGATTTCCAAGTGAAATGCTATGGTGTTTGTTACACGGGCAGTCAGACTGGTAACCACATCGGACCCTTTTGATCTTAATATTTCTAAATCTGTACTCAGAGCTTTGTTAGAACAGAGCAATATATGTTAAGGAACTTCAGAGGATAAAATATCTTTCTTCTTTATTTAGAAGTGGAAACCGTGAAAGATTTCCTAAACAAATGGTTCTTAACATGCCAGGAAGATGCCTGGTTAAGTAGCTGGAAAAATGTTTTCAGTAAACAACTCGCTGCTTGTCTAATAGTAACTTTGCAGTGTAAGCTCAATATTAATTTTCTGGAGCAGTAGCTCGTCTTTATCACTTAGCCTCAGCATTCCAAAATGAAATTGTTTCCATAATCTGTCAAAAGAGTTGCCGGGCCATTATTACTTTAAATGGCTATTAAGAAATGAACAACCGAGGCTGAGGTCAGTGAAATCTGTGCTAAAGATGAGAATTTCCGGTTATAATCTACATTAGTTGCTGGATCTTGTTTTCTGACTATAGACAAGGATCTGTTTCTCCTTAAAATATTTTCATGACAAGGCAACTGATTCACAGTGTAAAACTGTGGTAGAGAAAGAAAATTATTTTAGCTTTATAAATTTGCAACAGCACATTCAGAAATACAAAAATAGGTTCACTGAAATGTTTGAATGGGTACTGTTACACTGGTGTTTGGAAATGACAAAGTGAGCAGAGGCTTAACCGATACCCATCTGGTAATTTACCAAATGCATGAGATGGGTCAATCCTGCCACGGCATTTAAGATTTAATCAGATGGTTCTGTCATGCAATTCTTAAAAAACAAACAAACAAACAAAAAACAACCAAATCAAACAAAGTTATGTTTCCTCTCTAATCTCCTCCTCTTTAAGCTCATCCCTCAAAAGCTGTGTGTGCCATGCAGTATCCCTTTGCCCAGAAAGCCAAATGTCTTTATAGGCACTGTCTCCGATGGCAATGCGGAGCAGCGGTGCTTCAACGTGAACAATGTCTCTGCATCTGTAGCAGTCTTTTCAGCATGAAAATGATCTCTCAATATTGCAGCTTTAATCTGTGGAAATAGGCCATAATATTATCACATGCAGCACAAGAGCTGCACAATACTATTGGTGGTAATAACGTGCAGAGGTCACCTTTGCAATACTTCCATTAAGTATTGGGGGGAATGGGTTGTTATAGCTCTGGCTGCCCAAGTGTGTCCTCTGGAAGCTCACCTGGGTAAAGGGAATATGCATTGACAGCGAACTGAAGAAATACTTTACAGAACCTCCATTTATATAAAATGTGAGCCTTTTTAGCAGCTGCTGAATTGGCTGAGAGGTTGTGGTACTTACTCCGTAGTCAAAAAAGAGACAGCTTGGCAATCAGTATCTGGAACCCAAAACTTAGAACTGCAGTCTGGGTGAGATTTTTTTCACTTTCTAAAACATTATAGAGAACAACGGCATTGTCATAGACAGGAAAATGTTTAAACATTGGAGTGGAGTAGGTTTAAGGTCCTCCAGCGGTGCTTTGTGGATTCCAGAACAGAGATTCTGCTCCAACAATTTACCTGGCCATGAGCGCCCATGTGCGCAAGGGCAGGACAGAGTCTCTCGTCGTGCTGCAGCTACGGCAGCTCCCCAGTGGTACCAGGCACAGACCTTGTCTCTTCCGGTGAAGGAAGCGGCAAAGGCAGAGAACAGCCGTGTTGAGGTTGTTTTATGTGAGCGCTTTTTGGCACCTTTATCTTTCATCTTTCTCTAACTCGTGCCTATCATATGTTCATAAATGGGTCTAGGCCACGTTATACATTTATAAAGCCATGCTTCACTGTTGCTTTTGAATGCACCCCATATAACGGAAAGCTAGACAGCAAATACCTTCTGTTCTGATTTACTTCTTTCTGCCTGAGAAGAAACAAACCTTTCATCTTTATCTCATGTATTATTACTAGCAAATTTCTGAAGTATACATGTAAGATTCTAGACTCTGCTGTACAGCACACAACTTCCAGAAATGGTAAAAGCTTTAGTATCTGCTTTGCCTGAGGCTTCAAAGAGTGGGTGTTTCTGCTTTGCTTATAGAAAGAAAATCCTTAGGAATAAATTCCAAATCAGATTTTGAATGTAATTAGGAAGAAAAGAGTAGCAAAATAACTTCGAAGGAGAGGATTATGCCAATATTATTAACGGAGTAACTCACTGGATTTGATCCCAATCTCTTTTTCTACCAGTCTGTTCTGTGATATTCAGTAGCATCATTATATTCATATAGTACTATATTCATATAGTACTATATCCATATAGTATTTTCAGAACCCTAACAAGTTCCACTTTTCCATATTTAAAAAAAAAAAAGGTACTACTGTTGAGATGTAATTGATTAACATGATTGTACAGAGGAAGCAAAGTCTGCAAAATTTATGAAGAATAGGTTATTATGTACATTGCATGTCAGGAAGAAGGCTTGAAAAACTGAATAACTTGTAGTTCTAAGGAAAAAGCAACCTTCCACCTGAAAGTTTTTACTGAAAGAGTGATATATACTGGAATCCAAAGTATCTGGAAGCACAAAGATACAGTATAATAAAGGACAACTCTCAACTGGAGAAAGATACTCTGCAAAAATGACACCATGATGTTCTGTAATTGCCTTTCGCTGGCAATTTATCAGTTATATTGAGTAAAAAGCCTTGGAAGCTCAACTTAGGTTATAAAAGAGCATTATTTGCCTTTCATGCATCATCATGACTGATTGAGAACATAAAGACCAAATTACTTTTGGATGCATCTGCATAACCCTACAGCCTGCAGTGCTGTAGCACTGTTTTATCTGGCTATAGCATTCAGGGCGGTTTTGTTTACAAAATAGCATTGTGGATTTCATGATTTCACAATGCATCTTTCTTCTTGGGCTCTGTCTGTAGGAGTAAATGGAATAAAATGTACAGAAAAACCTTGTTTTGACAGTAAAGGCAGCAAAGTTACTCTGAAAGCAGCAGGAAAAAAAAAAAAGTCAGCTGAATTTGGTATGAAAATTGCAGGATTATTTATGCAGAACCAGACAAGTCATTTAACTAGTGTGCTCCACTTTCACCTAATTCTAGTTCTCTCCTCAAAAACGTCTTGGGAAAAGAGAAAGAGCAAAAATCTCCCTTTCAGTTTTGCAGTCAAAATTCTAGTTTCCTTCCCATGAGACTGTCTGTAGTTAGCTTTGAGTCCTCTTTTTTTTTTTTTTTTTCTTTTAAGGGAGCTTTTACTGATAAAGATCTGCAGAGCGTTGGAGATGTCACACAAGGCTTTAATTCGCTCCTCTGATAATTTACAAATTGATGTTGTTTGTTTTGTGTCTGTCCGTCTCTTCCATCCCCAGGGTCAGCGGACTTTCTCCTTTCATGGGAGACAACGACAACGAAACCCTCGCCAACGTTACCTCAGCAACTTGGGACTTCGATGATGAGGCTTTTGATGAAATCTCTGATGATGCCAAGGACTTTATCAGCAATCTACTCAAGAAAGATATGAAGTAAAGTTGTTGGACTTGATACACTATGTTTGCATTTAGCTGAACTTGTCGTTCTTGTTTCCCCACTCTGAATTTGCACGTTGTGGACGCAGGCAGCTCTGGCGATACTTTATAAGGAGCTCTGTGTGTCCGTCTGTCTCTGCGCGCAGCTCTCGCTTGTTTTACGGTGCAGGGTCTGAATGGTGCACTTGCTTCCCATCGCCTGCTCATTCTGCTTTTCCCTTTCCTCGGGCACGATGCAGCCTGAGGTTTTCTGTGGCTACTTTTATCTTCGCTCTAGTGTGATGCAGGCTCCTGCATGACAGGCTTTGTCTCGATCTGAATGGGTTGCAATTTTGCTAGATTTATTTCTATGTGCTGCTTTTAAGTGTGGTACCTCTAAGTAGGCAACTTTCCTGTAAATTTAAAGATTGGGCAAGAAAATAAAAAATCAGAGTAAGAGCCCTGTTTACAGCAGCCTGAACAAACCAAAGAAAGAGAACGTACTTCTTCCAATGGGTTTGAAATCAGCTGGATGGAGAACAGAGGGTTATTTACTTGTGTAACAAGAACAAAGTGAAGAACGGGTGTGGCTTCGTTAGAGATTTGGACATTTCTGTTTTGTTAAATGTTCGGTGCTGCAGGGGAGGAGGGTATGAAGTGGTGGGAAAGGGGAAATCTCTGTAAATGAAGGAAAGGAGATCTGGATCGGGGTTCTGCCAGCATGAGGTAGCTGAATCATTGCCATCATGGTTCTGCTGCAAGTGTTCCACGCCTAAAACATATGGCTTTCTGTGCTTTGTTTTATAATGTTTTATTAACACTTTAAAATGCACAGTTTTCTCTGAAAAAAAACCTACAGAAATTGTGAAAGTGAGTTTAAGAAGTAAGCATGGCTGGGAAAGCAGTGCCATGTGATCTATGTTGCTAAACTTAGGAAACAAAAGACAGCTTTCAGCAAAGAGAGCGCGAAATAATGTTAAAGCAGGTAGCTTCAACCATCATTAATGGCAACACTGACTAGTCTTTTTATGTAACAGGAGTCGCTTAAATTGTACTCAGTGTCTTCAGCATCCTTGGCTGCAAAAAGATACCAAAAACATGGAAGCAAAAAAACTTTCCAAAGATAGGATGAAGAAATACATGGCCAGAAGAAAATGGCAGGTAATCAAGAAGACACAGAATTGGGCTAGTCATCCTAATAAGTCTCTTTATTTCTAATGTTTATGGTTCTGAGAAACATCTTCTACCAGGTGGTTTCTGCTGCTGGTGGAAACTCCAGTGTGGCCAGTGTACGAACGCAGCCAAGCAGGTTTGGTTTCTATGGGCGAGCAGCAGGAGGCTGCACGGCTGCATAGATGTGACACGGGATGATTCCATTTCAGGCCACTAAACCGGGTACTAGTTCAAGTAGACTTTTTCCTGATCTTTTGGGAAGAAAACCCCGCTGAGGGCTGGGTTATTATGTTATCCTTCACAAACCCGAACAGCTAGGGAAACGCTTATCCACCTGGTCCCTCTATAGATGCCTCATTTTGTGGTAGTTTCATTCTTTTAAGCCTGTAGTTCTGTCCTATTCCAGTACCAAGCTTCTCATGGATTCGGTCAGATCAGTTTAATAATTTTCTTAGATGTATTCAGTCTCTGTATCTTCTTCGTTCTTAATGCTGGAGCTGTTGTAGCAGGTCCATCTGTGCTGTTCTGAAAGCTAGGGGAGATGATGTATAAAATCCTGGACCCAGCCTTTTGAGTAGCCTACAAAATAATAATTCATGTAAATCTACCTTCTGTTTCCTCTTACAGTCTACTGAACAGGTTTCTCAGGAGCTCAAGCAAGTTGTACAAAAATACAAGCGTCCATACTACAGATAACGTAGTTTGAGCATATTTTACTATCCTGGTGGTTGATTCTCGAGCCTGTCAGAGGTCTGCTTCCATCATGCAGATAGTACTTTCTCATTCATTTCGTGTTAGCTGGTTATTCGTCCTTGGTGAAGCCCGGTCCAGCCCATAGGGCTATTAAGAGAGCCGCCTGCCACCAGAGTTAAGTTCCAGTTAAACAGGACAAAGCTTTTTCGCTGGCTCTCCTCTCCCACAGTGCTTTTTATCCGCAGCTAACAGAGACATTCATTTAGGTATGAGTTCATCAGGGGAAGTTTATATCTGCAACTAAATTTGGTAATTCGGACCAGCCTGCTCTGTCTCTCCTAAAACAACAGAGCTATATATAAGCAGTCTGTCCAACAATTCCAGCGAGGTTCGCAGAGATCCCAGATAATTTGTGCGAAGCACGATTGTTACAGAAAATCACATGCCTTTTGGATTGGATTGATCAGAAGCCTTTTATGTTGTGTCTTAGAAAACAGGCCATGCTGTGCGAGCAATAGGAAGACTGTCGTCCATGGCGATGATTTCTGGTATGAGCGGGAGGAAGGCCTCCGGGAGCTCGCCCACCAGCCCTATAAATGCAGACAAAGTAGAGAACGAAGGTAAGGAATTTTGCTGCATCATATTTTTAACCTCTCTGTGAATCAGCCTTACTAAAACTTTTAGCGAAATGCTAGAGATTAATCATTGAGATGGTCATTCCTGCTCTCGCACTCTCTCTCTGCTTTTATCGTCTTTTTTTATTTTAAAGAAATCTGCGAAAAATTCGTTGTTCTCATATTGTTCTGTTACTCAAATGCCCCAGTATAAGTATGGGCAGTAAGCTCTTCTCTTTTTAAAGCCAAAGAATTCAGGCAGATTTCTCAGCTGCGCTTTCTATCAGTTTGGGAATGCATGTTTATACAAAGATTACAGTGATTAATTGCCTTCTCATGCAAGTGAGCAAGCAAGTATTAACACTTGCTGTAACCAAGACGTACTCTGCATAAACCATGCTGCTCAGACAAGGGCATTTCAGAACAAAAATCATGTCTCTACATTATTCCCCTAGGTCCCCATTTGAAATGTGGATTTGGGGTGTGCAACAATCAGAGGTGCAGCTGTTTGACACTTGCGAAAATCAAGCAAGTCATTTTGACATATCCACATCAACTGAGGGCCTGAGACAAGTTGAACTGGTTTACCTCTCTGACTAGCAAAAGTTCAGGTTCAATTAGAAACAAATTCAAGAAAAAATAAAGATGATTTGTAGTGTGGCGACCTGCATGTTGATTTAATTCTATTTATGGTCTGAATCTTTGTCCTGTTGCGAAAGATTGGCACAGAACTAAGTAGCTAATGTCCTCACTGTGCCATTAGCCTTACAGAATTAAGCGAAATAAAAGATGCTTTCATTACCATCTGATAATTCAAAATTAAAACGCATCTTTTGAGAACATGCCCTATAAAATAATTAACTATCTCTTCGCTTTCCTCCAGATGCTTTTCTTGAAGAAGTGGCTGAAGAAAAGCCCCATGTAAAGCCATATTTTACTAAAACAATCCTTGACTTGGAGGTTGTGGAAGGAAGTGCTGCTAGATTTGACTGCAAAATTGAAGGTACTTTCAATTAGCACATCTCTTTCTTTCCTTCCTTCCTTGCCAGCTTTCTGCATCATGTTGTTAACTTTCTCAATTTTTTCCTGTATTATTGTTGAGTTGGTTCCATTTTGCTTTACCAATATCTGCATGTCACAGCATGAATGGGTTGCAATAACAGAAATTATCGGGAGCTGTATGGGCTTGTTCTGTGCTTGCCGTAGAACCGAAGTCTCCAAGAGTCAATGTGTGAATCACTAACTCAGAACAGCAAGTGGGAACTGTAAGGTGATTTTTGAAGGTAGAAACAGTAAAAACAAAACGCAACATGGTACCATAAATTTCAAGAGTACGCTCTGAGAGACTGCTAACTGGAAATAATAGGTAGGAAGTCACTTGTCTGAAATGACAGACAAGTTTCAGGTGACCTCAAGATAGCTTTAAGCCATACATACATTGTATAAAGAAGTCCCTAACAGTGTATTTGCATGAAAAGTGATGCCAATATCATTGCGCTGGTTACAAAAATAATATCTAGAAAATACTATATTGCTGGTTTTGTTTTGTTTTGTTTTTAAACTTATGAGTTCAAGAAATTAAAACTCAGACTGGAAGATCAGATAGAAAGAATAAGTTTATGAGAAGACACTTGAGGACTTGGCTTGGTCAGCTGAACAGCCTGCAGGCCAGGACTGCCAGCATTGGTACTGCGGTGACACGGAACCTTCTCTGTCACAGCTACTGATGCAAGCTGGAAATTAAAAAGAGCTGTTAAAACAAAATGGGTAGTCGGTGCCATACTGCATGTGTTCGTTAGACAACTTCTAATCTTAAAATGAGGTTCAGAAACTGCTTCACTGACCTTCTGCTTGTTTGTTTCTGTGCTCCTAATCTCTTTCACTGCTGTTTCCTACCTCACAGCGGAGATGTGAGGATGGATTATTGTTGCTGATGGATGCTCAGCGTGAGGGGTATGTGCATAAGTACTGCATGGAATAAAATAGATGGATCTACCACGGTTGATGTTCCAAAGTTTCCAGTGAATCACTGTAGTGTTAGTTGTATATTAGGGATTCCTGCAATGTATTTCTGCTCAGCGGGAAGTCACAGCCCAGAACTTGGCTGAGACAACAAGCCTTCAATTTGTTATAGCAGCCAAGAGTACTGTATAAGGGATTGTTCTCCAGCATGCAAAGTACAGCCCTGCTCTGGATGCTTGAAGACAGCAGCCATTTGCTTCACAAAAAGCTCCAAAGTTCCTGTTGAGATGCATAATCAAAATGTTTCTCTTAGACTCCCTTGCTTATCCTAACAAACACAAGTAAGAAATAGGACAGGCCAGCGTGTAAGGAGCAGATTAGGAGGAGGAAAATCCAGAATAGCCACAACGAAACAACCCGAGAAGGAAATTACATTGTAGTTGTTGAACCAAACACCTTGTCCTTGAAATTCTAAATCTCAGTGTTAGAAACTCTGGTTTCCACAAACACTGCAAGGTAAGGTAAGCCTCAAATACACTATTAAGAGTCCTTTGCTGGCTGATGTCTGAGACACAAAGAGCTGCCTGCAGTCACTGCAAAGTAGTGGAAAGGGAAATCCAGTGAGTACCTCAGTGCTAACTTTCAATTTTTTGGTATTCATTATAAAGCTGTTTCAGGTAAATGTGAAGTAAAAAGGCCTCATATCATCTACATTTATTTTAAATAGAATTCAGTGAAACATCTGTATAGCAACATGGCATGTCCATACAGATGTGGAATTAAAGCTTAAAGTAATTACAGGTTAGTCAATACCCATTCATTGCAATTGCTGTTCTCTCTGCCCTGTTGCAGGCTACCCTGACCCTGAGGTAATGTGGTACAAAGATGATCAGCCTGTCAAGGAGTCCCGTCACTTCCAGATAGATTATGATGAGGAAGGGAACTGTTCTTTGACTATTTCTGAAGTATGTGGGGACGATGATGCCAAATACACCTGCAAAGCTGTTAACAGCCTTGGGGAAGCCACGTGCACTGCAGAACTCCTTGTGGAAACAATGGCAGAAGGAGAAGGAGAAGAGGAAGATGAGGAGGAGGAAGAATGAAACAAGGCTCAATCAAAAAAAAAGAAAAAAAATATATTTAAAGACTCTCCCTTATAAGGCTCAGAAAACCAAGTTATCAAAAGCACCTTGTGTGATATGTAGGTCTTTGGGGGTTGTTTTTTTCAGCACGATCAGTTGATACCTGTTTGCTTTATGTATGGGCATTAATTCAAATCAGCAGGCAATTTTAAGTTGCTAGCACGATTGCATTTACTTTAAGCAAGTCATCAATTAAGTTGCCCAGTATATTTTGAAAATTAAATGTATAGAAAACAAGTCTACAGTTATTCTGAAAAAAAAAAGTCTATTTACTGAGCTCATTGCTCTATCCTATTACTTTCTTCAGCCAAAACTGCACGTAAGTTGGCTCCCCAAGGTCTTCTTTACACGGAATCATCTGACACAGCCAGAATTGCAATTTGTATGTTGGTATGGCTCATTTTTCATTTGTTTTAACCAGAATTCCACAGCCCTAACTTCAAACACATTTCCTGCCCTTTCTCAGTGCACCGTCGGTGCTATTGCAACACTGGCTGAAGTTGCACACCCAGGTGGTTTCCTGAGAAACTCCGGATCTTGCTTTTAAGCAGCTGATCACACCTTTTGACCCCTCAGTCAGAGCTGACTGCTTAAGAAATAGACTGAAAACACAAGACTGAGAATATTTTCTGTTTTTCTGGTCAGTCTAACAATGACTTATGATTCATATATGTGCTGCTGTGAAAGAAAAAAAACAGGCTATTGATAAACCAGGAACTTCTATGTTCATGTGTGTAAATGGAATCCCAGGTTAGTTAAAGTTTTACTTGTATTTATTTGGCAATTGCAAAACAGATCTCAACTGATAAGCTGGAAACTCCCACAGATTTTTGGAGCAGTCAAGAAGATAGTAGCCTGGATTACAAACTCCTCTATACTTAGCAGTTTCCAAAGAATTTTAACCTATATAGGACCTGTTTCTACCTTATGAGCTTGACTGTCTTGTTTTTGTCTTAAACCTGCACCAATATGGCTGCTCAGTTTTTTAAAACTGCAGAAAAGCAAAACAAAACAAAAAAATCCAAGCCCTGGGTTTGTTGGGTTTTGGTTTTGTTGTGGTTTTTTTTTTTTTTTCCTTCTCAGAAATGGTTAATGCACTCAGATTTAGTAACTTTGCTTTCCTTTCACAGTATTGGCACTTTTTTTTTTTTTGCTGTTGTTCAGAGGTAATATCAGAGGCTGCAAGGTGATCCGCATAATCCAAAACCAGTGTGTCTTATATCTGTGTATCATTCCAAAAGTGATTCTTTTTCTTTTCCACTTTTTGTGCATAAAGTGCAACCATTTGCATTTCAAAGGTTACCTCTTTTAAAAAAAAAACATTACCTTAAATCCTCACCACTAAGTAGTTAGTGTACTTTAATACAGGTGTGTACCATATCGACCTTAGGTTGTTTGATATTACCTAGTTGTGTATGTGTTTCATATGATTTGCTCTTCTACATTGAAAGCCCAGCTGATGTGGATGACACAATGGGTTTTAACTGCTTTACTCTTTGTTGCTAAGTTCAGATTGCCAGCATGTCTTTTCAATTGATAAAAACCTCTTGTTATACTAAACACAGTATTGCCACAGTTCCTTATACAGAAAGGTTTTGAATCTGATTTAGAGCATACAAAGCTTTTCTCACTTTTTTTTTTTTTTTAATTTTTTAGGCAACAACGGGGTGTATTTTGTACCTTAATAAAAACATGCTAATATTCTCCCAGTTTGTTAAACCATCAGAATTGCAAAGATGAGAACGCTACGGCTGTAGTTACTCACAGTTCCTAAATAAATAATACCACAAAGCACGCTCCGTGTACACTCTATTGCAGGCGTCACTGCGTTCATATTGGCTAATCATATCGGTAACAGCATCTTCTCCCATTCTGTCCCAAGACCTGCTTGGCACAAAAATGGATGAGGTGGCATCCACAAATGGATGACAGTGAAACCCCCTGGATCTCTGTGGTGCTGCTGCGCTTCTCCTGCCCCGGCAGCGCAGGCCCCAATGCCCCAGGTACAGCCCAGGCTGACCCCAGTTGTAGCCGCGAGCTCTGGCACACGTCTCCAGCCTCATCGCGCCATTCACAACGAACAGCGAATTGTAAACGTGGATGGGGCACCAGGACAGCTGCGGTTTTCTTTTATAGTTGAGAATTACCTTATGATGGGGAAATAAATAGTTCAGACAGACTGTAAAAGCAAGAGATAAAAAATTCAGGGAAGTCTAAATGTAGATGTCTGCTCATACTAATGTTCTTAGAAAGGGTAAAGACGAAGATACTCAGCAAATATGCTTGTGCTGCCTTTAAGCAGACTTTGAACGAGCAGTCCAAGACACCACAGACCATGCAGGACCACACAGAATATTCCCTGCTTGTAGCAACACGTCTCTTGAGCAAATTCACAGCCCTTGAAACAGTTACCTTTGCAAGACGGGCTCTGCTGCCTTGTGAATGTTATTCCCTGTCTGCCGGTTTTTGTTCAGGTGGGCACGTGTGTAAGGCAGAAAAAGGTCTGGCTCTGATGGCCTGGTCCATGGGCATGGCAAGGTCTGTGGGGACACATACTGGGTATCAAAACCCACAGACTCAATACTGGGTGTTCCACACAGATTTACCCTTCCTTCTCCTCATTTACTAGGGCCTCCATGTCCCACAGGCTATAAACCGCCTGTTGTTCTTATTCCCAAGGGATATATCTAGCTCACCATCTCCCTGCTGCCTCCTATTAACATCCCTTCTAGTCTGCAGGAAACAATCTCTGCTTCAAAAACGATACAATACGTAGCTAATTCAACTCGGAGCAACCGACTTCAACTTGTATTCAACCTTCAATTTTTTATTTGAAGAACAGAATTCTATATCCGCTGAAGAAGGATATTTTATGTACTTGAAATCCTGTCTCATTTTGCCAAACATCCTAACTGCTCTAATAAAAGGTATTACCTCTTCCTATAAACCTTGTCTTGCTTGTATAATGTTTGCAGAGAGCCAGTCCTGGCGTGTGATAGGGCTGAAACAATCCCCAGTAGCAGAGGTTATGCAAGACATTGTTACTGCCCTAGATGGACCGCTCAATTTTTTAATTTCTTTTGTATAAAATTCAGTCTTCTGAGGAGACATAAAAGGTTCGGGTTTGGCACTGGTTTTCACTACTTGGGTTTCTGTATTTGCAGAAAGTTAATTTACCTAATGACAGACCTGTCCAACCATCCAAGCAACCTGTGTATATTTCTGGTTGATGAGACCTTTGCTAATTGCGTGGCACGCAAAGACTTCTGCAGCGCTGTTTCTCTTTGCTCACAAGGAAGGCAGCACAGGACTTCTTGGCTCTCGCCGCTGCAGTGAGTGTCAGGCTTTGAAAACAGAACGGTTTTTTGTTGCTTACATGAATAATGGACGATCTCTTTCAAAATTTCTTGGAGTATTTATTGAAACACTGTACTAAAACATTGCTGTTTGCACATGAAATTCTTGTAAATCACATTTGAATTTTGAGCCCTATTGACTGCAGGAGATGTGCACCCAACACCATGAATTTATTAGGCCACATGAAGAGGTCAGCGAAAGCAGAATTTGCAGGCTGGGAGGGAGGCTAATGCTGTTATTCTGCACTGCTCGTGAAGGGACTGCGCTACACCCAGCATGAAGGCTGAAAATGGTTTCTGGAAGTTGAGAAGTAACTCCCCAGAATATTTGGAAGTTCCGTAAGAAAAATTAGGAAAAAAAAAAAAAAATCATTTTAATTCTTTGGAAAGGTAGTTCTGGCTAGATCTCCTCTATAGAGGATGCTTGAATTTGTGTTGCTCTGAAAGTAACACTATCCAAGTTTTGCCATTGTATAAAACTTGAGCAGAAAATGAGTTACAGCTCCATTTGCGCCCAGCTTCTGCAGCTTATTAAACTACAGAAGTGATGAAAACCTCCTAAGTACTCCTAAAATAACCTTACCTGGAAAACTAGCCCTATTAATTTCCCTAAGGAAACGACAGACCTACTTCTCGCTGCAGGCCCCAGCCCGCACAGGGGCGTTTTTAACCCGGTTTAAAACGTGATCGAGAGGGCGCTTCATCCCCGGCCTGTGCAGCACAGCGCACCCGGCCCGCGGGGCTCCCCGCTCCGCCGGCCCGGGGAACCAGCGCCTGCGCAGAGCGCCCTGCCCGCCTCCAAGATGGCGGCGGCGGCGCCGGCCCCGCCCAGTGGCTCCGCCGTAGGCTGGGAGCGGGCGGAAGCCTCGGCAGCGCTGCAACATGGCGGCGTCTGGCAGCGGCGGCAGCCGGGCGGATAACGGCTACGGCAGCCAGCAGCCGCGGCGGAGGAAAGGCCCGGGCGCCCTGGCCACGGCCTATCTCGTTATCTACAACGTGGTGATGACGGCGGGGTAAGGAAGCGTGCGGGGGCCGCCGGGCGCGGCCGCTCGCGGGGCTCTCCTGGCAGGGGCTCTCCTGGCAGGGCGCCCCGCCGTGCTCCCCGTGCAGGGGCTGCCGCCGCTCCCCCGGCCGTTGCCGCTTTCCCCCGCGCCGGGGAAACTTTTTCGCGCTGGTGTTCTCCGCCTGCCGGGGGGGGGTGGCCGGACGCCGCGGGGCCACCGCTGCCGCTTCTCATCGCTTCGCAGCGGTTCGGGCTCTCCCCGGCGGCAGCGGGCTCGGCGGAGCCCGTCCCGTGGGAGGCGGCGTTCCCGGAGCAGCGCCCAGGCCGAACGGGGGCTCCGCTCGGACGGGCTGCGGCCGCCTGTGCCCCGTGTCCGGCTGCCGGCCCTGGCGCTGTCCCGGCGGGGGCTGTGAGGGTAGTTCCGCGCCGCGGGGAGCTCGGCGCACCACGGAGGGCTTTCCCGTCGCTGTGCCCTTTGTCGCCTCTGTCCCCGTCCTCCCCTCCAGTGCTCGCAGCTTCGGTCGTGCCTGCCCGAGGGCAGGATGGAGGCGCGGTGCCGTTCCCGGTGAACCTCGTGCTGTCAGCGGTCCTGCCTCACACTTCCCATAACGTCAAGAAAACACAAACAACCCCTCTCTTGCCGTTTCTCGTGCAGGAGAGGGGTTTCTTGTGCGTGCGTGTGAAGCTGTTGTTCTCGCCCTCTCCGTTCTCTCCCTGGTTTGCCATGGCCATAACCCCGCGGTTCGGTGCCGGGCTGTCCCGGAGCGGGTCCCCGGTGCTGCCCCTGCCCGGCCTCGGCTGGGCGGCGGTTCCGGGGTGAGCCCGCTCGGCACCGGCTGAGCCCCTCTGCAGTTTGGCCTCTTCCACACGCCCCTTGAGTGGATCAAGAGAGTTCTCTGAGAGCCACGGTGTTCTATAATTGACACCTTAATTCCCTCTGCAACTGTTTGTACCCAGGTGACTGTGCAGACCTCTGTTCTCGCCTCACCACGTCTGTGCTGCGGACTCCAGCACTTTTCAGTAGGGGCGAACATAAACACCGGGAATTTAGCCGTAGCAGTAGTTAAGAACGCAAAGCTGTTACCCTTTAGAGCCCTGTGAGGTTTCCCCGTGTGCCCCTCAGCGGATGCATAGGTGCTTTGGGTGAAGTTGAGAGCTGCTGCTTGCGCCATGCGAGCTCCCGGGCCTGCCTGCTGCTCTGATCTGGCCCTGGGCAGTGAAACGGGAACTTGGGCAGGTTGGTGCATGCTCAGGTGTGTTCTTAGTGGCAACTGGGGACTTCAAATTAAGATATATATAGGTATATATATATTTTATTTTTAAGAGTCTGTAGAGTCTTATTGGAATCCAGATAAAAATAAAATTGTCTTTTGAAAGACTGGGGATATTTGGGTGAGGGGAGAAAAGAGCCATGGAAATGGATCCTGAATGAGCCTGTTTTTCCTTAGATACATTGTGGTGGGTGAGGAGTCAGGCAAACAGACTAGTCTCACTATTTTTGAGGAAGATTAGTATAGAATTAATATAGATATTTATTTCAATAAGGCAACTGGACATGATGGTTCTTGTCTTTGTGGGTGACAGCTGATGGTATTTCAGCTTATGGGATAGTTACACAGAACAATGGTAGTTCTTGGAAGGTGCTCGTCACAGCCACTACCCAATAGGTGTGTTACTCTGAACTGGAACTGCTAAATAGATTTATGGCTCCATATGATATTTGCAGGGTAATTAACTCAGAGGGGAATGATAATTACCCACCAGTTTGATGAAAGTGAATCTCTTGTTTCAGAAGTACTTAATGACATGAGCAGTACAACACAGTACAGGCAGTCAGGTCTCTTCAGTTTTGCTGTGATGTCCCTGCGCAATGTTAAGAAGTTAACTTCTCTGAGCTCTTAGAATTAAAACATTTGCCTGCTCATTGAGCTGCTCATATTTAATTCACTTAGGTTTCTAAAAGATCTCAAAAACCTGAGAGAGAAGTTGCAGCATAAATGAAAAATTTCTTTAAAGGTCCTGAACTTGTTATCGTGGCAGGGAAGTTCCTGAGCATATGGAATTTCCTCAGAAGAGAAAATTAAATCTGTTTTAAAAACTCAGAAATAAGTAGCATAAATCTGTATTTAGCTCCCTGTTGTCATGTAAATCTTGATAGTGATGTTACCCGTTTTCCTGATTTATACCAAACCTCCTAGAAAATTCCAGTCTGGGAGGGGGATGTGGCTTACGGTGCTTTAACACGAGGTGCTTTTTTCTGTACGTGATTTCTGCAGTTTGGGGAGCTGCCTTGGGAGTCCTGTGGTCGGGGTTCATATCTCCGTGTTATCACTCACCACCGTTCTTTTGGGGTGGCGCACTGAGGGCTCTGACTGATAACTTGTCTTCAAATGGATGAGGGTTTTGCACTTCCCCTGGACACTGCAGAAATTCCGCAATACGCTATGTTGAGCTTAAGAAAAAACCCTCAGTTATTCTTTTTAAAAGGCTCGGTGATCCTGAGGGTCTCTTCCGACTGAAATGATTCTATGGTTCTATGATAATAAGGTAGTTTTTCAGGAGCTAGTTGGCAGAAGCTCAGTTGTTCACGTGAAAGGGTTGATACAGAGCTGGTGGCAGTGATTAGTTACTGTCCTCGTGTCGGTCAGAGTGGTCAGACTTGGTTTCTGAGACAGCCCTGCCTTGGATTGAGAATTGTGAAAAGAAAGCACTGAAAATTCGAAGGTGCCCAAATTATGAAGTAATGCTGTAAAAGCACGTGGGATTTTTTTTTTAAAGTGTTTATTTTGGTTTTGTTTTACAAAAATGTGGCTTTTAAACTGAAGCACACAACAGCTTTATCATGCAGTGAACGGGTGGAAGGGTAAATGTTTTAAAATCGTAGTTGCCCTAGTTATTAGCCTTATTTGAAATGGGTCAAGTAATAATTGAAAAACCTTGTTATAATTATTGTGTTTACTTTGCATTTATCTTGACTTAGCTGAAGAAAACATATCGGTTCTAAAAATAATACTTCTCATTTCTTAATTTATACTGTAGTGCATGTAGTATATGGATTCCTAGTAATACAATGGCTTTTGCAGAGCAAAACAGTAGAAAAAGTATAAATACCTATGGATCCCTAAATAAAGCTGCATACAGGTAGCATTTGGTTCATATGTTTGGGTTTTTCTCTCAGAAAAGGGACCAACATGATGTAACAGGGAATAGCCAGTCCTGCCGTTGCTTCTTGGCTGTGCTTGTTTGGGCTTTTTTTTTTGACCGTGGTTTAAATTGTTAAGATATAGAAAGCATTGCTTCTTTTATCTCTTGCATTCAAACTACTGTTTTCCCATCACGGCGTGACATCGCGTAGTCATGCCTGACCTGCCATAGAAAGCTCATTCTGGAGGCATTGATGCAGCACGGAAATTATTCCTTAAAAACTCTGGTTGTCTGAAATTACTGAATAAGGGGAGGTGAGGAGGAAGGGCACGCTGTTAGAGCTCAGTGTGAATGTTTGATGAGCTGCTTTAAAATGTGATTTCGTTTTTTCTTGTTAGTCAAGTGCTGTAACTGACTAGTACTTCTGTGTAGAAATAGCTGGTGGTGGTATAAACAATTTCAACAAGATAGATCTTTATGTAATAGCTTTTGAATTCACAAGGCTTTGTGTTACCGGTGTTGAGCAGAGTGTTCTGGGTTAGAAGTTTGTTTTCCCATCTTGAGTGGCTGGTTGTTAAGAGCCAAAGTACATTTCTCCCTTTTCAGGTTTGTTCCTGCATAGCTTTGTTGTATTCTCTTGCATAAATGATGCAGAGCCTCAGTAACTTTGCATAAGAAACCACCTTTGTATAATGTGGGAATAGAGGGAATTAAACTGAGGACTTGAGCATGAAGGTTGCTTATCAAATCTGAGCAACTGAAAGTGAAAAAAATTGTTTGCAGTATTTATTTTCCTTAGTTTGGGTTAATCAAAGAGTTAAAGAGTCTAACTTAAAGGTTACATCCATGGCAGTGGTAATTTAATGCAATGTAACTGCAGCTGGTGTATCGAGTAGACTTTAGTGTCTAAGTCAGAGGAAGTTGGAAAAACTAACTTTATAGTGCAGATTTCATGTGACAGTGGTGGCTTTTGCTGCACTTTTAAGCTTCTCACCAGATTTCTTATTCAGTTTATCTTTCTCACTTTCCCCTACTCCTGTTCCGTTTTCTGTATTCACAGAGGGTGGAGAACTATTTAAGAATCACAGGAGCAGGACAGGGGTACTAAAAGCTTCAGCACAAAGCAGGCACAGCTTTGGATTTTGTAGAGATTAATACTTTGATCTGTATTAAGTGGTTTTTTTTTGAAGGACAGTAATTTTATTATTAAAAGTGAGATACGGTCTTTGGGAATGCAAAGCACACTTTTTCTGGAGTCAGTGATCTGTGGAGGGGTGGAGATGAGCAAGGGCCTGGAGCTCCTCTGGGAGCCACGGACTTTACCAGTCGCTGGGTTAAGGTGGGACCAGTCTGCAGGGGACAGCAGTTGCAGGCACGACCAAGAACTGGGTATCTTGTGCAACCTGAGAAGTTGCTCAATTCGGTGAAGTTTCTCAACAAACACAGAAGATAGGAAAAACTGAGAATTTTGACAAACAGGACAGTGTCAACCTGCTCTGATATAAAATTCTAAAGGAGAAGCAAACAGTGTTGCAAGGGAGAGTCATCAGTTGATACTATAGCATGTACCAGTTTATTCTGCACTGAAGTCCAAATACCAAATTCATCTGATTCTTCTTTGTAAACACCAATTACTTGGCAAATGTTTGTCTCTTGGTTTCACAAGATAGCTTTAACTGAAATAACCTGTCAGTACTGAAGAGAGGGAGGGCTTGTTTCTCATTCCCCATTTCTCTTCCCCACACGTGCTGCTTTTCTTTGGTCCTCATCTTCTGAGAAGTCCAGGCAGAAATGAAATAGCTTTTTTTTCATTTGTACTGACAAATGTTACAAACACAAGCTTGGATGCCAGAGTTACTTATTATTGAAAAATCTCAACCTTGCAGTATTTCAAACAACTATTACATTTGAGACAGTATTTGTATATACTTCATAATACCTAAGCTAATGCAGTACTTGTAAGCATCTAATATGCTGTAAATTAAGGGAATTTCTTCATTTTACCTGTTACAAAGCCACAGCTGCAAATCTTTTCTGAAGGGTAAAAAGCTATTGGATGGTTAGGGGACTTTGTACATGTCTACACACACACAGAGTCACTGAGATGGACTGCTTTTAGCAGAGACACTGGGTGACTGTTAGCACAAGCTCTGTAACGGCACTCCTGGGTTTGGAGGTAAAGTCAGGGTGGCATTAGGAATAGCTGAGGGTGAGCCTGTCAGTGCAGAGCTTGGGAGCTGCTGGGAAGGGTTCCCTCTTCTTGTTGATAAATCCCTTCCCTCTGTGTTTGCCACAAGCAATTGGAAGCTAAAGTTAATTTCAAACAAAACAGTGTTTTACCAGGCTGCACCTACCTTACTTTTGTGGCTTGTCCTGGGCTTCACTGAAGAATTTCTGAGATTGTGGGCAGTCACCAACCCTGGACAGGTGTGGGAGTGAAAGATGTTACTGCGTCGGCCAGGACTGGAGGAAGAATTTTTAGTATTGCTTTCTAAATTACCTGAGGGGAAAATCAGCAAGGTTAACGTGTCACATTGTTTATAGTATGTAGTTGCAGTTATATAGGTCTAGATATATTAATATTTGTTGCTTAAACAGGAAATGGCCATCACTGCCTTTAAAAGTTGTAGCAGGCTTGGTTTTCTTGCAGTTAGTTATCCATAACTGTTTCTCAAAAAATATATGCTAGCAATTAAGCTGGGTGGTCTATTGTGGAGTCTAAGGGTTTACTTTGAACTGAAACATGAATATGAATGCCTTCTGAATCTTAATGGTTTATGTCATACTTCTTTAAGTTATGGTATGATAAGAGGTCTTTGACTAGCAGTAAATGGTTTTCTGCTTAAACTAAGCAAAATGTGATGCTAGTCTTATTTAAAATGTCACGAATACCTTCCATAATTAAATACAGTTTACTGAAAAATAAACTTAAACATTAAATATATTGCTATCATGTTGGTGCTGAAAGATGCTTAAAAAGCCATAACCTTTAACTTTGATACATTTGCAGAGAATCCAAATATTTAATGTTTTCAGTGTTGCAGAGGGTAGGCAAAAAGTTAGTATCTTTCGGGACTGTTATATGCCTGTTGTGTTCTCAGATACCAAAAGGGCGTTAAGGATTTCTTTGTATTTATGCTCTGCTTAATGTCTCCTTATCTTAGACTTTTTTCTCTCTTTCAGATGGCTTGTTATTGCAGTTGGTCTAGTTCGAGCATACCTGGCTAAAGGTAGCTACCATAGCCTCTACTACTCAATAGAAAAGCCCCTGAAATTCTTCCAAACTGGAGCTTTGCTTGAGGTAGGTGTAGTCTTCTTCCCTAGAGTTACTAATAGTTGCATGAGTGTTTTCTTTAGGAGAAATAAGGCAGCCTCTGAACAGTGCTGTCTAGGTACCTGGTTTTTCATTAGCATGTATAGAGTGATTAGAAAGTGAACATAAGAAATACATCTCACACAAATGCTGAACTTTTCTTTTTAGCAAGCGGTGAGGGCGCTTACTGTCTGCTATTTAGCTTGAAGAGCAGAGCTAACTATTAAGCTTGATCTTTGAAATACAAATATTGAATCTTAAGCTCTTGTAGAACTATGTGTGTTTCTGAATCGCTTCACTTGAAATGTTAGTGATTTGAATTTTTCTTTTTGTTCTAGATTCTGCACTGTGCATTTGGTAAGCTTGCAAATTTTCACTTTTACTTTATAGAAGACTGTAGTTTCAGCAATGCATTAGCATTAAAAATGTTATGGTCTGTGAGTTGCCAGATGTAATCCTTGTATAACTCACTAATTTTTGCTTGAAGCACATTCCGAATTTTTACTCAATAATTTGACAAGTTAAATCACAAAAAGGAAAATAGTGTAACACGTTTTAAATTACTCGACATTCTGTTTTTATCTTGGTTCTCCCAATGCTATGAATCTTGGAGCAGTTGATGAATGTTTTATGGTAGATCATTACTCTCCATCTCTACATCCTGTAATCTTCTGTACCAAGATTTCTTTCCTCAAAAGAAAAAGAATTCTAGCCGGAAGTAATTTAAATTCCAATAATAATAGCATTTCAAGCACTAGAACTATGCCCACACCCATAGACTATAGATATGTGTTGTGAAATTAGGAGGGGATAGCCATTCTTTATCGCAGAATCATCTGTGCTTTAATGGAACTGTTTGGGAGAATAAGAATTACTTAAGATTTGACTCGACAATTGTTGTTAGCCTGTACTGTGAGGCTTGTTCGTTAGCTTGGTAGCAGGAAATCAATTATGTATATGTGGCCTGGGGTCAGTAGCACTGTTGTGGTTCAGTCAACCTGAAGAGCCTCATGTCTGAGGGACAGGATTGCATCTTGTCTGGTTTGTTAGTCCTCATGAATAGTGAACAGTTTGGCCCCAGCATTTGGATGTTTTGTTCGTAGAATAGATGATGTGTCACAGTCTCTCCGAGATCAAAGCGAATGTGCTATAAAAGGGAGCAGTGCCTGTCTACGTACCTTTGCTTAATTCTGATTTTTTTCTAAACAATCCAGTCCTCACTAAGAGACAGTCTTATGTTAAGGTAGTTGGTCTTGTGTTTTTAAATATAAGTGTTTGAGCTCCTATCCGTATTTGCAAGCTACTATTAAAGAGTAAGATGGCATTAAGGTTCCTAAAACTGCAGCTACAAACCTGCTATTTTTCATGTGTTAGACAAACAATCCACATACTGGAGGGTGTATCACTATGGTACAAGTAAGTTCATATTAATTCCTGTGCAAAGGATTTATATTTTTTTTATTTAAATAACCAAATGTGGTAGTTGGAAAACTTAAAATCATATACATAAATTTGTCAGCAGAGGGCAGTCTAATTCTGTATTTGATGAGTAGTTCTGACCTTCCTGAAGAACTCAGTTACTCTGAAAATGTTATCTTATGATGGGCGGTTTGTAGACTTTCTTCCCAAGAAAGGAATGATCATATACTCCTCAAATTAATGCAAAGGCTTCTCAGAGTAAACTAAATGTGTCATATGGTTGCCTCTGCTGCCAAGGCAGTCCTTCCAATACTGTTTTATTTTACTAAATCTCGGTTACTGTTTTTTACCAGAATAAACCATACATACTTTATTACAAAAAAATCAAAAATTAATAATAAAATGTGATTTTTTTCAAGTCTTATTTAACAAGGGGCAAGAAGGACAAGTTAAGTCTCAGAACACTAGGAAAAACTTGCAAATAAAATGCGATTTCACCACGCTAAATCTATAATGCTCTGTTTTCTTAAGCTAAACTTGTGTGCAGATGCCTGTGTTTACTTGACTAAATCTAAGAAAGAGTGTAAAAATGTCTAATTGGATTATCTTTTCCTCACACTTTGGAGTATATGTCCATACAAATCGGTGAATAGCAAGAGGGAGTCCTGTGTTTCACCTGGCAGGCTGGCACAGAACAGCAAACAAGATGACTGTACCAATCTGTCTGTGTGCAAAACTAATAATCCTGGCTCAGCTGATTGGAGGTGTGGATCCATTAGCCCGTGTTATCCTTAGTCACACAATCTAATATCTATGAAGACAGACATTAGCAGAATCTGGCAACATTTTATGCCATTGTAACTCTTATCTTTTCGCTTATTCTAACGAAGTTTTTTTACAGAAACTCCACTTATTATTACTGTTTAGGGTTTTTTTTCTGTTAATGGGAATGCTTGTCAGCTAAATAAAATGAGGCTTTTTTGCACAGCTGGATACCGTGCTGCTGTCTGCTGTAGTCCTACTGACTCTGGTAAAAGTTTCTATGCAAGGAGACGCAGGAAATTTGCAAGTTCCTTTGCCCCTGCTAAACTAATTGCTACAACTAGAGCTGTAATTCTATGTCACTAGAGGAGCTTATCTGTGACAGATGGCTGTATCGCCGTAACTTTTCTCTCCACATCTTTTCAGTAGAATCTGAAATGTTAGCATCTGTGAGGCAAGTTCTTCAAAATATGAAGACCGATGAGGAATGTTGCTGTCAAGCATGGTTGAGAACAGAATTTTGGCATGTGGCAAAGATTTAAAAAATTAAGAAGAGCTCTACATGATTAGAGGAGGTAACGTGTAGCCCAGAGACCCAGAGGAGAGACTGAAGGACAGGCAAATGGAAAGTGAACGTGCAGTTCCTTGACTTGTGTACCAGACAGAATCCAAGTGTATGAATGGCATTTGTGAGAAGGAAGAGCTTCTGCCTGGTGGAACTTGGGTGGAAAGAGGTGTTAGGAAGATGGGAGGCTTGGTCCGGGACCTGGAAGAGTCTGGGCATGGCTTACTGGCTGTTTGATTCTGGACCTGAGCCTCTGTCAAGCACTGCTCCAGCACGTGTGGTGGTGGATAAGTGCTGACAGATGTTTTAATAAAAAATACCAAGTTTAAAATGGTCTCTCAGGTACCTTTTCAGTGCAACATGGAAATAATTAGAGGCAAGTAAAGTTTAAATTGTAGCTGGCGAGTCGCTTATTTTGATCTCCTGTTTTGGCATAGATTGGCATTGTCTTGGCTGTAATGAAAAACCTTGTTTATCTTACTTGTGAGATAATCTTCGATGGTTCCTACACAGTCTTTTTGGCTTATTTCTAGATTCCTTTGCAAGAACATTAGTTTATCTTACTTAGGAAGGGTTGATGTAGATTGTATAAAAGAAAAGGTCTGTTGTATCGTAGGAGTGAGCCTTAATGAGTACAGATTGTGGGATTTTGTAGCACCCCCTTTGTGTTGTCTGAGTAACAGAAATTCTGCCCTGACGTTTTACAACAGAAATTAGGTTATGAACAATATGTGATAAAACAAAACTGTTTGTAGGATTTTTCCCTCTCTTTACTCTGAAAGAAGACTGATATAATGACTGTGTGACTGAAAATAACTCTAATGAAACTTCCTATCGGCTTTTCTTATTCTTTCTTCCACTTCTACTTTCCAATTTGGTCTTTACATCTTTCTGAGGCTGTTGTGTTTTGCACTAGTTTTAAAAGCACTTTTTACTGTGCATTAGGAGCTGCAACTGCTCTTCCATTCCTCTTCATCACACCATTGAAAGAAAATAAAACTTTGTTCTGTGGAATTTAGAAATTTTATATGATTTTGCAGCGTAAAACCATTTCTGCTCTGTCAGACCTGAGTGTGTAGGATCCTTTTAGTGATAGTTTAATTGGCACCTCAGAACTTGCTTAGAAGAACCAGTGAAATCTGCTTCCTTGAGAAAATATTTGTTTTTTCTGTATTTACCAATGTATCGGTTATTCCTTCTATATATGTGTGTGTGTGGTGGGGGGTTTTTGTTGTTTTGGTTTGTGTTTGTTAGTTTTATTTTGTTTGTTTGTTTTTAAGAAGTTGTATTCCCAAGAAGGAATTAAAAACTTTGTATCTATCAGAATATGGGCTAGATCAGTCTTTCTTCGAAGATTTGTGCTTTTTGCTTGCTGTTTTTTGGGATATACTGTGCAAAATGTCTTTCTTGGTTTTACTTTTTAAATCACAGTAATGAAGAGTATCTGGGATATTTTAATCAAATGGGGTTCATTGGAAAGATTGTGTCCCAAAAGTTATTTGATTCAAGTTACCTCATCTTATTCAGCTGTTTTGTGTAATAAGGAATGTGCTGTGATTGCAACAAGACTGATTGCTTTTATTTGCATTTTGATGCACAAAGTCTTGTCAGGGGATTGCATTGCATTAGGCTGTATAAATGCACCAAAGGACAGACTTCATACTCTCAAATTAAAAAAAAAACAACAACTTTTCCTTCCAGAAATTTCAAATAATTGGACTTCGGTTCATCTGTGCTTTATTTCCCCACCTCCACCTTCCACCCCGATAGTCAGGAATATTTACTAATTGCAAAATATCTTCCAGGCATTGTTCCCTCTTCTGTTGTACTGACTGCTTTCCAAGTGATGTCAAGGGTTTTCCTGACGTGGGCAGTAACACATAGTGTAAAAGAGGTAAGTTAAGCTAGAAAATAAATAGAAATCTGATGACCCTTGGTGAAAAGCAAGTGTTGATCGCTGCCTTATTTTCCTTAAAATGACTTCTGTTTGTAGCTCCATGTGAAATTGTTTATGCAAATTTCTGTGGATTAAAAGAAATAAAAATAAATCTAATGCCATCTTTTCTTGACAATCAAATAGACTGAGGTCTGATTCTCGTGTTGTGTGATGTTTTGCTCCCGAATAAGTTTTGCAGTGCTCAATGAAAGTTAAAGAGGTTCCAGTGTGTAATATGGAACCTGTAATTTGGGACAGTGTTCTATCATCTATCTCACTAGTGCTACAATTAATAGCAAAATCTCCTCACTGCCCCCTTTTTCATACACGATTTGCTTTCTTTACCATGGCACATGGAAGCTTCCCCTCAACTGTTTGTGCACAGCAATGCCTGGATGTTCTCTGTCACTTTCCAGGATAATCTTCCCTCTGTCCATTCATTTTTCTTACATTCAAGCATAGGTGGATTTGGGGGCCTGGGTGTTTTTTCTCAACGCTTACCACACCGAATATTGCTGTACTTTATACAAATCTCTGCAGAATCTTTCGGAAGCAATCTTACTTGAAAATTACTCCTGGCAGCTACTTCAAAATATAAACATGCTTTAATTGATGCAGATCATGATGACTGACCCTTCCATGTCATCTGAATGCCTTGTAGTAGCCCAGATATGCCACATCTATGCTGTTACTTTAGCCAACCAATCTTACTGGTTTTCTTCTCATTAAAGAAAGAAATTGGTCTTTATGTCAGTGTCAGTATGGCTACCTGAAATAAGCGATGGTCATCTAGTGTCATAATATGCGTAAGATCTTTTGTGACTTGACATGGAGAATGTTTTAAGGAGCTTGCCTCGTTACCAAGTCTTCAGGGAAGCTGCTTTCTCCTTCCTGCAAGCCCGTTATCACAGCATCCACCCACATGTAGAGTAACATAAGCCACTGTAGTTCCTAATAATTAACAGCCCTTTCTGATATTATGATGCTTGTTCATGTGGAGCCTTAGTTTCATGCTGTTTAAAGTGGAGGAATGTTATTTTTCTCAGACTCAAAATCTTGTAAATACTTGTCTTGTGATGGATTTCACTTTTGATGCAAATAAATGTACTTCAGTCTCACTGGAAATAAATAGTAGATTTCTTTTGAGCCATGATCCCAAGTCATTCAATTTTAGATACATGTATAAAGTATTTGTAAAGAAATACACCTGTGGTTTTGCTTGTTATCTGTTTAATGTTGCATACTCTGTTTTTGTTAATTGCTTCCTGATTTTGAAGTAATTCAAATGTTAAAGGTTGAATTGCATGGATTAGAATTATTCCATGTGTTGACTATTGGACATCAAAGGGAACCCTGTAAAATGATTGTGGGTTAGGTTTTTTGAAACTTATGCCCACATTCTGACCCGAGAAGACCAGCAAAATGGGAGAATATGTGAGCAACAAGTTCAGCCTAACATTCAATTTTTCAGAAGGCTTTTTTTTAACAAAGATTCTTTCACACAGTTTTTTCCTCACATTTGTGTGGCCTTTTGATTCAAGTCTTTCAAGACGCTGTATTATGTGTTACTTTTTTAATGTCTTAGAAATTGGGCATAAGAATGGTGAGGATGAGGAATCGTGTGATGAGTTTTTTCACCTGTGACGTAGAGCGAACAAATGAAATGAAAAGGCTGTGTTCTCACCCCTCCCCTTCCCGCCAACCAGAGAGCATGCAGTCGCACCTGGGGGGATGTGCTGAAAGTGTCACGAGTGTTCTACTTTTTCTAAAGGGCTGTCTGCACAAGTGAGCTCCATGGTGAAGTCCAGGATTAAATTCTCACACAGCTTTATGGAACTTGTAAGCTACGCAGTTGCATGATGAGGTTCTTGTAAAATAAAACGCAGTTTTCCTCTTTAACTTTTTGAGTGAGACTTGTTCAGTATCTTGCTTCTCCAGACTGTTTTCATATATAATGTAGTTAAAAGAAGAAACATCTGTATTGCATCCCTCCTTTCTGTCGGAATACACTTCTGATATGTGATGTGATTTGAAGCATGCTTCTTGCCACTAACATGTTTGTGCTTTTTGTTAAATTTAGTGCTGTTGTGTTGTTAAATTCAATATGAAAGTATTTATAATAAATGTTAAAGCATGGCAAATGTTAAAGCACTGCACACTACTTTGGGTAGCAATGAGATTCCCCTTACCTCCACCATATGATCTGTGTTAGCTTAGTGGAGGAGGGCATGGCATGTAATACAATACTTGTAATTGTTTTGTCATTGCATCAGAAAGGAATTGGTTGGTGAATTTTACTGTTTCTCCTACAAATGAGGGAAGAGAATGAGCAGGCTGGCATGAAGGGCTAGGAGAAAGTAGGCATAGGAGAACAGAAGGTGCCCTTGGGTTCAAAGTTGCCTTTTTGGATTTGTGTGAACCATGAGATGAGCTGGCGACATCGTGACCTTTGCACAGTTCTGTTCTGATAGGTAGTTAAAAAGTGGTGTCAGCAGTGATTTAATGCTTATCCAATCAGGTGCAGTTACAGATAAGTATAGTATATATTTAGAGGAACCTTTCTAGAACACACAGTCAAAAGGAAGGTGGTGTGAAGATGACATGCAGCATATTGATCTGGTAATTAAGCCTTCAGTATCTGCAGTTGTGAACTAGTATCTTAAATCACTAGTGAAGCATACTTAAAAAAGGAAAAGCATCTTAATTTCTGATATTTAAGACTAAGTTGTAGTAAAAGAAGTCCAAGCTGGAAAGTTCAGAACTCTTAAGTGGGTGAGTGCAGCTGAAAGGCCTCATTCATCACTGCTTTACATCTATGTGAAATTTCAGTAATACTGTGAAGTTTCCTTTTTTTTTTTCAATTGGTGTACAAGAGAACCAGCGCTCTGGAGGGAGATGTGCTGTTTCATCATTACAGTTGCATAGTGCTGCTGGTCTTACTCTTCTGCACTGGATTGCTTAATTTTGTGTTAGCTGACATTTTCTGCAAATAATTTGTCAAACTGTTACTCTTAACATGGAGAAATCTATAGAATTTCCTTTTTCATGCATAAGGAGAACAGTAAAAACCTCTCAAGCTTTACTTTTTCAGTTCCCGATTCTCATCTTTGCATCTTAAAAGGCTACTGATTCTCTTATATTTTAACAAACATTGTCTGCTATACATAGTATTGAAGATAAGCTAAAATGTGTTCAGAACCCTCCTTGATGATAAATTGGTTTGAAATACCTGCCAAAAAATATGCCTGTGGTGTGATTGACCCTTATTAAGGTAGTTGGACAAATATGTTATAAATAAAGTATAAAATGTGCATTGACTTTTGTTTAACATCTTCTTCAAAGACTGGCATGAAAAAGTAGAGGAAGAGAAATTGGGGATTGAGAGCAGTATTTGGCTTAGTGGTTTATTAAGGATCAACTGTTTGTTGGCTGTGCTATCCCCCATATCCTCAGCTTGGAGGAGGAATGATGAAAATGCAGCATTAGCAGTGCCTGAACGAGTAAGACTCTTGAGAGACTGTTTTGTAAATCACTTCCCAGGGGTCTGGTAATGTGCGTATGAGACATCTTTATTTGAAGTATTGAAAAATTGTCAGTCCTCAAAGAGATGTACTAATAGTGACAGACTTATGACAGATCTTTTAGTGTGTAAAGAACATACGTTTAAATTATGAGATGTGGAATGTAGCTACAATATGATGATATAGTGTACTGCACAGAACGGAACTATTTGAGAGTGGTGTGGGTCACTTTTCTGTGAAAACTACCACCAATTTCCAGTGCTTTTTCATCCTTAAGTAGGAACACAAGCTATATAGAGGCACAATCAGTGATTCTTTAAGTGAAATTAACAGGGTGGTGTGTGTGTGTTTTATAATGGTGTGAACTGTTCTAACTTGTAAACACAGTTCTAATATTAAAGTAGATGGGAAAGACTAGACCTGAGAAGGCAGTGTTACAGAAGTCCTATGATAGAACTGGATTGTAACCACCAGATTTTCTACTTCTGTATGGATCATTCGCTGTTAGCCTCATGGTTTCTTGTCCTTGCTCGTGTCCTGGGGTGATAATTCGAGCTACAAATTTTTGTTTGTTGGTTTTATCGACTTCCATAGTTAGGGAATGAAGAGGGGTTTCCAAGTACAGGTTGAAGTCTGTGATGTGTATTTAGATGAGCTCACTAAACTGCTGCTCCCGATTTGACCAGAAGATGCAGCTCTGGAGTGCCTGTGAAGCATGTTGTTCCTTGGGAACAGCATCATCTGTGAAGTGCTGGTAACTTCTCCAGGTTGAGTGCTAAATCCTGCTTATAAAGCAGACATCAAACGGGATTAGGATCCTGTAGCGAAGTAAAAGTAGATTTGGTTTCTTCTCTCAAAATCTTCAAATAAGTTTTGGATTTTGTTATTTTATGGTGAAGTAATGGAGATTGGTCTATAAGCAAATTTATCAGTTTCATGTGGAAAAACAACAAGATGCATTTGCTGCAAAATGCAATGAAAGTGACTCAAAATGCTGTATGCAACAGAGTATAGATTAACAGCAGGTCTACATTCCAGGATATCTCAAGATTTCTGCATAAATCTTTCTGGGTTTTTTTAGTCTGCAACAGAAAGCTTCTTATGGATAATCCTCATAACCTTTTTTATACACAAATATGTGATCAGTCCTCTCCTACTAAAAGGTTTCTGATTGCCCATATATTTCCTTGTTCCATTTTTCATTTGTACATGTACTCTGCCCAAGATGAATAGAGCGTGCCACCCACACCTACTGACCTCCTTTTCCCTTTTTTCAAGAGTTGGAGGAAAAAAGAAAATGCAGGCCCCTGTGGTTGAGCTCTTTTTGTTCCCATGGTCCACTGAATTTGGGCTCAAGGTACTCATATAGCTGAGAATTATGTTGAAGGGGGACAGAAGGATGGGGAAGGCTGTGTAAAAATCTTGTTTGTTCTCTCAAGACTTTGTAGTGCAGGTATGTGACCCCACATACTACTTCATCAGTGATACTCCATCTGAAACTTAAACCTCATAGTTATGCTCCCAAGTCTAGTAAATCTAATAATTCATTTAAAAATACATGCTTTTGAAGGTTAACCTTCAAAAGATGGAGTAAAAGCTGGTTCAGTGATGTGTGTCTGAAATAAAAGCTTGAAGAGGTGTAAAGCAGTGAAACATAATAATGCCTTGAGTGTAACATTAGAGGAACTATGCTGGATACAATAAGCTGAAAAAGGAGCAGTGAAGCAGGTAGTTGTCACGTTTACTTGAGGTGAGACAATCTGAGCTGCTGTTTCATCTCTCCTCCCAGCCCGTGTCCTGGTGTGAGCTGTTTTGCTGCTGTGCAAAATTAAGACCCAGTTTCTCATTTGTAGAGAGAGGGAAACAGTGCTTCTACTAAGCAGCAGCATGGACTAGGATCAGAATATAAAGCCTAAAGCAGTTATCAAGTGTTAGACTAATGTGTTAGCGTCCTTTCTGCTTGCCGCACTAGGTAGCAATCGTAGGACCTAAATAGAAGCTGGTACTATATAGGAATGTGAAGAGTTTTGAGTTTTTCTCAGCGTTTCATTGATTTTTTTCATACTGATTTACCTTGCATAGAATGGGAGATCCTAAGATCACCAAGCAGAGCTATTCTTAAGTGAGTAAAAAAATATGGAGCATGATGAGCGGTTTTACTGTTGTTACTAATGTTGCTTTTAAACTGATTCTTGGAGTCTGTTCTGTAATATGAAGCAGTAAAGCACAACCCATGGGATTTGATTTCTCTGAGGTTTTCTGGGGTCTGGGGAGTAATTGGTAACATGTGAATTCATACTGAGCTTTTTTTTTTTCTTTCGTACAGGTACAAACTGAAGATAGTGTCCTGTTGTTTGTGGTGGCCTGGACAATCACTGAGATAATCCGTTATTCTTTTTATACATTTAGCTTGTTAAACCATCTCCCTTATCTCATCAAATGGGCCAGGTAAGTGGCATAATAGAAATCGTAGTCTTAAAGCACTGATTTAACAGGGTTATTTATCTTTTAAAATACTTGCAGTACAAAAAGTTGGATTCTCCCTGGAGCTAATTGCCCTGTTTGTGAATGTGACTTCCTAGCTGCTTTCCAGCAGATTTCCGGGTTTAAAAAATCTATTACATTTTAAGCTGAAAGAGCAGTTTTTCAAAATTCAATCTCGTTTACAAAGTGATTGTGTTTGTCAGGAACTGGCGTTTAACAGTAACCCTTGAATCCAAGGGTTGTACTTGAAACGGTCTGTAAGCTCATTGATTAATATCAATTGTGTTTTGCCCTGTTTTAAGTGATATAATGACCTCTACCAAAGAGTTCAGAGATCCAAGTAACAAAAGTTAGGGGACAGGATGTGGAGAACAGTTTTAAAGATAGTTTCGTATTTGCAAAGGTAATCTGTAAATAATTCAAACTGCTGATTTGAATACTTATCTTGCAGTAATGTTGATGCCTTGCCGTGCTCGAGTCATGCTAAGGAAATTAAATACCGAGTTGAGAATTAAAAATGTGAATATCCATAACAGCGTTTAACAAATACTTTGTCAGAGTTTGTAATAACTTTAATACTTTCTGTAAATGTTTTGTTCTAGGTACACTTTGTTTATAGTATTGTATCCAATGGGAGTCTCAGGTGAATTACTTACAATATATGCTGCATTACCCTTTGTCAGGCAATCTGGATTGTATTCCATCAGTTTACCTAACAAGTACAATTTTTCTTTCGACTATTATACATTCCTGATCCTGGTTATGATCTCCTACATTCCAAGTAAGTATGAGGTTTAGATTTATTATTTGTAGTATTAAAAGCTGTAGTAGGAAAAGCTAATAATTGTGGGATTAACATATATGTAACTAATTTTGCAAAGTTAGTTTTAAAAATTATCTAAAGAAAAGAGTTAAAACTGCAGGGATTGCTTTCTACCAACACCAGCAAAAGAGTAATACATTTTTTTTCTGTTATGCTTGGAGTATAAAGTAACTGTGGTACTTGTTGGCAAATGTTGACATCTTCATATTTTCCCCCCTACTTAAAGACTTTTAGGAGAACAAAGCTCAAACCAACTTCTTAAAATTTAGTTCTTTATCAGGAATAAGAACATTGGTTTTGCATTAGTGGGTAGGGAACCATTTCTGTTCAATTAACTTGAATTGACATGATCTCTGGTTGATGTTTCTGTAGATGGAATGAAGATTTGGCTTTCCTTTGAAATGGCGAATAGGAACATGGAAGCCTTTAGCAAATTTAAATGTGCAAATAAAGTCTAGCATGCAGGATAATGTATTGATGATGTGCTGCTGTTAGCTGTCTCTGCAGCTGTCTTTATATGAACCTTGTTGTTTGTGCAGAATGATAAATTCAAAGATTTGAGTTTCAGTGATGTGGCTGTCTCTGTAACACACACACTTATGCCTTCAGTGCACCATCTTGTAATTCTGACATCAAGGTTCATAAGTTTTTCCAGCTGTTCTTAAAAAAAAAAAAAAATCACTTTTCATGCATTTGTTTTTCCTTGTCCCCCTCCTCCAAAAATGGTGATGTTACCAACTCCAAGCAGTCAGAATGATTTCTTTTGTTTTAGTCAAAATAACCACAAGTGTTAATTCCTTCTTGTGCGGTAGCTAGATTACGGTTGATGGGCCGTGTGGGAGGGAACCCACATTGAACCCAAGTAACAATTTTAGCCTGCTTTCTTAATTAAAATTCCTGTCTCTTAAATGAGGTATTTTCTGTGAACCGTTATAATTTGCTGCATGTGTAACGTGCATGCAGTTTTGTTTTGGTTTTTAATTATTATTGTGAATTGGTACGTTAGCCCTGAGAACCAACCGTTTGGACTCGAGCGGTTTTAGGTGCCTTTTCACATGAAGGTATTCCTGTGGTATTCTTGAGATAGAAGAAAAGCAATGTTCATTGCTGTCATTGATTGTACCGTGGTTCAGCTGTTCATTCATAAAAGCTACCTGTGCAGGAGTTACGCGTTCTGAACCCACTTGGAAATTGAAAGCAAGTTTTGAAAACTGTTGTTAAAAATTGAGTTTCTACATTCTTGATAGTTGCATCTTACCATTTATCTCACTTCAAATCTCTAATGTAGTACTTGTCTGTCAAAATCAACATCTTGCATGAAAAGATGTCATTCAGTTATTTGCATATAATGGATCCCCATTACTTAGACTTCTCATGGAGAAACCACATGGCTCTGTATTCTCCTATGTCTCTGGACAGCTGTATTCACTCCTTAACACTGGTGGAGTGAATTGGGATGGAGGGAACAACAAGGAAATGAAAGACAGGGTAAAGAAAGCCAAAACAAAAAATGTTGACCTGAAAAAAAAAATTTACTACACAAGTTAGACTTTGGCCTATATGACAAACACTTTGCATGTGTAACTGATACAATTTAAGCTGATGCTGACCTTGTTTAATCTTTGTGGTTCACGAAGGTTTAGTGTCTCATGGCGATTTCAGCTTTTGCTGTTTATGTATGTATGTTTTCCATCCCCTACTTTGTTGTTCTGCAAACATACTGTGTAATGTAGTCGTAGAAACGGCAGCAGAAAAAGCTTTGCATGGAGGAGAAAGAAGAGATGAAAGAGAAACCAGTTTGTATAAAGTTCCTTCTATCCTGAAAAAGCGACACCAGGATTATATGAAATGAAATAAATCTGGAAATTTCATTATTTTGGAAGGACTTTTTCCTCCCTGCAATGTTTTTTCTTTCCATTGTCTGTGGGCAGTTCAGGAAACTTTTCTCATCCTGCTTGTACATGCAGGCATTTTGCATTTAACTAAAATTTGATCGCCCTAGCAAAAAAGAAATAGTACCTGAAGCCTAAGGAAATAACATTTATTCTCTTTGAAGAATGAAAGGCAATAGATGATTTGAGTGGAAAGCAGATAAGCGTGTTTTCTTTTAGTAGAGAATTGGTGACCTTGAGCCTGTGACTGTGCATCTTACATTGACATGTAAGCCTCGCTTAATCTGTATTTACTTAAGTCTGTTTTCTCTTCAGTCTTTCCTCAGCTGTATTTTCATATGCTACATCAGAGGCGAAAGGTACTCTCCCACACTGAAGAACACAAGAAGTCGGAGTAATTCCAACTCTTTTTCAGAACTTTTCAAACATCAAAATGCTGCAGTTTTTCAATACACAGCACATTTATAAAGAATATACCAAGATAAAATAAGTCAGAGGTAAAAGACCAATAATTTAGCAAGAATAACCAATAAATCTGATTTCACTGAAATTCCACAATGTAAAACATTGAAATAATTTTCAGCTTGCAGTGCTTCAGAAAACTTTTTAACTTTGTATGGCTTGGCAGTTAGCCTGTTCCTTAAATGATGTGCTAAATGGTTTTCATTTATTACTAAATGCTTGAAGGTTGCAGTATGAGTGATGAAGTTGTACCCACTAAATGCTTGAATTTGGATTATATTACTGATACCTCTTTTTTTTTTTTAAGTGCTTGACTGCATGCCAGAAACTGTATGTATTGCTGTGAAAGCAAACAATATGCTCTGGAGTACTTTAGGGTTTTGTCAGAGACTCCAGTGGAGAATGTAATCTGGGCCGAGTATTTGAATTTAGAGAGGTGGGTTGTGTATTTAAAAGGTGATGGGAACAAGAACAGGAAACCAGTTATGGGAAATGAGGGGAATGTGGTTCTTTAGGAATTTAAACAGTAGGGTGTCTGACCAGAGTGTGTTCTCTGAAGATCTTGTTTAAGCTGATTACTCAAATGCTAACGTTAATTCAGAGGCTATAATGCTTATCTGAAACATTAAAACTCCTCTTAAGTACTGCATCCCTGGATAGTTTTTTAAATATTAAAAAAATACTAAGTGTAATATTTCTAGTGATATTGGCAATGAATCTAAACAATATAAGGAGGCAGGTCGCCCAGAAACAGGTGCTGTTCTCCCTTTTTTTACTTCAAATTATCATCTCTAATGACTGCCCACTATCTCAGTGGTACTCATCTTTTAGTGTTGAGGACTATTTGGTCTGCTGTGGCGTCATTTGGGGGCCTTGTTCCTCAGCCAAACTTTTCTCAAGTGACTAATGGGTATCACTGGCACATCGAAGCAGGCAGTTCCAGGCATTCAGCTTCGGAAATGTTGCAAAGTCATAAACTCCTTCTTTGAAAGCAGATTATCTCATGTGTTACCTGCTGCTTTTGCGGATTGGACAAGCCTTCCCTCATATGTTCTTTTGAAAGAGCAGGAGACTGTAGAAAGTTAAATTTTCCTAGGTGCTTTCTCTGGGTTCTCAGGCTAAGCCTTCCCTTGGGAAGGTAAAACAGAAAATGGGGGAACTGAGAAAAGCTTGTGGTGAGTCAGAAAGCAGTAATGCTGTGTGAGCAGTGCCCCAAGTTATGAACAAATGGTTGACTGGGGGCAGGGGTTGGGGAATGGAAGGGACAAAGAGAGCAGGGAAATGAGCAGATATCCAAGCAAAGGCGAAAGGAAATGTCGGTTATGGCCTTTGCTCTGTTAGGAATTGATAGACATATAGTCCTATCTGCACCCAGTCAGAGTCACTAGACAACAACACAGGGACTTCTCTGGCTTCCCTCTTGTAACATCAGAATTAGTGCATAAATGAGGAGTGACCACTGCTGTAGTACCTGCAGCTCCAGTCTCGTGCTGTGCCTGCCAGCACCTCCCCCTGGATGTGGCCCATATCTGTGTGCCAGTTGCCCTTGACACATTGCAGCTTTCCCTAAACGTAGCCAGGAAGCACTAAGGGCACAGGCTCTCTGTTGTAGCACTTGGGGAGAGCTGGATTTACAGTTATTTTGGTCTATTTTTGTCAGAGCTATATTAAAAACAAAATGAAAAAACACTTGGCATTTTTCAGTAATTTCCTTTGGCTGTATCAAAATGTCTGACTGAATTTTCCTACCACTCAGTAACACATATAACACCTTTCCTGTTCAACAGCACCATTGTAAGCAAGGAGAGGGTAAGAGACAATAATGATCTTTGCTTCTATTGTAAATCTTTTGGAGACACTTATTGGCTGTAATCAAAACACGATGACTATATAAAACCTCAAAGTGGTTTTGCATTCAAAGATGCAACAATTGCAATTCATTTCTTCTTTGGGTTATGTGGTGCTTTGTTGTAGTGATCTGAGAAATGTTGCATTAGACACAATTCATTGTTCAAAAGTGTAAACTTCTACCTCTGAACAGAACATCTCCTTTTGCTTATACTTGCTAGCGAAGGAGTTAGTGCTAGTATTTCTGTAGGATGTCATCTAAAAGATCTGATTTCCTGATGTGGTTGGGTTACTTGATATTGTTGATGCTCAGCTCCTGAACTTTTCTTGATTTGGTTTCTGTCCCAAAATAAAATATTTGGTTTCAAATTTGTTGCTCCAATTTGGAGGGAAAAAAATGGCTGTGTAATATTCCTGTATGAAATGAACTCATAGCTCTGATGAGAAAGATGTAGTACAGATCTGTATTAGATAGCATTGTTACTATGTAGAAGCAGAGAGCTGTCAGAAGGGAGAAGGCTTGTACAACCAACATCTTCACTGAATAAGCTTTATTATGGAATATTTACTTTAATTGAAAACACTGATTTACCACACAAATGCAAATAAACTAGTCTTTTAAAAAATAGTTACTTTTCCTTTTAAAAGAAAAATAAATTGCTTTGAACAAATCTTATCAGTGAAGTTGGTTTAAAAATTATACTCTAGAGTACGAACATGCGGTTGGTATGTACAAGAACATCAGCACTTCAGCTTGCAGTGCTTTTCAAGTTTAGCTTCTAGGGAAGTCACTGGAAGGTGATCTTGACTAAGAACTGTAGTGTGATACCCTAATACTGTTTGGGTGTTTCCCTAAAACTGACTTCGGTCACACATGTGGGATTTTTCCTTCTCATAAAATAAGAACAAACTTCCCCTCGTCTATCACTGAAATTGTAATGTTTATATGAACTTTATAATAGAAGCTTTGATTAGTACTCTTTGTCACAAGTCTAGAGGTTTGTTGTGGGGGGGGGTTGATGTGTGTTTTTGTTTTGTTTTTTCTCATAGACTGTTTCTGTGGCTTACGTGTTTTCTATCAGCATCACCAAACGTGCAGCAGACATGTTTTCTGCTTTGGTAGTCTTTGTCTTATGTACACTGGCTCAGTTAACAATACTTTAAGTTCTGTCATGCTGGCATTGTCTGAATTAGACATTACCTTCTAAAAGACCAAGGTTCTTGCCAGTGTATAGTTTACAACTGGAACTGTAGAAATGTTGATATTGTAAATTTAGAGTAAGATGGAGGTTACAGTGCAGGTAAATTGTAATTTTTCACAATGCGATGTTTCTTTCAAAGTGTTTTTATTTATCAGTAGAAGGGTTGGCCTTTGTGTGGACCAATCTGCTGTGACATTTTAAAACCGGTCTTTCAGCTTAAAATCTTCATGAGTATACATCAAATCATACATTTTGATGTATATTTTATATCAGTGAAATTTGGGTGAAAACTATATACAGTCATTTTTGTATTTTTTTCTATGTTGTGAAGAATAAAATTGTAATTTTCTAAGTCTGATTCACTAAGGTTATTATAAGTTAAATGTATTTTTTGTATATTTAGGAATCTGGTATTACCTGGAGCTCTGAAAGATTAAGCATAGACTTTTTATGCATGTTTGGAAGATATTTCTACTTGATAATGCAGTGAAATGGTTTGTATGCTAAAATACTAGTCCGTGTTGTTGCCTTGTGACATTGATTCTGTGCTCTCTGCCTGGATTTGGCCTACTGATCACTGATACTAACTGCTGTAATCCAAATAAAGTAATTCTGAACAAAATATGCTGTAGTGTTACTGTTTAAGGAGCAAAAGCAGATACTTTAGAAATGTGAATGTATGGGTTTTTATTCATTTGTATATAATGTGTACCTTGCAATTTACAAGATTTTTTGGCATACATAACTTTTGAGTGCAAACAAAAGAAATAAGCATCTTGATACTGTTACGAATGCTGTGCTTTTCACTTTTTTAAAAAAGGTGTTCATGACGAGGTGTTAAATGACTCTGTTAACATTGAAACTTAGGACTTCCTGAAGGATCCTCAACAGAATGCAAGCTCTTTGCTCTCCTGTTGTTGTCTGTACTCTAGATGGTGATGGTTTTCTACCAAAAAAAAAAAATTGTTTGAGTCTTATAAATATAGTGGAATGCTTAACTAAGGCAACAGAATACTTTAGAGTTCATTTACTAAATATAATATGTCTGCTACCACGGCAACGTTCTTAGTGTTTTTAACACTTCCTAAGAGAGATTTAAATACCATGTCTAGATGCCATTAATGCTCATAAACAATAAGTTATAATCTTCTAATGGGAACTGAGTAGTTGCTGCAGAGTGAGTGCTGTTATTCTAGGCATATGCTTGTCATAAGATTGCACAACTACAGTGATTTTTTTGTTTGATTGCAAATAGGATGAAGTAATGTTGTCATGCCCAGCATCAGCACATGTCCTACGCATGATGGCTGTGTTATAGCGCTACTATGTAATTAAAAACTCCTCTTTGAAATGTTACACCCTGGAGAGTGGCTCTGAGCTCCATTTGTGCCTTAGAGTAACTATTATTAGTTGTTTGTGTTTCCTCTTTCCGTTTTGAAAACAGTATGTTTGGAAACACTTTTAGTTACCTGGAGTAACATTTAAAAGTCTAAAAAGCATAAGGATTCTGTGTGTGTGCAAATTCGTTTCAAAATAGTATTGAAGGCTTATCTTAAGGCATTGGCGGTTCTTGACATAAGACTTGAGGGAAAGACCTGTGCTGGTGTGCTGAATGTAAAATAAAAAAAGTGTGAATATCTGTGTGATTCAGTTTCATTTGCTATAGACTGAACATTTCTAGAGTTGGAATTGACTGAATGATTCAAGCCACCTGACTTCCCTGGGACTTCCATTCAGTATTGTGGCTTTTAAATTCTGCTTCGCATCTCCTAAACAAATACTCTTCCACAATTGTCAGAAGACTTCTAATATTGTAGTGAGAGAATTAATAAAGCTTCTGCTGTGGTTTTTAAGGCTACTTTGAAGTGGTTGAAATTAAAAACGTGGATGGAGAATTTGGAACTCTTTTAATATTGTTGATCACTGATTTTCAGAATAGTACTTCCCTTTACAGATGTGAAAGATCCTAAAGCCCTTTTATGTGTTGACATGGGCATTAGTATTGTCAGAGATGTTTTTTTCTTTGATGTGCTGACTTTGGTAATGTGCTAATATTAGGGAAAGATATGGTACTGTCAGTATTATATAGTAATTTGTCTAGGGTTTTATGTAGATGCATATTATTTCGATCTCCCACTATAAAAGCAAAACTCACAATATTTAGAAACACTTCCATGTCTAGCTATACTTGTACAAGTTCTGTCACAACAAACTGCCTCTCTGTAAATTAATTCTTTATAATTTGTACATAGAAATTTTACATTACCTGGTACTACGGGAGGATGTTATTATTGGGAAATTCATTAGTGGAAGTTTTTGCAGAAGCTTATTGAGCTGAATTGTGAACACAGAATTGCATTTTGGCCTGTCTTTTTGACTCTTGCTTTAGACAGTCTGCACAATCTTCTGCAAACCATCTGTAGCTGTCATTTAGGCACCATTAGACATTATACTCTCCATGTATAAATATCACTTGCAACAAGTGTACATTAAAAACTCTAATACTGACATTTTCTAGTTCAAACCCTTGAATTTGCAGAGCCATATTTGCTGCGTGATCTATGTTCAGCCTATTGGACACTACAGTGGGTTAGTCTCGCTCTAAAAACAGCGATAATCTGAAAAATATATAGGCATTTCAGGTATCTTCTTTAAAACTAGTTTTAAGTTGATATCCATTTAAAGGTCAGCACTTTGGTTTTTCTGCATCAAGCATCCCTATGAAAAAATTCAGTTGTGGAGAGGATGTAGGAAGTGGAGGGCCTTCCAGTCAGCCTAACACTAAATCACTTTATGAATTCAGTTTACCTTTTAGTTAAAGATTTCTTTGAGTAAAATACAACCTCTTCACTTACTGGATAAGAAAAAGATACTGAGTGCTGGTCTTCTCTACTAAATGATAGTCAATAAAAGGATGAGATGGAAGAAGAGGAGAGGTACTAGAGGATACAGAGCTACCGTTGTGCTTCCCAAAGAATAGTTGGGACTTATCAAAAGATGAAACCTTCTTCCTTTTTTCCTTTGGTGTCCAGTAGTTTGTGGGTGGGTTTTTTTTGTTTGTTTTTGGTTTTTTTTTGGTTGAGGTTGGTTTTTTTTTTTGGTGGTGGTTTGGTTGGTTTGTTTATTTTTTTTGGGGGGGGGCGGGGGGAAGGATGGTGAGAAGTGTTGTTTGGTTTGGGTTTGTTTTTTTTTTTAGGCAGGATAACAGCACTTAATGGAAATGCTGCAATGTTTTGTCATGTGTGCTGATGACAAGAAGTCCCTTCCATTCTCTACAGGGTGTTAATTGCGTGATTATGGGGAACTGGATGCACTGGCTTAGGTGCTCTGCTTTAGTCCTCTGTTCCTGTGTATAAACTACTTCAGGGAAAGCTACTGGTTTGAGTAGTTTTGAGTAGTAAATGTGTTTCCTTGCACAGATTTTTGGTGAGATTTAAATTAAGAAAGCACTTTAACTGTTCTGAAGTTAGCAAACTGGAATAGTTTGCATCAGCAGGGAAACCTGAAGTGAAATTGAAAGTAAGACATTGCTGTTTAGTTTACTTTGTGAGACTGGAAATTACCAGTTGATATTGTCAAAGCCCTACCAGAAGTAAACTGTGCAATCTGAAGGTAGTGGAATTATTCTTCAAAAGGTATTATCAAAGGATATGTGGAAATCTGCTCTAAGCATACGGGTGTGTACAAACATGGGGCAGCTGTAAGCATTCATGGGCTGGTGTGCTCCACTGGTGATACATGACTGCAGATCAGGCCATAGCTTGCCAGATTTTGACTACATAAGTGGCTGGTGGAAAGATGTAGAACTGCTCTGTACCACTGGTATTAAAAATAATATTATTTATTCTCAATTACATGTTTTAAACTGATACTAGTTTGCATAATAAACTATCGTTGGAATACTACTATATGAATTATTCAGAGTAAATGTACTGTACAATATATTGTTATCTGCCCATTGAAGTTGTGTAATTCAGAATTACTTTTCAATAAAAAATGTCTGATTTTGCATATTTTTATTCAAGGCTGGCTTTCTCATGAAAACAGGGAAGGCAATAATTTTTTTTTCTTGCCCATTTACCTGTTCTTGACTGGAACTACAGTCAGTAAAAAGTGATAGCCAGACCTGAAAGAAGGTTAGAAGTCTTGGAGAAATTCACAAGAATCACAAATTCCTACTGCTTGTGTCAGTGCTTGGCTTCAGAGCACCTACAGCATGTGTTAATCTGATGTCAGAGTAAACAAGGATGGGGGTCAATGCAGAAAATAAGATGAAAACATTTGAGACGTAAGTTTTGCTAATCTTGTGCACAGAATAACACCTTTTCATGCACCCTCTTGTGGTTCCTTACATAATTGTAACGGTATCAATCTGGGTTGTGGTTTATGGGCAAAACCTCCTAACGCTGGGCTCTGTTTTCAGGTGTCTGAAGCTAGGCTTCCTGGTAGTGGAAGTCCAGGAGTTGCCAGTGTGCTTAGTGCTATAATGACAAGGCCTATCACACACTTCTGTTTTAGATACGTGTGACCTTAACTATTTGTGCTTGTGCTGCAGATAAGTAATTTTGTAAGTAGAACTTAAGACTGAGCCTCACTACAGTTTGTGTAAAGGTATTTTACAAACTAGATTAAAACTGTATAGCTGACATGCCAAAAGCATAATTGTTCTGCTCTGAGTTTCACACAGGCTACAGGAGTCCACTTGGCACAAATATTTCAGTCATGCTAACATTGCTATTATCCATAGGTGAGTTAGCAAGGCTGAGTACTGAGTAGGGATATATGGGCTATAATTAACAAATTAGCTGCTAAGTTCAGTGTCTTTGTAAAGAATTGGGTTCCTTGTCTACTTTTTTCTTAATGTCAGGATTTTGTGAAATCCCTGTGAATGACTAGCTGAATTATTTGTGTTACGGTGAATTTCATGATGCAATCTTCCTGTATTGCATATATGCATGTGTTGCAGATCTGTGTCCCAGCTCTAGCTTGTCCTAAACAGCATAGAAATGCAAACATTTTTAGTTTCGCCTTTGGGGTGAAATGTGGATGCTGCTGTGAAAAAGCTGACAAATCTGATTCAATAAGTACTTTCTCTTGCTAGACTTCTTTGTACCCTTAGGAAACCTAGAAGTCATTCACGAGTCAAATAGTTTTGGGTTGGGTTTTTTGGTTATTTTTTAAGTGACTGTGGTTTTGTGTTTTCAGAGTTTTCTATTCACTTTTGGTTCCATTCTTTGTGAATCATCAGATTATGGAGGGGAAAAAAAGAGACTAGATAATAGCTGCTTGTTCAGTTTCAGTATTTCATGCCTCCATGTTAGATTCTCTTATTAGCTCTGGGTTACAGAGGGCTGCTTTGGACTATGCAAAGATAGTCAGTGTTTTGAGGTCACTGTCTAGATGTTGTTCCCAATTTTAGGTAAATAATGCAAAGAAAGAATGCTAATATTTGTCTGTGGCACCTGTTGTAATAACAATAGAGTAAAAATGTTTTGGTAGAGGTTTATGAGGCCACATCTGAAATCAGAATTTATGTGAACTGTTTATGTGTTGAAGAACTTTAAGTCTGTGCTTCACTTAGCTCTCTGACCATACTCGTTGGTTCTTTCATGGCTTCCAGAAGGATCTTGTGGAGGTGATACCATTCCAGTCATTTTGTGCTAGCATTCTCTAAATCTTCCATTTAGTTATTATTTTAACTAAAGAAACACTTTTTGATAAAAAAGAGAAGCCCAGAGAGGCAGGGTACCTAAGGGAATTTTGTTCCCTCCAAAAAGGAATAGCTTTTACGATTGGGCAAATAGAATTTGGGAAGGCTAGGGTAGGGTGGAAGGTGGAATGTCAGCCTTTCTAGAGAAGGGATAGTAAATGTGTCTGTTTTGGCACTGCACAGTCATGTGATATTTGTGTTTGTTGATCTCTATTAGCAGAGCGAATAAATATTCTCATTTTGCAGATTACAATACAAAGAATACTTGTATTGATTAAGGTCATAGTTTGTAAATACCCAAGTTGAGACTGAGATATAGAAGCTTCTCACTTTCACAGTCATTCTTCAGAAACTGACTAGACCAAGACACCGAAGGAAAAGGTAACTTACCAATGTATAATTTTATTAATAGAGAATAATTGCCTGAATGGTCTTATAATAAATGTTGGACATTTTAAAGTTACTTTACAGCCATCCAGGATATGTTGCTGTTTTGCTTTGTTGCGCAAGTCTTTTGGATGAGACCAAACGTAAGTCTTCATCTGCTGTTTATAATCAGGTTCCTGAATTAGAAACAAGAAGCAAGGGCTTGAAACAACTGCATGTTAGAACTAAAGCTGTAGGTAAACTGTCCATATTATAATCTGTACCCTTAATATTACAATATCCTACTAATTATCTTTCTTCTACTACAGTTCTGAGATAAAAGATCCAGTAATATGATCACCTAAAAGTAGGCATTAGTTTTAAGATTTTTAGTATCTGTGTGGAATATTACATTTTCTTTGTCATAGCCCTCTATGTCCTTATTGTGTGAAGTACCCAATTACTTGGCACTACTCTTTGCTTCTAGTATAGCATCCTTATTGTTTTCACAAGTTACAGATTTCTTGAACAACCTATTCTAGCTGCTCCTTTACCTTTCTTTAAACTTGCCACCTCATATTTACTTACCTGTTTTTAAAGTTACAGGCTTCTGGTTGAAGACTTGTTTCTCCCTCTAGCAAGAGCAAAGCTTTTTTCCCCTCTGGCTAAGGATTTTTAAAAAAAACCCAACAAAACAACACCCAACTTTGATGTCTTCAGCTTCAGCATCAATTATTGTAACATTAGAAAAAGCAAAACTATTCATATGTAAAAATGTCATGGTGAACAGAAACATGAATAATACTCTGGAACTGAAAGTATTGGTGTCTGGTACTTGCATATGTAAACTTTCTGCAGAAGGGGCTATAGCTTACTGTACAGTGGAATCCTGACTTGGTTCCAGTGGTGAAACGTAACAACCTTAAAATTATTTGGCCTGTTACCTGAGCAATGCTTTGTTGATACCTGGAACTAAATGTAGTAAGATGTTGGTGCTGGATCTGCAACATGCCTGGTTCTTATAGAAACCTACTTAGTAATTTTCTGTGAAGCAGAATTAATTTTAAACATTAAGTTGTTGTGGGTCATCTTTCTCCTTTTACTTGATTTTCCAGTTGCACGTTTTTGTGAAAAGGTGAGATCTTTTCTGCTGGTTTTGAGAGAACTCTGAAATGGTCCTTTATGTACAAAACAGCCAGACTAACCAATCATGGAATTCTTGAGTTTTGTTCTACTCTAGTGTATGGATAGTGGCAGCGTTGTGTAATATCCTAAGAAAAGATAAATTCCATCTGAAAGACAGTTGTATGTATATATAAAAATGTCTCCTCAAGGAAAGGGAACTGTGATGGCAGTATTGATCAGCTGGAGTATATAGCATCTAGCAGGAAAATGACATGCAAGTGAGCACTGCTGTAATTGTTGCATGCATTTTTTTAGTGAAAATCTTTAACTGTGTGTTCCTGGTGAGTAAAAGATGCTCCATGAAAGCAGCTGCTGAAAACTCAGCCTGTGATTTTACAAACCTTCACTGAAATGTAGAAAGACCTACATTGCTGTAGTTTGTGGAGTTACTTGCAAATGTAAAGGACACATTTGGAAGGTTATCTGTTTTTTCCAACTCTGCAAACCTCGCATTATTGCTGTGCCTTGATATTTAGGGCTACTTGTGAGCAGGGATTTTTGATGTTTGGACAAGAGTCTAGACAATTGTCAGTTTCATCTACAAAAGCTAAGCAGTTATCTGATTTCAGTTTTTAATAAAACATGATACAGAACATCAAGCGATAATAGTACATATGATGCTTACCTTCAAAACACTGTCAATTGTGAATTGGCTAACTTCACTGCAGAAAGAGTGGAATATCTGAAAGAGCGTTGTAGAAAAGTTTGGTGTTGGGAAGTGCTGTGGGATCCTCCCCATGCCTGTGGAGCAGTCTGGCTAACCAGGGTAGAGATCATACCCTCCAGTAAGACTGTCACGACATTGTCGGATGAAAACATGGGCTGTAGGTTAGTAGTCGGGGGTGGGAGGGGAAAGGCTTTATTCATATTTTAGCCTTGATCGCTGTGTTGGTAGTAGGTTTGTTAACAGGTACTGTGGTTGGGAGAGGTTTCTTTGGGGCTTTACCTTCCTCTGTTTACCAGTGTTTCAATGTTCCTGTCACCTTGAACAGAACACAGCTTCCCTTTCCTCGTTCCTCCAGGGAAAGCTACCACCCGAGAGCCCGCAGCCTTGAGCAGGAGGCAGAACGCGGAGATACCCGGTGTTAGGGTGGCGACTGGTTGGTCCCCCCGCTCTGGCTGGGTGCGACCGGCGGGCCCGGGGACGCCTCAGGGAGCGCCCTCGCGAGGCGCCAACGGCCGGCGCGGTGCGCGGGGCGCCGAAGGAGTTAACGGCCGCTCCCCCGCGGCCCGCCCCTCGGGCTCGTGCATTGGGGAGCCCGCTGCCGGNGGGGGTGGGGGCCGGCGCGGCCGGCGCCCGGTTGAATGGGGAGTACAAAGAGGCGCGGGGCCGGGGCGGGCCGCTGCCGCCGTGCCTGACAGGGGCGCGTGGGGCCGTTGCTGCCATAGCCTCGCGCCGACGCCGCTGCCGCTCCGCTCCTCTGACAGCGCAGGGAGGGAGCGCCGGGCCCCCGCCTTTTTTCGGTTTTACTTTTTTTTTTTTTTCCCCCGGCTTCAGATTTGCTCGGTTTTCGCCTTCCCTGGTACCCGTGGAAGAGGCGCTCCCGCCGCCCGAAGGCACCGCGGCGTAGCGGGAGCGGCAGCCGGCGCGGCGGCTGCCGTGTGCATGAGCAGCGCGGCTGCCGCCGGCCCTGTCTTGCTGCCGGGGCTCCGCCGCTGGGAAGCGAGCAGAGGCAGAGGCGCCGCTGCCGCAGCCCGGCCTGCCCCAGGGAGCCCCCGCGCCGCGCCCGGAGACCCCCCG
>VWYH01001394.1:2019904-2263364 GCA_013399365.1 Pampusana beccarii
GTATGGCTTTTTTTTTGTTGTATTGTGACTCTTTGTTGTTTTGTTTTCTTTTTTTTTTTTTTTTTTTTTAATTAAAAGGGGTTTTTTTTTGTTGTTTTTCCTATAAAGCTAACCCACTCTACAAAGCCATTATTATGAATGAGAGAGAATGTCTTCTCTGGACCTGCCTGGATGCATTCCTGTGTAACCTCATCTGGGTGTTCCTGCTCCAGCAGGGGGATTGGACTGGATGATCTTTTGAGGTCCCTTCCAATCTCTAGCATACTGTGATACCGTGATTATTAAAAGAAGACATCTTTAAAGCAACACTAACAGAGGACACACTCATCAAATACGAACAGACCCCAAATAAACAGCATTGCTGTAAACACAAAGTAGGTAATTACATTATGGGCTAATGAGGCAAAATGTACTGAAACCTGTTACCAGAGAAAGGCACCAGGACAGGCTGCTACCAGGGCTGCCATGGGAGGAAGCTGATGGAGATTATCCAGCACAAGACAGGTCCTAAGTAGGACTTTTTTAGTAAAAGAATAGGAATATACAGGAGATACAGCAAATTAGGGAATGGGATAAACAAGACCTTTTAAAATGCTTTTGCACAATTTTTCAGTGAAAGAACAAGAGGGTTTTAATTATAATGCAGCAACGTCAGTATAAATTCAATTAATATGAATTCTTTAAGGACAGAAATTAGCCAACAGAATGTCGCTCACAAGACTAAGGCAAAGAGCTCAATGTGATTAAAAATTTCTACAGTTGAGGGTAACACCTGCCATTATATGAGATTGAGCTGAAAATCCCACAAAGACTATAAATTCTTTTCCCTTCCAGCACAGGCTAATGCTAGCTGTAGAAATCCTGTCCATTAAATATTGCTGCAATATCAAGCCCTTTCTGAGATTTCAGAGTTTTCTTTAATATATCTAATGGATTTACCCTTCTAAGAGTTTACACGGGTTCTGTAAGTTGTTAATTCAGCAGTTACCCCCATCGCTGGGCCAGGCAGATGACACACACAGTGCCACAGCCATAATCCAGCACAGGAGGAAGAACAAAGTGTATATGTCACCAACACTGTCAGAGCTGTCCCCTGTTTCTACTAAGGCTGTTTCAGCTGAAGGAGAAGCCGATTCAGCTGCCACGCAAGCGGCAGCGCCGATGGGGCTGCTGGTGCATCGCGGGACGTGCAGCTTGGGCAGGGGCAGGCGGGACCCCTGGGCAGACAGGGAGACACTTAATCGCCCACCGAATCCACCGTTACCATCCGCAGAGAAGCAAAGCAGGAAAAAATCGCCACCACTTAGAAACAACTCATAGGACTGCTCTCCTAAAACAAGAGATTCGGGGCAGAAGTTAAAAGGTAAAACCTGCATACAAAATGAAGCTGGTGAAGGTAATAAAAACAAGCTAAACTGTTAAATTACAGGTCTATAAAGATTAAATATTCCCCATGAGAGCACACCTGTGAATATTCCTTTTTCCTCCACTTACCTCTTGTTTTGATACTACAGATTAACCCGCCTCAGCCTCCCCGCAGCGCTGCAGCCGAAGCAGAACCCAGCAAGTGCCATCAGTGCCGGGCAAGAGCTCCACCTCGAAACACCCTGCCCGGCCCTCGCTGAGCTACGGCGTACAAACAGGTACGTATATTCATCTCTTTACTCTCAGGACCACACTTTGGATTAAACACTTTAAAATTTCTCTTCCGCAGTGAGTTAGGGAGTATACAACGTGCATCACTCTCTGTCTTTACTTTTTACAGGCAGATTCTTCTACCATCCTCTCTTAAAAGGCTCTTTTCATTCTCTTTTAATCCCCCTTCTCCACAGCTGCTCCAGTTTGGAGTGGTTTTTCAAACACCAAAGTCCATTCAGTATTGCCAGGGCATATGAGAGTCCTAACATGTCCTTTCTTTACTGGTCACCTCTTCTGAGGTGCCTCTTTGTGTTTTTCATGCATGAGAACAGTGGGTCATGGTCGTTTTAGGATCAAGAAAGACAAATAATGGGATGATCCCATGTCATTCTTTAGGATTTCAGAAATGAAAATGGGAAAACTCGGAACTATTAAATACGTCCAAAAAGAATTAAATACTTGACACAAACTAGGTTGCAACTGGATAAAAGAATGTACTAAAGATGTGGTAAGAGCAAATCTACAAATACCATAAAGGGAGAAGTTAATATAAATATATCTAAGAGTAGGCAAAAAATTTCAAAATCCTTAGAAATTATATTATTAAAGAAAAAGCCCTTTTACAGAAACTACCAATTACCCGTGCGTTGCCCATAAATGACCTGGTAAATAACCGCTCCTGTTTCTACTGTCGTTCTTCACATTATTGTTTTGTTTACTTCCCAAGAAATGTTTTAATGATACTTACTGTCAAGAAGCCATGACTCAAGGTCCTCAATAACCACTTCTCTGTTGTGAAATCTAATGCGAAGGCCAAACCCTACCAATCCACAGCATACTAAGTCCCAATAAATTACTTAATTAATATATTCAATACAAATGACAAATTACTTTACATCCTTTACTTCCATGTCTTTAATTATCCTGTCTTTCAAAACATTTTAAGAAGTCTTACATCACACAGTCTTAAAAGTCACAGATTTATGGCTATGGGCTGATTTCACCACTTATTTCCTTCTCCTACACTTCAGTTCATATAGCTTTTTGCCCAATTTATTATTTTACAATCATATGGAAGACCTAAGCTGTATGTAAATGTATTCATAAACACGGAATATGAGAGAAATATGAAGTGTTATGTCAGGGGAAAACACCATCCTGATTTTGTCTATAAAAAATGGCCTCCTAGTAATGTTAACGTTCGGGACAAAATAATAAAATTCTAAAAGAGCCCAATGAAAATATCCACTCCATGCCAAGCAGTAGTGAAAAATGAAAGGACTGGAAAAAATGTGGGCAAAAAGCGGCTGCTATGCTCTTGTAACCTTCAGGGAAGGGAAGAAGGTACAAGTTCAGGAATGGTACAATTTGATAACATCTCTTTAAAATGTTCTATATAATTTACATAAACTATGAACTCAAATAAGCAGGTGTGGCAGACGAAGTTTTCATAAGGAATAATGGTTCAAACTCACTGTCATACCTGGCACATTTGACAAACCCAGAAGTGCATGGTACATAAGAAAAATTCTTTCTAACCTCCTTTTCTGTACGATACACACATTAACCTCACAGGTTAATGGGCTGGGAAGGAAAGCAGGTAAGTAAGCGCAGATGTGTACGTGAGAGGGACTTTACTCGTCCATGTATAGGATGATTCCTCAATCTCACATGCAAGTCCATACTTTCACATTTTCACCATGCACTCCCACTTCAGCCTTCACTGAATTTATGCAGTTCTGGCATGGATTCCCAGTTCAGTTTTAGGTCACACACTGGCAGAGAATGAAAATTCACCCTAAGTAACAGCTGCTTCAAGAGACACACTCAAATGTGCAATCTGAATTTTCCCTCATACAAGTCACGCATGGACATGAGCATCAACTGAACTGAAAACAAAGGTTAGGGTTTGTGTTTAAAACATGACTCGGAGAACTGGAGATAGTCTTAGCCTTCTGCTACATGCTACAGCCAAAAGAATAATTACAGACTAGAAAGGAGCTTAAGAACACACTTGGATATTACAGGCCTGTGTGAGATAAGCATAAAGCAGCCAGGATTAAATGTCAGTCTTGACGGTGATTTCCTCACGTCTGTGATTGCTCTGATAGGCGACGGGCTTCAGTAGCTCTCCTTAATGCTGAATTACAAGAGCTTAGGGAGCAGAAACAGATACAAAGTAGGAAAAAAAACCCTAAACCTGACAAACCTCATGAACATTCTAGTAATTTTATGTATCTTAACTCTGACATAATTGTCCCATGGAAATCCTTCAGTGTATTACTACAGACTACCCAGGGACTGAAGGAACTTATTACAAAACATGCAAAAGCATTTAAAGAAATTCCAGTTACACTGGCTTCTGAAACGTTCCAATATTAGCTTGTGTGTGATCTTGTCCATCTGACTGGCTCTGTAATATTCAAATTGTCATATTAATGCATAGACACATTCAGAGTAAGTGCAGAGTTTAGTGCTCAGCCAGGGCTTGCCAAGGCATTCAGCAGTAATGCTCATCTCAAAAATATTGTTTTATTTGGTGTCATGCTTCAACTAATTGATGAAAATTGGCCTTCAGTCTTGGCCATCAAAACAATGCAAGTTACCTGGTATAACATCACACAACCTCTACAATTATTTACAATATTTCAAGAAACTTTCACTGAAAACCATCCTCTTGCTTCACACAGCTAAAATTAATTTTCTGTATATTTTTAATCAAACTGTGCAAAAGATCAAACTACTTCCTCAGGTAGAGCTGCAATTCTTGAAAATGTCTTTTTTGGAATAGGCTAAGAAAGCAAATTTATCAGTTTCAGCTGGAGATGATGCATATTTTCACAGCATGAATAAATGAAATTAGTAACCTCTTCCATCAGGATTCTGCTCATGGTTCTTTTTTTTGGCCTATATAGTTTTCAATAAAATGTATCATCATATTTTATACATCTCATCGGGCTCTATACAGTCCACAGCCTTTCTTTCCCTAGTTAAAGAAGCTGTTCTTTGAATGTTTCCCTTTAGGCATTCATTTCATTGTTCTCCTAGGTCTCCTTGCTGCGGTTATACTGGAAAACCTTGTGTAAAGGTGATCAGAACATGTGGAAACTCTCCTTCCCACTCCCCAAATGATTCCTCACATCTAAATCTCATTTGGGAATTTCTTCTCAGGTTCTTACAGTTTGCATCCTTGCTTTGGTAAAGCCTAGGGCAGCACAAGCCTTTTGGCATAAATCATAAATGAAAAGCTACGTAGGACAGAACATGTCATTACATTTAAGCCATGTGACCCATTTAAAAGATCTATGTATTTAATCCAAGATTGGTCAGAACAGATGAACTGGATCTTGAGGACCCCTTAGCATCTTGAGGAAAGGTAAAACGAGGGCACAATGAGGAGAGCTCTTCCCAGCCACCTTAACAGCACATTTTTGCCTTAGAAGGGTCACTGTGAAGGGCAGCACAATATGGTTAGTTGGGCCTCCCCTGCTCGCAAAATCCTTGAACACCACATTGAAAGGAGCAACGCTAAGCATCTAACATCAGGAGCACCATGGGTGCTTCCTTATACGCTCGTTAAGTACCTAAGAACTGAAATTGCACCCTCCCTACTCGGCACACTGCACTAATTTACAAAGCCATTCAGTACATACTAGCTACCTACACCTGATTTGGGCTAGTTTTACAGTCAATGTGCTTATTACATTCTCAGTCCCATCTCCTGAACCTCTTCCTTTGTTTTATCCATGATACCCAGTCATCCGCCTTCTGCTTCACACCAAACATGTTCTTTTTCAACTTAAAGGTTTCCGAGTTGACTTTCAGGGTAAGCAATACTAAGGAAAAAAAAAGAACTTGCTGAAATAATACAAGGACAGCCTGGAAGCTGACTAGAATTCAAAGAAAAAACACCCATAAAAAGCTTTCAAAAATAAGTTATTTTCTTAGTGTTGACATATTATGCAAGCATAACTAGTGAAGAGCTAGTGCTACTACTGTTTTCAAAGAAGCAGAAAAATGTAGTAATACCTGTACTCCTTCCTCCTTCCACATGAGAGACAAACAAAGTTAAGTGAATAACAAACGATCCATATTCCCTGGTTGTATAAAACAAGTGCAAGTTCTGTACTTCCTGAGGATTCCCAGGCCCAGGATGTGTTGACAGGACAACTGAATTGTTTGGACCATGTGATTTTTAGGAAAGAATCTGTCTCTATCACAAACTCTTTGATTGCATGTGTACAGAAGGCGTTCAGTTCAACCACAGAGAAAGTACAAGGCTACTTTGGAATGCAGACTGGAAGAGACCACATGAAAAAGGACATTTTGCATAACTTCATCTGTCTCACTGCACAATCCCATACATATAACATGAGAAACATGAACTAATTATTTAACATCTGCATAGAAATTACATCTTTTAGGGTTTTGCGTCATAGTTCCCTGTGTGATCTTGGGCCAGTTTCTGAACCTCTCAAAATCTCTGCTTCCTTGTTTGCAAAACAGATTAATATTAGTTATGCAGGATGGGGTGAGGCTTAATTAACTTGAGTTTGTTAAGGGTTTTCTGATCTTCAGATACTATGTAGAAGAAGGACTAGAAAAATCCATTGAAGAAGCTGAGAAGTGTGTAAGCCCATGTCCACACAGTAAACACTTGGTGTATCAAATTCATATAGAAAATTTGTACTAACATTTCTTTGCAATAGCAGCAAAAATTACATTAGCAGAAAGTATAAAATATGTATATTAAAAATAACTAATTCACTTACTTCTTCCTAATTTCTAGATCTGAAACTGGAACGCATCTCAGGCCAGCTCCCAATACCATGAGGGATGATGTTAGTAACACAGTTACTCGCAGACCTAAGATAAAAAAAGACAGTATTTTACAAGTCAGCAATGTTGCAAAAAAATATTACCTAAATACATGTATTTGCATATAGTCTCACAGAAGTAACATGTATCTCTTTCAAATCATAAATGCTTTGGTGCTGATACGAATTACAGTACATTATGAAATCCTGTGTTATTTTCTATATTACACCCCAGAATCACAAAGGCTGGCTGTTGGCACACTATCACACAGGACTGTACCCACAATCTTACAAACATTACTGGAAGTGAAAAGTTATGATAAAAGCATCATCAAAATGTACAATATTCCCTTTAGAATTACAAGTATCAGGGAATATGCTGCAGTGTGTGATCTGAAATCTAGGTAGATCCAAAGAAAAATCTAGACTTGTACATTCTTTTCCAGCCACTTAATGAGCACAGACACAGCACTGTTATTGTTTCCTTTCGTAATGCAGATACGCATTTCATCCTGAAGAATAACCATCTATTCAGGGTGAAAAAGTGCAAGTATTTTTTTGCAGTCCTTGCAATTAGGCCAGGTTTTTGCTGTGCTCAGCTCCAATTGTCAAAGGTTGTAAATATAGCACATTAGAAAAAAGCTGCAATTGACCGATTCCTTGAATGTGTTTTTTCCTCATACTGTGATGCTCAACTGAGAGGCACTTAGATTAGAAACAACTTTATCTTAGTGCCGCAATTCCTTTGCCAGCAGTTTGCTCACTGCTGCTAAGGTGTTTCCATCAGCAAACAGAAAGAGAATGGTGACAGCTGAGGGGCTTAACCTCCAGAATCTTGTAAAACACCAAAATCATAAACATGTACAATTAAAAACTGCTTGATAGAGTCTATATCTGTGAAGCCATAAAACTTGAAACAATTTCACAGCAACAAACAGAAAATAAAGGACTTCCAATTTCTTAGCGGAACGTAATAAAAACAATTAAATGAGGACAAACATGCAGTATCTCTAATGTTTAGGTGAAACTAATAACTCCCCAGAACACAGACACAAAAAGAACAAGCCCCCATGAGAACCCAACGAACGAACAATTGTGATTTTTTCTAAAACCACTGATACTCAGAGAAGCGCTCTCTCTGTGTTATTGACTCTTGTCAGAGTATTGACTCAGTACAATTCAACCAGTAGTCACATTAAATATTTTGCCTCCATGTTAACTTTATAGGGATTTTAGAGCATGCATTTTCCTAAAATGTAATTTTAGAGGACGAGACAGCTCTCGGTGAACCTCACTCACAGGTACCCAACTCCTTGTCCTGGAAACTACACCAACCAAAACAAATCCAGCTTCTCTCTCAATCCACAGAGCCCAATACGACTCAACCAAAAAGAAATTAATGTTACGGGTTTGCTGAAATGGAAGGATGACTTCCTCTGGTATGGCTGAGTCATTAACAAAAAGACACCTCACATCCCTGATGCCCTGGAGAAGTATCATCAGCCAAGAATATTTCTTTCCTTGAAGGATTTCCAATGCCGGCCCAGACTTTCTTGTTTGACCCTGTGCTCAACCAGCACATGTTGCTGTTAAACTGGTTTTTCAAGCGTGCGTGTTCAGAGAGCCCTAACCAAACACCCGGATAACGCAGCTGTTCAAATCCTGTTGTTCTTCATGTTTGCTGGGCCACCACATCAGCCATCATGCCATGCTTAACCCCGTATTACCATACTGCCTACATTGTGGGGAGAACCATGTGTATCAGGATTGCATATGTGATGTTTTCACCTTTTCTCCTGGGAAATGAATCTCTGTTAGCATTGCTTTTGTGCATAATGAGAACTTGTACACAACGAGAATCAGAATTTTATTGATGGAAAATGGAAACACAAGTCTTTAAACTGAAAAATCTGAAGGCTGCCATTTGGAAACGCTGCTGCAATGTTTCAGGTAAGCTGAATGTACGTATCACCTTCACGCATGATGTACATATCACCTTCTTATTTTCCACGTACCAGGGTCTTCTTGAATTACATTTCACAAAACACAGCACGTTCTGCCTTTCAGGGGACAGAAGGACAGAGACAGACTGGAAGGTCCAGCTCATGGGGCACCACGGGAGGCACAAGCCAGGTGCAAGCCCAGGGCACAGCACTACATGAGTACAATATAGAAATTTAAGTTTAAATCACCACAGGACACATGAGGAGTGTTTCCAAATAAAAAACTTCTATTTGATTTTTAATTAAAAACAAAAAATCACAAAACCAGAAAAACACAAACCAAGAAAAAGTTTTAAATTAAATTTGCAGAAAAGTTTCCTACAAAAAAACAATATGCAATTCATTGAAAACAGAATTGGATGCTGAAGTTCTCCCCCAGCCCTAAATTTAGGCTTATCTTTAATGTCAGCCTTACGTATGGGGTAATTTTGAAGTAAAATTATCAGTTAAAGCCTCATATTCATGTAAGTTTGATCCTTCCAAACATGCTTTGAAGTCCTCATCTCAAATACTACACACTTTTAAATGTTTTGCTTGCACAGATCATTCTTTGGCCTTTTCTTTTTTTCCATCTTAATGTGTAAACACACCTCTAAAAATTCCTTCGGTAAAAGCTGCATGTTGAAAACAATAACACCAAAGTGAACAAGTAAAAGACTGTCAGACATGCAGTGTACAGTGTATTAGACATTTTCTTTGCTAATTACACGATGTATTTTTACCCTCTAAGCACTTTTTTCCCTTTATTTCGCTTTGCATTTTAACTCTCTGAATCCATCCTCCTTTTCATCTTTGTTAGAAATCGTTCTTTAATAGTATTTTTATAATCATTTCAGCATTTTTGCTTTGAACATTGCAGTGGTCCTTAATCTGAACTGGACATCTTGCATTACTCCGAAAGGCGCACGCCAGAGTGTTTCAGATAGCAGCATACATCATGGGGTCAATAAACCAAAGGAACCAACCAAGACTGAAAAAAAAGCCCGTGAACCTGCAAGAAATTATTTCTCTATTTTAAAAGATCTAAGCAATTCACACAACCCAGATTTTGAGTAGATGTAATTAACTTCATTAATTTTACTGGGTCAATGCGAGCAGCAATTGATGGAGGGGAGAGCTACAGCTTCTTAAAATCCATCATCCCGTTTCCAGTCCCCTTCTATTCGAGCTTTCTGACACAGGGTTGGAAAGGGAAGAAACTCCTTTAAAGGGATTTTCTGCCAATGGAGGAAGTTTTCTGTTGTTTGGAGCCTTTCTCGTTAGCTGTTCATTCCCACCCTGCTCTTGTGGGAGGTTTCTGGCCCCACGGGTGACGCTGACTGTTGAGCAAAGTGTGGCCACATTCAGGACAGCCAAACAGCTCAGACTTTTCTGTTACTGTCAATGATAACACCAGAAATTGAATCAGCAATAAAAAGACCTATTAATTATAATTTTGGGTGAAACAGTTGATATTGCTCAGTTGTTTAACCCTCCTGTGGCTAGTAACATGGTCTGCTTTACAACTTCAGCTGCCCACGCTCCATTTTCTGGTTTTTATTTATTTTGAAAACAACTCCCCCCAAACTCCTGCCACTACTAGAGATTTAACACAAACTCTCAACCCACAACCCTCTTGAACTCTCCTGCAAAACACAGACTTTTAATCCTGCCAAGACCATGTTGTACTAGTAAATCTCAATGATCACCAATGCCAGCAGGACACGGTGACCAGATCCAGCCCTGGGACATTTCTAGCCGGCACAATGGTTTCCTTTCCCCTCTGCTGGGAAAGCAGCTGCTGTAGCAATACCCATGATGTTATGAACCCAGGGCCCCCCACCACAGACCAACACAGAAAATGAGCAAAACCTGACACGCTGCAATGTGGCCTCTCAACAGAGTGGGAGGCAGCGGCCACTGGTGCCACCAGCTGCTCTTCAGGTCCCCACGGCATCGAGCGATGGCATCAAAACGTGCTGCACCCCCCACAACTCCTCCAGCTCACCTTACTACCAAGATGTTTTCGAAGTACATGAAAAGAAAATGCATTCCCTGGCCCCCACATTGCATTACTGACTTGTAACCCAGTAAGTGATTTATTATGCTCAGTTTAATAAGAAACTTAATACAAGATGTGGTACAGCTACAATGAACTCCTCATTCCAACTATTTATACATTATCAGGTCGTCATTCAGAGAGAACATGATTAACAATTATTCAATGCTTTTGTAAGCTTTTGAGAAGCACGACCATTCCTCCTCTCACCTGTCAGTCACCCATTATGATAAAACATCATAAAACACGTGACAGACAGACCGTAAAAAGTCCTTACTCACAAAGAACACACATTTAAGTCAAAATTGTCCTCACATGAAGAAGTGGAAGTTTCTTCTTCTGCCATCTAATGGCAGCGAAACCCTGAGCATCCCCCTGGCAGAGGCAGCACCCGGTTCCCCAGCGACTGCTACAGACCCGGAGAGTGACACACTGCCAGGCCAGAGCGTCACCCCCATGGCAGATACTGCCTGGGTTTGGCTTCTCCCCCTCCTAATGAAGCTTAGGGGGAAAATTCCAGTTGGATATGCAGAACAGACACTTTTCACCTTTCTGCTAAGACCACTGGAAGCTGGGCAGAGCCAGCAGCGGATTTCCCTCGGGCAGCTCACACACCCCGCTCGTGGGTACGTTAACGTTTGAGGGGTTTCCTTCCTTCAGTGGCAGAAACTAAATCAGGCCTCACAAATATGGAATACAACAAGGCTCTAATTAGAAACGTATTACATCAGCCTCCTGCACATTTTCATGGTTTTTAAAGACAGGCTGGAAGCAAGAATCATCCCTTCTGACACTGAACTGAGAGCATTTTAATTCACTTAACTACTCTGCTATTATTTTGACTGAAGCATATCTAGCTAAAAAAATACAAAAATTTAAAAAACAAACCCTCTCTTGATGCACACACATCAGGAAATGAAAAACTCCCCAATTTCAACAGCTGTTCCAACAATTTGCTGTTAAATTGTGCCTTCTCTTCCATAACAACCAAATACAGTTTTCAAACAAATTTTTGCTCTGCCTGTCTTGACAAAACAAAGCGCAGGATCTTGCATTTTTCCTTCTATGATGTTAAGATACAATAAACAACATTTACCTTTGATTTCAGTAAGCAAAGCACTGACCTCCAAGTTTTACATTATCTTTCTTTGGTCCTGGAATTGTTTTTGTGTCCTGTCTAAATACCCTCCTTACTGTTCCAGCATCCTTTTAAAAATGTATTTCTTTGCTGGATACCAATTCTCCGTTTCATAGAAAGAGTCTGTTTCTCTCTCTCCTTGATGCATGCCTTTACATTTAGCGGTACTAAAACAAAAGCTTGACTAAACTGCTCACTTTTATCAGGTCATCCTGAAAGCTCTGCACAGAGTCCCTGCTTCATCATTACCTACTGCTCCAGAAATCTTTGTAATTTAATGTAATTCTGGCAAAATTATACTAATAGCTATGCCACTTGCTCTCACAAGATCAGTTATCTTTGTCACGATTAAAATGCACACTAAATTGCTACCTTTCTACAGAACACAGTGAATAAAACTTCCGTTGTGGTGAAGTTAAGATTGACCACTGCCATTAAAGACGATAAGCAGCAAGCCTCTTTCAGAAGAAGCACCCTTGCATAAAGAAACACAATTCTCAAAAGAAAATAAGCTTTTCACCGAAGTAAAAAAGACTCCATAGCTGAGTTGTGGTCCTGAAATCTTTCTGCTAACACACGGAACGAACTTGAAAAATCAGCATATCAGGCCTGCCTCGGATTCCACAAAAGCACTTGATTGCAGAGGGGCATAAATTGTGTTTGGAAACTCAATGGAACATAAATACATTCAAGAATAGCATCAACTACACTCAGAAGCAAGAAAAATTGGCAACCAAATAATAAGATGCGTGCAAGAGCAAACAAGTACCAGGTTGTATGTAGCTAATCAAAAATTAGTCCTAGTTTGATGGCCACGATGTCACAGGGTGCTATTAAGCACAGCCTGGATCTTCCTTTTCTCTCTGGCTACATGATGCTGATGTTTCTGTTATTGCCCCGTCTTTTGTAAGCTGTGTTTTTAAAACAAACCAAAGATAATTGTTTCTATCTGTTCCCCAAGCTCTATGTGGGACTATCAAAATCGCATCCAAATTCAACTGAAAAGGTGTAGGACTTTTTTTTTTTTTTTTTTTGGATTGAAAACGAAGCAAACTCTTAGTGACATCATTTAAGCATTCTGCGAGACAGATGACAGCATCCTGCTGGTATCAAATAGTAAGAACCAAACTCTACCATATAGGACGTACCTGAAATAAATTAGACCCAAAGCTACATTTCAACCGCCAAGTCTTGTGTAGGATACAAAAAGTAGACCTTTCTCTGTATGGATCCAACAACCCATTTCCACTTTCCAGCGAAAGACTGCATGGCAAGGGCAGATTCTGCTAGATGTAGAAGGTAATGATCTTCAAAGGGGCAATTTATAATTTCTTATAGATGTTGTATCAGAATCTGTCAGCAATAGCTGCCCAGTCAACACCCAGGCTATCAGGAAGAGATTGAAACTTCTTACAAATTGGTTTGCAAAATTTAAATTCAAGGAAACAAACATTTTCTATACAAACACAGCGGCTTGAAGTAAAATAGTTCCTGTGGTTTGATACAGACTTTCTAATCAGGGTCAGAAACTCAGAAGAGCCAGTATCCCAGAAGTGTCTTCACCAGCAACCCAGGGGAACCCGCAGGGAAGTCCCTGCCAAATCAGGAAGACAGACTGGTGCCAGGGACCAGATCTGACCCAAAGATAAGGTTATTTCTGCTGCTAGAACTTGTTGGACAGACACAGCAATGCTGCGTGTGAAACTGAAAATATGAGGGCCACACTTGTCCCCACCTTTTTTCTGTATAACTCTTTAGAATAAAAACATGCATTCTCTGCATAACGTCATCACGTGAGTCCTTGTAAGAAGAGCATCACTCCCAAATTTTGAGGTTAGTGAAGAATCTTGTAAAGAATCCCGACACAAATAAAAGACCCAAAGCACAAAATTTAGCCAGCCAAGCATTTCAGTGAGAAGACACACGTCTTGAGGGAAATGACTGAACATGTGGAACAACTAAAACAGATATAGAAGCTTCTAGGACGTAGTTGTGAGAAGCTAAATATAATGCAATTGAGAATTATTATGACAATCACACAACCACTCTGCAATTCCTGAGCTCGTGCACCTTTTTCTGGGTGCATCCTGATTGTAAGGAAACCAAGACACTTAAGTATTCACACTCTAACTGCATCACTCCCTTCTGGTTTGTACTGTAAATACTTTTCTTGTTTTATGGTATTTCTCGTCTTCCCCCTCTCCCCTCCCCCTTAACATTCATTAAAGCACATTAAAATCCTTATTTCTCTGCTCACTCTAGATATAAGACTTTCCATGCACCTGTTAGAAGGAATAACAAGTTATCATAACCATGTCAAGAGGCTGCAGGGTGCTTTTGTCTCATTTTCATCAGTGAGGTCAAGCCAATATCACCAAAAAATACGTCATGGAAAGTATAGCTTAAATCTCCAGCTTTCTACCCCTCCATGCTTAGTTATTACAAACTTGATGACCCAAATTTATTCTGTGGTGTCTTACAGAGTTAGCTCCACTACCATGGATCTAACCATGGTTGGTGGTAGACTGTATCTGTAAATATAAAGCAAGTATTTCAGAGTTTGTGCAGCAGTTTAAAAGTTTGGTACTGTAGATAAAGTAGTTCTCATTTAAAAAACTGAACACGTTCAATCTGAGCTTTTGGATATATGAAAAGGTAGTTTACAGGTATTGAAGTTTCCTTCCATATGTCAGTTAAGGATTTTGAGGCATCCTAACGGTTTAACCTCAACAATGGAAAAACAAATGGCAAAAGATGCAGATTAAAAATCAGCACTGCAAGTTTCTACAAGTGTTGTAAATTCTATTTATCAATGCAGATATTGACATTTTGCCTGAACAGATAAACAGAGTGCAGAGTTGAATGGTATTTGCCTGGAGATCAAAATGCTGATTTTAGAATCAGTTTTAGACTCTTCATCTCCTATTCTTTAATACCACGTTTCTTGGCTTCAAAGGAGACCAATTATTTTAGCTGCCTATTGATATTATACATTTTACTGCAGAGCATCCATTTTATCTGCAACTAATCCAAGCACAAGGAGCCTCTCTCAACAGCTGCAGAGCACCTCCGAGAGAAGAGAGCACTGGCCTGGGGCAGCAGGACCTGTATTTCTTGACATGCCTTATGAAATCGGGCAGGCCACTTATCTTCTGCTTCACTGTTATCTTTTTTCCCCTCTATGCCTTGTTTACTCAGGCTAAAACCACAAGGAAACAGGTACCAGTCTCACCATTAGTATTAGAAAGGATAGCAAATCAGGTCTTCACAAAACAAAACAAAACACACCCTTATTACACTTATAAGAACCGTTCTTTCTTCCTTTACCTAAGGTACCTGCTTCCTATTCTCAGCTCCAATATTTACTGAAACATGAAGATTCAAGTGAATCATTTAATCCATCTTTGCCATTCGATAAACTGAACAATTATGTAATGTGGCATGCACGTGTGTACACGTGTGCTAGTGTACACACACAGTGAGAGATGCAAACGACAAAAATAGCTAATAATGCAGTCAGGGACTAAACCTCTTCATTAATTTTGAAGGTAAATTATGGATGCTCATTAACAAGTTGAGAGAAAGTACAAGACAACAAGCCTTTGCTCCAGCTCTTGCTGTTCTATTCCTGGACGAACACCGACAACACAAGCCCTTTGAACACCAAACAAGGGGATGGAGTTTTTCTTTTCTCTTCCCGTTCATTTCAAGGACTCCTGATCGCACAGCAGGCTTAATTACCACACAACTAACTACCAATCCTTACCTGTGGCGACTGAGGGGAAAAACAATCTCTCTTGTACACGTCTATCAGGAAAGATGTTCTGTCATTATCTTAGTGGTACTTGCCCATGCCACTCAATGGTCCATGAAATTCTTCATTTTCAGAAATACAGGGGTATTTTGCTTTGCCACAGCACAGCATCAAGAAGCGACCACGCAGCATGGATTGGCAGCTACACTTAATACTGCCTAGTGCATCTGCTAAGCAGGACACAAGGTGAAAAGTTTTCTCCTTTTTACTACCCCTGCTGCAAGGTGGGGAAAAAAAGAGTGTGAGAGTCTAGTCAACATAACATCCACGTGGATCTTGTACCTTGTAGGAAAGGTCAGTGGAGTGAGCTTTCAATTTTCCTCTGTGTGAACGTTGTCAATGTTACTAACTCTGCAGAGAGGGATCTGGGGGTTCTGGTGGATGGCAAGTCAAACACGAGCCAGCAGAATGCCCTGGCAGCCGAGGGGGCCAACCGTGTCCTGGGTGCATCAAGTACAGCATGGCCAGCCGGGCAGGGAGGAGATTGTCCCGCTCTCTCTGCACTGGTGCGGCCTCACCTGGAGCTCTGTGTGCAGGGCTGGAGAGTGCCCAGAAGTGGGCTACAAAGTTGGTGAAGGGTTTGGAGGGGAAGCCATATGAGTAGCAGCTAAAGTCACTGGGTTTGTTCAGCCCGCAGGAGACTGAGAGACCTCCTCAGGGTTACAGCTTCCTCACAAGGGGAGGAGGAGGGGCACGCACCGATCTCTTTAGTGACCAATGACAGAACCCAAGGGAATGGCGGGAAGATGTGCCAGGGGAGGTTTAGGTTGGACATTAGGAAAAGGTTCTTCACCCAGAGGGTGCTGGACACTGGAACAGGCTCCCCAGGGAGGTGTCACGGCCTCAGGCCTGACAGTGTTCAAGAAGAGACTGGACAACACCCTCAGACACATGGTGTGAACTGTGGGGTTGTCACACACAGGGACAGGAGTTGGACTCGATGATCCTTGTGGGTCCCTTCCAACACATTCTGTGATTCTACTTTAACATTAAAATGCATCAGGCACTATTTAGGGTACACAGTTAATCCTAAAAGACACACTTTGTAGCACTGCAGTGGGTCCTAAACCCATTGCATTTATTTAAGGCTCCTGATCAATTCTTTAGGTTCATGTGATTAATCAATTCAAATATATGAACTCCCCCCGCTTCCTCAAATATTCAAAAGGGATGGTGTTCATCAAAATAACCACATAAACGAAATAGTTTCTAAATGCAGTTGTATTTGACATCTTGTATTCCAGAAAAGCAGCAGCACACTTGGCAAAAAGCAGAAGACCTCTCACTTTCAAAACACATCACTCCCTCAGGCTGAGTCATATGGATCTCCAGCTCTAAAAAGAGGAAAAATCTAAAAATCCTCTTCTATTATAAAACTGCATGAGAAAGCTTAATTTGTAGCTTTTGAGGAAGTTGGAGCACTGATCACAAGCTTCTGCATAATTATAGTTGCAGCATGGCTACAGAGCCACAACAGCACATGCATGTGAGAAGCATTAAAAAGCAAAAATTACAGCAGGAAGTGGTGGAATAGCTCTGAATGTCACCAGTGAGAGAAAGGTAGAGCAAGCCACAGTTTTCCTTGCCCCAGGGTTATACCTAAAGAATTCTTTCAGAACTTGGACCAGTGAGGTGTTTGGTCTGCTCAGCTGAGGTTAACTGGGCTGCCACTGAGAGAATTCAAACGACGTTCTCCAAGAAAATTTGCAAAATATTCTAACAGAGAATTGCTGAAGCAACACGTTTCTTAAAGTTACTTCTGACCCATCTCAGCATTGACTTTGTTTTTTAGGTGTTTTGAAACCAAATATTTTGGTTTGCTAATGTCAAACTATAAACTTTCACAACAGGGGACACTATTTCAGGACCTGCACTACAAACTGTTTACTACTTCTGCTCTGGAAAGGCAAGCAAACACCACTGGTTACATGGCTCCTTTCCCATAAGCAGGGCATTTCTCATCAGAAAAAAAAAAAGGTAGAAATTGGCAACGCAGAAAATATCCTAACTTTATTAACAAGTAATGAACCTCATCTTTGCATTCACTTCAAATTGTCTTTAACTCCTAAAATGTAACATGGAACTAACTCCTGAAAACATCATCGGCCAAAAATAATGAATAAAATTTGTTTTGTTTGTGCAATGATAATGCTGCTACTGGAATTTAGAAATCAGTAACGCTACGTTAGTTCAGCACTGACAAATGAAAATGGTCTTTGTTCATATTTAGTTCCTTCTGATAGGAAAAATAAACAATATCATATTAATTATTTAAAAGAAACACACTCAACTTTTTTAAAGGAATCAGAATCAGCTTTTGCAGGCCAAAACCTGATCTACTCTTTTTTTTTTTTTTTCTTTAAAGGAATTATAAACTAATAGCTAGGAATTATAAAAACAGTATAAACATACAACTAGCAAAATTGAATGCAATACAACTTTACTACTTCCGTAACAGAAATCTATGAGAAAGCCTGAAGAACTTTGATAACAGTGGAATTATTGCTGTCGTTTCTGTTACAGAAGTTAGCACCAGCTACCTTTATGTAGCATAGCTGCCGCACTGTTAAAAAACTTCTAGAAGAAAGGAGACTGGCAAAACTTAAATGTTCTTAAAACGCAGCAAGGCAGTGGACAATATAATGGTATTTTTAGTGTTTTCTGTCCCATTCCACAAGGCCTTCCAGACGGGGTGAGGCACCAGCCAGAGAGACCACAGGCACCCCAGCATCCTGCTCGTGCCTCCATCATGGGGCCAGATGCTCATCACCACCAAACCCACGCAAGGAAGAACAGCTGCCCTCCCCTGCATCGGCAGTGCCCGGGGACCCCACCGGGAGCAGGTGGCCACGTCCAGGTCACCTTGGGGAAGGGGAGAGATAAGGAAGGGCACACACAGCCCCTGGTCAATGAGAGGCACTGCCAGAGGGGTTGTTCGGAGGTTGGGTTGTGCAGAGGCAGAAGACCGGGACCTTGTTGGAGGTAAGAAAAGGCAAAAAGCTCATCTGCCTTGAAAGAGACTTCCCAGCTCCTGGTTTTAAAAGCACTTCTCAAGCCAGTTCACAAAAGCCGTGTTTGCTGATCCGCAGCTGGGGTGCTGCCCAGGCGGCCCAGGAGGGGTGCAGGCACCTGCCACCCCATCATTTGCTGCTGGGTACCTAACTCACATTTACTACTGCCTCTTGCTTGCTCAGCATCCTTCACCCTGTGCCTCCTACTCATCTTGTTCCTCCACTTTTTCCCATCCCGAGCACTCCTTGCCTTCCGGTTCCAGATCCCGTTTCTGCATCTGTGCCTCCCATGCTTCACCCGCTACCTTGTCCATACCCTCTCCTTCTATCTTGTTCCACCTACCCAAGGGCTTTTCTCACATCTGCTCTCACTCCTTTGAGCCAAGTTTCTCATATCCAACCTCTTCTACTCCTCAACAAGCAGGAGGCGTGAGGGGCAGAGGGAAATGAGAGGACAAGCTGGGGACACCACAACAGCAAAGAGACACACAGGTGAGGCAGGAGATAGAGGAAGCAGTCAGATTAGGAAGAATTTGGGTCAAGACGAGGTTATGAGGAGTAGTAAAAATACATGAGCACACAACAGGGCTGGTATCAGTGCACAGCTGCCCTAGTATTATACTCTCTGTAGTCAACTTCTAAAAGCTACTGTTGACAAAGTATCTTCTGAGCTGGAGCTGTGTCCTGACCCAATTCTGGGATGCTTAAGTGCTTTGACTCTGTGTTAACAGCTGCATAATAAAAGGGATATTATTTTACACCAGTGAATGATTTCCCTATTCATCAACTCATCAAGATCAAGGTATAGCAAGTTACATACCCCACGCTCACTGTGCCTGTATGCTCAGCGCACCAAAACCTCAAGATAACATTATCCTCAGATAACGCTGCCATTACTATTCTCACATGAGCTACACAAACATGTTAGGGTTTTATTTTCCATAATGAAAAAGTTATTTTAAATCCAGCATGCAGTTTCCTGACATTCTTCAGTACCTGGTGGTTCAAACAGCTGCCCTAGCACGACTGCTGCAGCTGCAAACAGGTGTGCAAAGAGCACAGAGAGCATGTGTGTAAAGGGTAGCAGTACACAGAGCAATGTCTGTGGGAACATGGTACAAAGCAGAGATGGGGGTGATACCATCTAACAAAAAGAGCTAGCTCCAGAAGAGGACATCCGTTTGCAGCCATGATCGATGCTTTAAACTCAACCTGGTCTACCAGGAGGTATGGGAAGTGCTGCTAACAATCAAGTTAGTATCACTATGATGAATCATAGTGGCATCGAGTTAATACAACTCATCAGATTCTAATACAACTCATCAGATTCTAATTAAACCACTCCATGTTGCTAATCACTCTGTGTATCTCAAGTGGTCTTTTGCAGCATGCCTGACTCCAGCGAGGGTGGGCCAGTCAGTTCTCTAACGAGTCCTCCCTTCTGCAAGCACTTGCACGAATGCTCTGTGGACTTCCATGGAGGCACAGTATACAAAAATAAGCAACAAAAGCTAAGTTTGGTTCAGTCTTCCTTTTTCTTTTCTTTTTACGGTAAAGAGGAAAAAGTATGTCTATACACACACCAGCAGCTCATCAAAACAAACTTTGTAAAATCAAGCTGATCAAATGTCTGCTCTATTGGGATTTATGTATATTCAGCTCTCTAATTGCTTCTTTCATCTTTCCACATGAAAAACAACACTTCATCTCATTCCTTCCAAGATTTGTTAGCTTAGGAAAATTAATCCCTTTCATGGAATTTGATAGGTGTGGATCAGTATCACTTATAAGACAATGAAACATGCATCATCCATAGCATGCAGTAGATGTTCACTGGATGAAAGAGGACAGAATGGGGTAAAATAGATACTTTCCCTCAAACTTCCTTTGCATTCGGTTGAAGTGCATCACTTGCCTTTTCACCAAACATATACAGCTTTCACTTCATGAGTCAAGGCATTCCCTCCCTGCCTACCTTTATTTTTTTTTTAAACTGAAGCACTAAGTTCACGTTTAGCTTTAATTAATTCCAAGAGAGCTTTCTGCTGCTCTTGTTGGAGTTAACAAGACCTTCACCATTAACATAAATGCTACTGAGTAGAATCAGTTGTTTATGATGAGACTATTCTCTGTAATCCCACCATATTGCAGTCGAGCACCAGAAACATCACACTTTCCTTTCTCACTGGCTCCTTGCCATTCTGCTCACAGCTTCATACCTCTAAGTTTGCCCATGGGTATTTCTCTCCTGTAGGCTCCACTAACCTACCAAAACTACCATGTCTGTATAAACCTCCTCTATTGTTGAAGTGTGTAAATCCTTTTAGCTTGATCACACCAATATATTAAAGCCTTATGTAGAGTCTTATCCTAGGCATCTTTAGCTGAGGCTCACACTTGAACTTGACCTGTGAATTATCAAATCGGTCATTTTGAAATATCAGCCACATATCTTGCAGCCATGCATCCGAGATAAGAAAAGCCTTTTTCTGAGATCAAGACAAAAAGGAGCTGAAAATGTGTTTCTTTACTACAATGTGAAAACTCTCAGATTTCAAAGGTTCATGATTCACCTGTTTTTGTCCTTCTGTTAACCAAAACTCTGTGTTTACAATCGCTTGGGACATGACTGAACTGTGAGTACTTTCACTAAAAACTTCACGTTCCTGCAAGTGCCACCACAGAAAGTACTTTACACTGTCCATCTATTAATATACCAACAGTGATACCTATCTGCAACTAGACCTGCTGTAATTTTGTTTAGTTGCTAGTAACATGCTCAAATTTATATTTACTACCACATTGTCTGAGAGCCTGAATGACAGACATGGACCTTGAGACACCAAGCACAATGGAAACACTTAAAAGGAAGAAAGTCTTCCCCATCTGCTGGCTTCACTTGACCATCCATGTTTCTACAGATGTCTGGAAGAACCAACTGCCTCCCCTTTGCTCTCTGTACCCACCTCCATATCTCTCAAAACCAAAGGCATTCATAAACACTTCCTAGATTAAAATCTAGGAGGAGAAGAAGCTCACTTGAACTCTCCTTTCTGTCCCAGGGACCTGAGATGTGAGTTGGAGGAGTCCAAAGGTGGCTCGAAAGCAAAATTAGTGTTTCCATGCATGTAGCACAAAGTGACAATCTGCAAACTTCAAATATGAAAGCTGCTATGCAGAATTCTCTTTAACTATCATATGTAGTTTGTTTTGTATAGAGAATCATTATTAAGACATTTTTATATTAGTAGGGCTTGATTTAGTACTTATACTCAACATTCATGACTATTTTGTCAAACTGTATTAAGGCATTTAACCTCCAAATTCCCAGGTGTAAGAGATAAGAACCATCAAATGTCTCAGAGAAGGAAACCGACAAGCATGATTTAAGACACAGAGATGAAATCAAGAGTTTGATGTTCAGGAAAGGAATAACTATTCACACAAGTAAAAACCTTAATGGTTTCAACAGACAAGCCAATCTCCATTAAAAAACAAAATCTGATTATTGAAGTTTTCTCTCTACTTTACAGCTTAATCACTAGGGTAACAACGCTATGTAAACTCAATTTCAGCAAAATAAATTTACTAAGAATGTATTCACAACCCCTGTTAAGCATACATCATTTTACAAAAAAGGACCAAGAAACAGATTACATTTCACTTTTACAAGTAATATGTCACATTTCTTCAAACTCAATATAAAACTGTTCACTGATTTCAAAAAATTACTGAAAAATATTACCATTCTATTAAATTTGTTTAATGTAATTTATCATAAAGCATTTCATTCTTCATTGCCTCTTCTTGCTTATATGGGAACACAATGAAGACTGACATTATATATTTATATTCCTTCTAGGTCTCACCTTGTTAACTATGAACTTAACTAAAAAACAGTGGACCAGATCCATAGAAGTATGTAAGCTTTCAGCTTCCAGTGATATATAAACATCCTAACACTTCTGTATGCTTATGTTTACAGTTCCCAGGAAATGAAACACTCAAGGCACAAAACATCCATAAACACTCAAGCATCATGTGACAAATCGTAGCTAATTTTAATCATGTAAACAACAAGGGTCCATCCAACAGCACGCTGAAGTAATTTCCCATTTAATTTCAATCTTATTGAATCTCTAAAGGTAATTAGCATTTTAACAAGGACTCTCTAATCATATTGCTAAAGAAAATGCAACAGGTAAGACACATGTAGCTCCACGGCACTTTCCATCTTTTGACCTTTCTTCACTGAGAAACCAACCAAGACAAGAACTGTAATTCTATGTATGGAGAAGGATTTCAAACCTACTTCAAAATGGCACGCACTCAAAAATAATGCATGCAAACATAATTCCCGCGTTTCAACGTGCACCCATCCCAGACCAGGGCTGGGAAAGGTTACAGATGCCACCGCTGTCACCGGTACAGCAGCCAGCCGAGGAGCAAGGGAAGCTCCCCAGCTCTCGAGGAAAAGCAGGCAGGCAGAAGTCTCCATCCAGCCCAGGGAAGCAGGGAGGGGAGAACAGGAACAGGGCTCACCCCCCAAAGAAGAATTTCCAGATATGTGAGCCTTGCTAAGCATCTGAAAATGAATCTATTTTTGAGAACTACAAGAGCTTGGCAAAAAATACAAACTAGCTTTCAATTTACACACCTTACAGCACATCAGCTAAACCCAGGCTTCCTCCAGTGCCTCAAAGACCCTTTCAAATAACATGTTAACCTTCTTCAAAAAGATTGCCTATTCCTACTGAGTCTGTTCAGACCTTCAAGTAAGATTTTTTGGTTGGTTGGGTTTTTTTGTTTGCTTTTGCAAATACAGCCTTGTGAAGACCATCACTACACTCCTGATGAAAATCCACCCTCAGTTTTATAAAATCCAGGAAATGCCTGTGGATCCCAGGATTGTGGGCTTAGCCAGCCCAAACTGTTTGTTGTGCTGCTCCTGACACCAACATCATTCTGGGTGACTGACATACAGTTCCCTGCAGCATCTCCTGCAGAAAATCCCCCAGTGACACCATCTACACACCTTTCCCAGCCCATGTGTTCCTCCCCTTCTCCACCTGCATTACCTGTGTCGACTGCAAAGACACCTCCACAAAAAATCCAGGAGACACACTTGGTAGGCCAGGTGGGAAAAGCTCACATAAGCCAAGAAACCCTTAGAAGTTAGAAAACGAAAAACGTGTAACTTCTCCATCCTGGATACCTTCTATACAGAACTAAAAACAGATAATCTAGAGCTTATTTAGCTTACTTACTAAAAATAAACATTGCTGTCCTATCTTCTCTGAGGACCCTCCACTCTTCTGAGAAGCTGTGATGGAGCTGAATCATGGAGCCCAAAAACATGCTGCTTCTAAGTAGGATTAGTAAAATGCCTATTGCTTAATATTCAATCTTTTAATTTCCAATTAGTTAGGAGGTTAAAAAAAAAAAAAGTGACTAAACCCTTATAAGCAGCACTGAAAAAAGAAACAGGAGCACAAATAACACAACAGAAGTTTAGTATGGAAACAGATTTATGTTTCAAAGTATATGCTACAATGAACAACTAAAAATCAAAAAGATAAATATTTTTGGACTTCATCTGGAGCATCGTAACACAAAACCAGAGTTAACTGATGGCAGGCAGCTATGTATAAATATCAGTTAGATATACCTCTGACTGTGAAGTATAGGACTATCTAAAAGCAGAATCTCCTTTCAAATTCTGACATGCATCATCTACAGTGTCATACTTTTGATACATGCCAGGTTTTACATGTTGACACTTCACAAATACACTTTTTTCCTGACAGTTCCCTTACTAGCTAACTCAAATGACAGATGATTGAAGCCAGAGAGTAAACGATGTCGTTTCTCCATATTTTTGGTACAGAGAGAAAACTTGGTGTAACAACAAGCATTCATACCCCTAAGCAAGTTAAATACTGCCCTTGCAAGGTCACACTCAACCAATTTTTCAGCATCAAAGCAGCAGAGTCACGCTGCTCCGGGAACATGCGTACTTCAAAGAGCAGACACCTCCCTACAAGGTGCCACCAGCCAAAATGTGCCCCACGGAAGAGTTGGGCAGCAGCGGCTCTCCTCTTTGCTCCGTGAGAGACCAAATGGCAGAGCTCCACCATCACCTCCAAAGCAAACAGCACCGCATCCCCTGTGCGAATCATCCAGACGCAGAAAACAGCATGAAACACAACACGGCCCCCACGAAATCTGCACGGTGCAAAGAACATGCTCCAGGGCCCTTACGTACTCCTTACACATAAAGATAGCGAGTTGAGATGCTCTATTCAGGCTATCAACCAAAATTCTCTCAACAAGGAATGCAACAAAGCAAGAGCAAAGGGGCAGTTTGTATCAGTACCTCCAGTGAACATAGAAATTAAAAAATAAAAACATGAGAAAACCCAGAAACTGTATTATTAATCACATTAAAGAACAAGAAAACATTAATGTTTCTTCTCCTACGAGTTACTTCAAATCTTTTCCAGTATTTTTTTTTGCATCTCTCAGAATCAACTTCGTAGAAAATGAAGAAATAAAAATATAGACTTGGTTCTACAAGCACAGATTCAAGTTTAGCTTTATTTCCTGCAGACCATGAGCAGAGCCATTATCTTCACTGTACAAAACAGAATAACTTACTTTAATTTTAAAATAATTAACACCACTATTACACAGCAGTCTAGACAGCCATTGTCGACTTAAGTCTAAATTGCTTGAGAGGAGACTGGCTGTACAGCCACCATGGACTCATTTGGAGAACCTATTTTCAGCCCAATAGGTTTTATTCCCCCAATGCCTCTTCAGTTTTAGGAAAAGCAAGCCCAATTTCCAGACCCAGGCCTTCTCAGCTGCCTGCTTTCGCTTTCCCTTCTCCCATGCCCACAAATGAGCTATTAATTCCTTAATAAATGGAACGAGTAGCACTTAACACCAGGAGCCACAAGAATACACAAGCTCCTATCTCCTGTTTAGAGACCTGTTTTAAGAGGAATTAAGAGACTAAACACTTCTGTGGATTTAGGCCCAAAAGCTCAAACATGCAAACGCAGGTACTTGACCACAGCTGAACTGCACAGGCCCTGGAGAAGCTCTCCAGAGACAGGCACCATTTTCACAAGTTTGCCACCGAGACACAACAGCCCGAACGCAAATTAGGGAACTCTCCCTCATGCTCATCTTTTGAAATCCTGAAGTGCAACTTCTGGTTTATGTTCTCTGTATTTGTACCTCCCTAACGCAACTATAAGCAAACCACCGACTTCGTGTCCAGCCCGCTTTCAGAAATGAAGTATCTCATTCAAGATGCAGTGGCTGCCCTGAGCACTGGTGTTACTCAATCCAAACATCAACAACGGTGTTTGTTTCACTGCTGATTACCAGAACACACGACTATCTCCAGGTCAAACACCCGCATGGCAATGCCAGGCTGGAGCCTATCTCCAGACCCACGCCTCAGTCGCCACCTAAGATGACATAATTCCTCTTTAGCTTTAGGAACAGCCTAAGTACCTTCCTCGAGAATGGCCTTTGATGTGCCTTTGTTCGAGCACTGTACCTAAAATAGCACTCATGATGCCTTTAAAGTATTAGTCACCCCGTTTACGGCCGAGGCCACCAGCCCCGAGCGCAACGGGCAGCCCCGGGCCGGCCGGGCCGCCCCTCACCGGGACACGGCCACGGCGTCCCCGCCTGGCCCGGGGGAGCCGCAGGAGGGGGCGGGGAGTCCCGACCCCCCGGCCCCGCCGCCCCCGGCCCCGCTCACCCTTCTTGTCCATGAGCCACATGAAGAAGAAGCAGGGCGCGAAGCCGATGGGCCCCCAGAAGACGAGCAGGGCGATGTCCCAGCCGCTGAAGCCGAAGGCCAGGCGGGCCGAGTTCTGGATGGGGCCCCATGTGTTCCACAGCAGGCCCTGCGCGAAGCCCAGCAGCGAGAAGAGCAGCAGCACCAGCCACCGCCGCCCGTACACGCGGCCCGCCAAGGGCGCCAGCCGCCGCACCGGCACCGGCACCGCCGNCTGCTCCAGCCTAAGCCCATCTGCGGGGGCGCTGACGGGGGCCCGCCGGGCGGAGAACGGGCGAAGGGACAGCCCGACTTCAAGCCCCGAGCGCGGCGGCGCTGCCCCGGCCCGGCACAGCCGCATGCGCGGTCGGGGAGGGCCGGCGGCCACCTCCTTCCTCCGCCGGCGAGGGGAGGAGGGAAGCGGCGCCGGGGAGGAGAGCCGGGCCCGCCGCCCGCGGGGAGGGAGCCCAGGCGGCAGGCAGCCGCGGCCTCTTGGGGCGGGGGAGCCCCTGGGTCGTCGCCCCGCGGGGACAGGGGGCTCGGGCTCTGGGGCAGGAGCGGGGCGGCCCGTGGGAGCCGCTGCTGGGAGCTCGGGGCCGCTGGGGTGTCACCGTGGGGGCCGGGGGAGACCCGGCCCGGGGGCTGCTGTCAGCTCCGGCCGTCACGCTGCCACCGCGGCTCCGCCCCGCGCTGCTGGGCCGGGTTCGCTCCGGGGCCGGGCTCTCCCTTCCGCTAGCGAGGGCGGTGCCGAGGGGAGCGCGCCGGAGCCGTCCCGGACGAGAGCCGGAGCAGCATGGCCGGGGCGGAGAACCGCCGTCCTGCCGCGCCGGGTAGGTGCCCTGAGCCCCTCCGCGGACGGCGCCGCCCCGGCAGGGCCCGCCGCGCTGCGGCCTGGAGCGGCCCGGAGCGGCCCGGCGAGCGGCGAGGCCCGGGCCGGGCAGGGCAGGGCAGCTTGTTTCTAGGCCGCGGGAGGGGAAAGCGGCGGAGTGATGGCCATGGCTGTTCTCCAGCTCCTCCGAAACGTCCCTCTCCCGCGTGGGCCCGTGGCAGAGGGCAGAGCGGGGCTGGGCCTGGAGCAGGTGCCGGACCCTCACGCCGGGACATCCCGCAGCAGAGCTGCCCAGGGCTATCTGCCCTTTTAAAGCCACAGGTTGTTCCGTGTTGAGCTGGATACAAATGAGCCGTCCTCCAAATTAGGGGGAAAAATAGTAGGATACAGTTACAACCTGCAGTGAAATAATTTTAAAAATAATTTGGATGAATACGCCGTCTTGTGGGCTGCACTAAGCTCATTAGAAATTATTTAAATAGATGGAAGTATATATTCATTCCATTAGGTCGTGTATTTATCTATATATCTACCATCTGCATTTGCCATAAAATTAATGGTTTGTACACTTCACAATGCTGCATCGTCCCTGAAAAAAAAAAATAATCAGTATATCAGTTTGGCTTGTCACAAAGTCTGGAAGTTGGCTTGATGAATGCCAGTGCGCTTACCTGGGGAGAGCTGACCGGTGGGATCCTTGCGAGCTGGTTTTAAATCCAGTGTCCATGTCATGACTGTTGACGTCCTGGGCAGCGCACCAGCGAATTTCACACGTGGTGCCCATCCCGCGGTTTGGCAGCCAAAACCACACGCTCCCATGAATTTTCCACCGAAACATACAGATATTGTGTTTTGTTTAGCCCACACGGCGCTGTTTGCTAGACGAAGGTTCAAATTAGAAGTTGCACTGCAAGTGCAAAAAGGAAGTTTTTACCAACTGAAATTGGCAGAACAATGCTCAAAAAGAAAATGAGATTTTTGTCTAGAAAAGTTTAGGAAATTCTCCAGGAAAAATCAAACTCATGCACAATTAAATAATGGGGTGACATACATACAGATAGTAACAAGCTAAAATTTGAGCTTGCCATGTACAACTGTAGTGACGAAAGTATAGTAAAATATTGGACAAGGTTCAGATTTGGTCACGACCAATGCATACTGCAGTAGTGCTTTGAGGCTCCAAGTAAGATTAATTCCCTGTTTTACTAGGTCTTTTTCATACATTACCACCTCAGCATAATTTAGCCCATGCCAAAATGTTATTTCAATTTAAAATGGTTATGGTACTACTGTAATTTAATTGATTCAGTGGCATTGTGCCAAAGACAAAAGTGCTGTCATTTGCAGAAGTAAACAAAGTGAAAAAATACTTCTCTTTGAACATTTTTCAATTAACTGTAGTAATTGTGAGGGTTTCTTGGTTGTTCTAGTGGCAGGAAACCCATCTAGAAATAAAGCAAATGGGGCTTTGCCATGTTCTTTAACTGTAAAACTTGCCTCTTGCCTCTTACTACCTGTGTAGTAAAATGAAAACTTGAATATAAGCAGGATAACTCCGTGAAAGCTTATCCAAGCCACCTCATCTTATGATAGGTTTAAAGATATTTTGACTCTTGCATGGATCAGCAAGAAAGAAAGTTCTGAGAAACAGCAACAAAAGAAAGGAGCTGTCAAAATAGGCTCAAAAAATCTGGGTGTATTTACTGTTGACTTAACCATGATTAAAATAATTTATTTTAATTGCTTGATTTGAAATCACTCCATATTTTCATAGCTTCACAACCCATATGCGCATCTTTCAGTCATGGTCTGACCTTTTCTATTCCAGCTATTTAATTAACACGGTGTAATATTCTGTGTGAATTATTCTTGTTTGCAGGATATGGTACCATTTAAATTTGTTAATGTAAAGGAGCAGTGCATTGTTGATAAACTGTTGGAAACCAAATTAGCTTTATCTTGCAGCTAGCTGATTGCATTATTTCACTCATGGGTATAATACTTCCCTAAATATGCTAATTTCACTCTTTTCTCCGTGTGGTGACATTTTTACTGTTCTCATTACTGACATTTGTAAAATTTGGGTGGGGAAACCTTTTCTTGCTTTAACTTCATTATAATGTAGCTAAAGAGATTTGAATATTATCAGATGAAGTGCACGCATATTCAGGCAAGTGGAAAGGTTATTTTGTCTCCTAGCCCAGAACTCCCATGCCTGTTGCAGGACTCGCATGGACTTAACAGCACTTATATCCAAAACTGTGATACAGAAGCCCGTCTATAATAGCATATCCATTGGTAGGTGCCTCCATTTCAATCCTAAAAGCTTCCAGGGTGGTTGTGTCTCCATATTCATGCCTGTCTGCCTGTGTCCAGCGTAAAACCTTCTGGAATTCATCCTAGGAGGAGTTGGTGGCCTGGAGCTCTGAGAGACTGCTGGTCACAGATAAAAATTATAAGGCTGAAGCTGTTATTGCTACGAAATGCTCAGCCCACCCCTGAGGCAATCCTGGCTGATTCGTTTATGGGTGGGCACCTGGTCTGTGCTGATTTAAGCCCGGCGTATTAATATAAACTGAGGGCTTTGACAGATTGATTGTAACCTTGAGGCATTTGGAGAGTCTTATTCAGCTGAAACACGCCTGTCATGTACTGGTTGAGCTGGGCCGTCCAGGAGAGTGTCCCCCCCATGGTGCAGCCCCCAGCACCTAGCCCATTAGGAAGTGCTATTTGCTCTCTCCAGTCATCAGGTTTTTGACAGATTTGCTCTCCCTGTGACTTTCTTCAGAGAGATTCAATGAACATTAGCATCCCCTTGTTTCTTACATCTCTCTCCCAACAACTACTAATGTGTACAATCTCGTACTTTCTTGTGTCAACTCGTATGTTACATGAGATTTTTATTTCTGTTAGAGTATTTCAACAAGAGCAATGGTAAAACAGTTTGGATGTCTTGGTATAAAAGTGCAACTTTAGCCTTTTGCAATTTTATGGTTTTCCTAATGTTCAGAGGGTTATCTTAAATTTTGAAGTACCATGTGCTTTTGAAGATTGGGTACAGAAGACACTATTGCTTCTAATACTATGAATACTACTGAATTAGTCAATGGTTGACTTGGTGACATTAATGTTTAAAAGGAATCTGAAAATATTGAAATTCCTCTACTGAAATGACTTTTTCATATATTTTAATAGGTTGACAAATACTGAGTTTTGGCAAATTTTGCATGTTGCAAGGAGCTTCCAAAATTCAAAGCAGCTGCGCTGCCATGGTTTCTTCTAAAATTAAAGGTCATCTTCAGTCTCCAGAAAAGCAGGTGCCGCTGATTAGAACAAGAGTTCATCACATATGAGTGGAGATTTGGGCCTACAGAGTCCTCGATCTTTTCTGATATTTAGCTTTTGGTGTTTACAGATAAAGAAACTTTGCAGGCAGTTGTTATTTGAAAAAGAAAAGAGAAATAAAATCTCTGGAGGAAAGATGGTAAAGATATGTTGACACTGCTAGCAGTGGCTTGTTATATTATAAAGCTGTGAAATGTAAGCTTCTGTGTAACTAGGCTGTGCTTTTTCAGTGACAACAGAGTTTCTTTTATATTTAATACGTATATTAAAACCCAGAACTAACATTAATTGAATGTTATGGTTGAAAATTAAATTAGAGGAGCTGGTAGTTTACGTTTTGGTGGGCTGCATTAGGTTAAATGCATCCTTAGCTCTACGTTATCTCAAAGCAAGATTTTCCGTTCTTTATAAGAACCCCAAGATTCAAAACATACACTGTTAACAGTTTTTCACAGACTAATTTCATGTTGCCGCACAAGAACATCTATAAAGAGAAATAGTAACTTGAAACAAAGGTTAAGCTCACTTCTGCTTGTTTTACCCACGCTGAAAGAAATGGGATGATGTAAACAGGTGGAATAATAGCAATGCTTTTTGTTTAATATTCCTATAATAATGGCAATCCCTGAATCTGATACCCTGATTGTGCATTTTGGTTATTGTGCACTTCAGAAACTGCTCTTGAGATTTACATGGTGGGTCCCTCTGGTTTCTTTAAATTCAATAGTTTATGTAATTCAAAAAAACTTATTTTATTCTTAAGTAAAATTTCATTCTGAGAATTATGCCTTTGTCTCAGTCATTAATCATAATTTGTATCCTGTGTAGCATAATAGTGAACAAAGTCATGTATACTTCCATCATAACCCCTTTGTGGATCAAATTCAAGAAGCTCAGTTGTATTATTGACAATTTATCACAATGGTTTATGGGAAAACCCCCATATTTTTAGAATACTATTGACTGTTTACTACAATAGCTTATGGGAAAATTGTGTATTTGAGAAGATTTAGATTATTTTGTTGCTGTCATTTTGAAGTTCTGGTCAGTCAAGTTTGCAGGATAGGACAACAATAAATGGTTACAGTTTCTGATGATGAATTTTACACAGTGCATTCATCTGCTTAAGAGTAGTATATTCATATTTACTACTAAGAAGGAATACAAGAAGAAAGAAACTTTACTTACAACATGAACACATTTTTTTTCTTAAATTCCATGATGTGACAGTTCCTTTACCTTCAATCATAATGTTATATTAGCATTAAGTTTTGTATTAAATTTCCCATCTTTTAGGAGATATTGTGAGAAATGTACATCAGTGCCAGTGGGATATTGGGAAGAAATGGCTTTGCTGCTAAATTTCCTCAGCAGCAAGTGGATGTAATTTACACTCCAAACAGACAGAAAGATGGAATTTTCACAGTCTAGCTTAAGGAAGAACAGTCTCTCCTTTGGAGAAACTCTTTTATATCTGGATGGAAGGTTTTAGTCAACAACTGTAGTCTTTTCCTTCAAAAGGAAATAAAATGCCATTTACCTGACAAGTGCTGCAGTTTCATTGTGCTTCACTTTGCTTTCAGCAATTTTGCCAATAAGTGTACAAAGGTCATTGGAAATACATTTAGTATTACATCTGTCAGTTGTACATATCCTCATTTTCCTGGGTTTGGGGGAGTGGGAGAGGAAGGGGGTATTTGGTCGAAGATGCAGGCAGGAGCTGCAAGGACAAGTTGGGAAAGGAAAGCTTTTGTTCTGCTGGAGGAGCTGAGGTCATTCAACGTGAGTAAGTTTGCTGAAAACCAGCACAACTCTTCTACAGGTGCACTAGAGGGTGGGAGGAGAAAAGACAACAGGCAGAAGCTGGCCAAGGGTTTGGGAAGAGCTTTCTAGGAAGAGCCGTAAAGGATTTAGGGAGGAATTTCATAAATATATGCTTGAGATGACAGGCTGTCACTTAGAGCAGGGGTGGGCCGTCCCCCCCGTGCTGTATTCGGGGCCCAGCCCCTTGCTCAATCCCTGAGATGTCTGGCAGCTCTTTCCTCATCTTTATCAGAAGGACAGGTGGAGGTTTGAGGGCACGGCCCATGCTCTTTTCTTATTTCATGTCTTGAGTCCCTCAGACTTCGCGTAAGAAAAACGGCCAGATGCCCAGCCCTGCCACAGCAGAACTGGGACGTGAGTGCAAATACAAACTCCTCTTTTGGCCTCTTCTTTTCTCTTGGTGCTCTCCTCCTGCGGCAGCAGACACAGAGGGCGAGGAAGGGTGTGTTGACTTCAGGCTGCCAGAATGAGCTGTAGGTGCCAGTCTAACCTGTGCAGACCTGTCTGTCCTGAGAGGCTCCACTCACCTGCCTACTAGCCTTCAGTAGCCAAAATATCTATGCAAATCTAGATTAAATGTCCCCCGGCTATGCTGCTTCTGCAGTGCAGATATTCCCAGCGTCAAAAATAATAGTAATAGTCAGGAAATAATATCTAGATATTCATTTGGCATATCCTAAAAACTACTTGTGTATATTTAGATGGATTCTGTTTGCCCAGAGTAGGCTGGTGATAGTGAATAATGTTGTAATCACATGCAGATTATTTAAAGTTGGTTTTCAATTTACAGAGTTAATGTCCTGTGAAATCATTAAGTCTGACCTCCAAACCAAGTCACTTCTCTTTGGTTTGGGGAGTTTCCCCATCCTCCCACACACTTTCTCTTTTCCCTCTCCTGGTTGTTGGATAGTCAAGACTTTGGAGGTTAGTTGATTTTTTGAGTGACATGGCTGCTCTGTACTAATGTATTCAAAATCTCAATTTTTTCTTTTAACTTTTTAATTTTTTGAAAAAGAAATAAGGATAATGAAGCATTACAGATTTGCAAGAAAAACAGTTTGATGATGCTTATACGAGATATGCTACCAGGATTGCCTTGTACTCCCTCTTTCAGAAAATAATTTTAATACCTCTCAATTAAATCTCGTATTTAAGCAGCAGGGTGTTTTGGCAGAAGCCAACTACCATGCACTAATGAACTCTTCTAATTTGCTAAATTATTTTAAATGAATGACAGTACATTTAGCTTTTTAATGACAGTACATTTAACTTCTGAACAACTTTGATCGAGTCCACTTTTCGTCAGACTGCCTGCTGTGCTAAACTCTTTATTCCCAAACCCCACTCAGTTATTCAGAAAAACTGTTAATGAGAAACATTAAATTATATTCTCTTTTAGAAGCACAAAGGCTACTGGAAAGTACTTAGCCAATTCATTGCTTTTCTTTCACCTGCCCTCAATGCTGAGTCTGGATGAGTCTTCATATTTGACAACACTTCATGTAAAGACAACTGGAGAGCTTTGGTTTTTTAATTAGAAGATCTCTATTTCGCAGTGTGTTACCTTTCTAAAGAACACCTACATTTTTCGCCAATTATATAAGCTGTCACAGTTACAAAACTTGAGCTAAAACTTGGTTCGGTTTTTCAGTTCCTGGTTGGATTCTATACATGCCTTGTGTAAAGTCAAAACATGAGACAAATTATTCCTGCTTCCTTTTGTACTGTGAAACCACACCAGTTGTTGAGGCTGATAGAAATAACTAATTTAAAGTATTCCTTTTCTCTTTTGGATCAGAGTACAGCTGAGAAAATGAAGACTCCAACAGAGCTTTTCTTTTCAAAGGGAATATGTATTTCCATTCTCTCCTGCTACCAGATCTCCCCTAGGAATCTGATATTTAATGCCCAAAATATGTCATGGATATTTTGTTTCCTTGCAACATATTTTATATGTACACCTTTTACTTATACACATCCATGTCCAAACTATATGCTCTTACATATGGTATGCAATCGCAGGTTTTGCCTAGGAATCAATTACAGGTTAGGAAACACTGAGAAGCACAAGCCCAGCTCACAAAGTCTTTGTGAAGCTGTGATAACAATAGCTAAGGGAAAGATTATTATTATTTTAAACTAGATTTTTTTCTGCTAATCTCTTTTTCAAGAGATATCTTCAGATATCTCTTTTAATTACTTTTCACCACTCCTACAGCATATAGTTCCATCAGAAATCTCTGTTGGTCATAAGCAGAGTTCTCCAAATTATCATAGTAACTATTTGATGTAGTATATGATATTTACCTTTTATAATGTGCCTTTTCTCTGACATGCATGACAAATATTATGGGGAAAGAATTATGTCTATCTGACTGCTGTTCTCACCAAGGAATAAAAAAAAATTAATCAAGACACTTAAAAGATCGTTTGCACAAAATTGGCAAGAATCCCTATTTGTCTTCGCAAAAAGAAACCCCAGTGTTCATTTATCTAATGCTTTAAATTTTTGAAAATGTTTCAAACTTCACTGCCGATTTTATCCTATGTACTGTATGTGATTATCTATATCAAGAAAATATATGTACTTTATATATATATTAATATATATACTTTAATACTGTTTGAAGATAAGATTGATTAGCATCTTACTAAGACAGACTGTCCTTTTTCATGGTTTCTAAGTTTTATAGGGAAATAGGTTTACAACTGAATAAAGTGTGGTGACATGACAAAAACCTCCAGCTGACATTCAGTATAGGAGAGGCTATTTAGTCTAATTGTGGGTTTTTGTTCAGCATGGATACAAACTCTCCCAGTAGCTTTAGCTCTGAGCTTCCCACTCTATATTCACTGTGGTTAAAACCACACCTTTCAAGAGCAAAATATGCATGTGGAAGTCACATTAGAAAGCCACAGAGAATCAACAGTTGGCTTTAATGAGCCTTCCTGTCTCTCCCAGTAAAATTTCTGCTTTGATAGTACAGCCCAACTGTTGACTGAAGTTACGGGATAAACCTGAAGCTTTTGCAATAAAACTCAGCTTTACAAAATCCTCCAAAATGCGCCACCAGTTTCTTGCATTTGTTTGGATTTACATCCTCTAAAATAACTAAATATACTGCCCTTAAAATAAAAACAATTGAGAACTCAAAAAGAGACCCATGTGGTGATAAACTTAGCAGGAATAATTTCATTTTTCCGAGTTGGAAAATCTGAAAGGTACGTAAGACCATCCAGCTCCTGTATCTTGAAAGACACCTGTGTACGATATAGTAATTGCACTGGTTAAAGGCAGAAGAAGTTTCATAAACCACCTGGGAGCATTCAGGTCTGGACTGAGTCTTGCCTTGGTCTCTGAACAGCGTCACTGTGAACAACATGCTGAGCTTTAACCTGTTCCCATGCCCGCAGCAGCTCCTGGTGCCGGCACCAGCTCACGCCCTTGTGTCTGCAGATGGTCCTTGTGCCTGCTCTGGCCCTGCTCCCTCCAGGTGTACTAACCTACGGCTCGGGAACCCCCAGAGCCTCCACCCGGGGTAGGACACACCATATGGTGAGACATACGGTCCCCATGAGGCCTCCTTATGTCCTGGTTGTGCGAGTTGCTGGAGCGCGAGACTGAAGGCCAAGTGTTGCAGACATCTCTGTCTCACAGCAACACCATCCTGTCAAGTGTTGCTCTGCATATAAGAGGAAACATGGAAAATAAACCAAAAACCGAAGTCCCTCCTGTCATTTGCCTGGAGAAAGGGAAGCCATTTAAAAAATTTATGATCCCTGAAGATAAAATATGGGAGGTCTTTGCTTTTAAATCTTCACAATGGAGTTTTCATGAGTGAAAGGAGGCAGGGATTCAGTTTCCTTGGAAGTCTGTGGGAGAAGAGACCCGTGGACTGTAGCAAACCCCAGCCCTGATACCTCCCACTGCATTTGTGTGAAGGCAGTAGCTTAATTTAGAAAACTAAAAAGTACAGCTATGCTGGAGTATAAACCCTGTCGAACGAAGGGGGACTTGCTAAGCTACCAGAGATGTGGCATACAGCATGCACAGGCCTCCTGTTATTCCTGCCATTCACCCTTCGGCATTCATACATTTATTTTAACTGTTACGTTTGAAACAATCCTGAAGAGTGTTCATTGGTGACCTTGTTCCCAGTGGGTCTTCTCCGGTGTTTGCCCCAGCTGGCACCACAGGGCTGCCCTGTGCGTTCTCCATGGCCTGTCCCACCACACACACACATGGGGAGGAGCGAGAGGCAAAATTAGCACCCAGCAGGAAAGGGAATTTTCTTATCCTATATTTGTTTAACCCATTGAGCACGCCAGACAATGATTTGACCCCTGAATAGAGGGAGTGAATTGGTTTGTTTGCTTTAAATGAGCTGCTGGGAGTCATAGGGAAGCATACATATCGATTCAGTGTGTTAAATCTTAGGCATCATACAGATACAAATTCTGGATGAGTTAACTTCAATTGAGGTTAAAATAACTTTTTTTTTTTTGATGATCTGAAGTTGTAGTACACTGCTTCAGCTCTATGGAGATGTTATTTAAAAAAAAAAAAAATCAGGTTTTCATTCTCAATATGTCCCTAAAGAAAAGTTGTTCTGAAAGTGCTGAGTTTATTCAAGGTTGCTAGCATTTCAGTTTGGCAGTTTCAGTGGGGCATATAAATCTCTAAACAGCAAAGGAGTAAATGGAAATCTTTGGTTAGTTTAGTTCTTGGATTTGGCACAATTTCCTTTTTCTAAAATTCTGGAGATGAAAAGAAATTTTAAAACACTTTAAAAATACCTGCTGTTTTGGTTACGCTGCTGTTCCTTGGTTTAAATCAAATGCATAGGAACCCAGTTTGCTATCTCAGAATATGCATTGCTTCTTGGAAAGAATCCCATGCAGAAAGACTGTTACTCATAAAATTTATGTTCTCTAAACTCCGGACATGATTTGTAAGGTTTTTTTATTGTTAGCTTAATTCTAAACAGTTTGGCTACAGTGCTTTATTGCCTAAGCTACAAGTGAAAATTCTAAGCACATGTCTACTTTTATTATTTTTTTTACATTTTGTGTGCTAATACATTGCTTTAAACTTTAGTGTAAGACTGTTCTTTCAGTGTTTGCGGTAAAAATTAGACTTCAAAAAAATCTACAAATGTAATAAAACAATCAACTATAAACAAAAGTATTAGTTCTTAATGTTTCCAGTGCTGTGGGAGATGGTAAGTAACACTTCTTGTATCATAAATCATCTCTCTACAGCTGTTGTTGGGGTTTATTTTGTTTTTGGTTTTTTTTTTTCCTTTACATAGGTGAAGATGTCAAACCGTTTACTCCTGAGAAAACCAAGGAAATTGTGATGTCTCTACAGCAACCTGCAGTCTTCTGTAACATGGTTGGCGACTGGCCAGCCCTGCGCTGGAATGTGAAATACCTTTCTGCGGTGTTGGGTGGAAAGGCGATACAGTTTAGGCTGGGTCTGAAGACGGCGGATTTGGGTGAGACTGAAGTGGACAGATGTTACATGTCACAACTCTTGTTTTTAGGTTCTGCAGTCCTCTGTCTCTCCATTATCACTGCTCGCTCTCTAAGGTATTGCTTTTCACCACAGGCTTTGTCTTTAGGACATGGGATTTGGCCAACAGTAGAAATCTACTTTCTCTTTCTTGTGTGTTTATTCTTATTAGAGTAGGAAGTCTGGTGAGTAACACTAACATAAGAATCAAGTATCTCAAGTTTTCTTTCCTTGCTTTGTATCGTGTGTGTTTGCTTGGTCCTGGTCTTATGCATGGTTCAGTTGTTTACATCAGCTGAGTTTCCATATCCACAAACCTGAGTGTGTTAAAGAATTAGTCAATTAAACAGTCTCTTTTTTTTTTTTAAATCTGTAAAATGGTGATAATTCTCACCTTCCTCCAGAGGTTCTATAAGACTGTGGTGGTTTTTAATACTTTAAGGTCTTGTGATGAAAGATGCTTTAGAAATACAAAGCATTAAGAAAATCGCTTAACACCAGAACAATAATTTCACCTCTAAGCCTCCAGGTTTGCTCAGACATCTGGAAACATGCCAGGGGCGAAAGACATTTGCACTTGATTTTAAGTACAACTTCATTTCTGTCTGTAGCCACGCAATACTAGTCATAGTCTGTCCATAGACAGGCAGAGTTTCCTACCAGGGAGGGAAGATACAGGAAACATTCTTCAAGTTGGTGGTGTGCTACCCACTTTAGAGGTTGTGCATTGCTTTATTCATGCCCTGCACATCCTTTGTCCTCCCAACCACATACCAATGTACATTCTGCTGTGCACTTACTCCCATTTGCCTAAAGTATCTTGTCTCCCTTCAGTCTTTTTTTCCACCCCCCCAGGCCAGACAAACACACTTCTTAAAAAATGTTCAATATAAGTCATAGTTTTTTTAGACCTTACCTAGCTATTCTTTCTGTACTCTTCTAACCTTCTTCAGTTGGACTGCCTCTTCCTGGAATGTAGGGTCTGCCCAAAGACTCCAGATGGGGGTCTGACAGTTCTATGGAAGGGGTAGGATTACATCACATTATCTTACTTAACAACACTGTGTGAAATTTGCTTTCTTCACAGCTTCATGACCATATTATTTCATGTGCAATTTTTACAAGAGAAGTGATGAAACAGAAAGAAGTGTTAGAGTGAAAATACTTTGCATTTTAGGATTTCAAAGCATTTTACCAGCATGGATTAATGATTCCTATGCCATTCCTGGGAAAACAGATGTTATTTATTCACTTTCTACAGATGGTATAACTGAGGTGTAGAGTTAATATGTTGGTACACATCTTCACAGCGACATCTCTATAGTTCAGTGAGTTATCAGCCAGTTCTTGCACTACGTGTAAAAGGCATCTCATTGCCAACAGGGAAAATGTTGCATATATATGACATTTTCCATGATGCCTTGTTAATATATCTCAGTTGTAATATACAAGCCTTACCAGATAAAAAGGTAGTTTTGGTCCTAGTCTCCGTTAAGTGGTAGGCGCTTTTTGAGAGCCGAATGGGGATGCCAACTGGAAGAGCTTGTGGTGGTACTGATGGAGTGTTGCATAGCTAAGTGATGGATTGATGCTACCAACTAAGTAGCTAAGAGTCATCACTTTACAATAACTTGTAGTCACTAGGGATATAGAGTGGATTTAAATTGTAATTTGTATCTTGAGGTTGCATCTGTCTGTATTTTGCTTTTTCCTAAAGGCATCAATCCCTAGGCAGCAATCAGTTTGTCACCAATAACCTCCATTATATGCTAATGTGAGCTAGAAATGTCTTCAATAAGATGGGTAGAGCCTTCAGGGGTTATATTGTAACTGAATGAGACCTGAGATGCTATAAAAAATGTGCATCGTAAGGATATATTAGTGAAGCCATTAGCCAAGCCATCTCAGAGTCTGAAATAATGTGATATGTTTCATGTGCTACTGTCATTTGGAAGATGGTTGATCTCACTCTCGCATGCTTAACATTGTTTTTCAGCAAGGGACTCTCTTATCATTGTTCATGCTGATTTTCCCTGATGAAATGGAGGAAGTGATGTGGTTGGAGAAAGCAACAGGAGAATACAACTGTAGTTGTATTGATCTCTCTAAGTAGTCCTCCCATGTTTACAATAGATTAATTGCCTTACAACTAGATGGAACCACTCCTGCCACTGAGTTGGAAACGTGCAGGAGAAAGAAGCTGTTCTCCTGCTTATAAGTGTATTTTGGTGTCACTCTGAAAAGGCTGCTTCAGAGGTTCAGAGAATCATTAAGCCACAAGGTTAATCTGGAAGATCCAAAATTATCTGAGACCTCTTACTGTGACAACTTCTCACCTTTCTTTACTGCAACATCTGCTGCCTGGGTAGAGATTCCTGAACTCAAGATTCCTTAATACAAAAAAGTTAGAACTACAAGTGGGGCAGCTTGGTGGGAGTTGCTTGGATTTTATATTTGCTTTTCTTGCCAGTTGGGAACTTCTGAGGCATCAGCGGTTTAGGCTAGACGTTAGGAAAAGGTTCTTCACCCAGAGGGTGCTGGACACTGGAACAGGCTCCCCAGGGAGGTGTCACGGCCCCAAGCCTGACAGTGTTCAAGAAGAGAGTGGGCAATGGCCTCAGACACATGGTGTGAACTGTGGGGTTGTCACACACAGGGACAGGAGTTGGAATCAATGACCCTTGTGGGTCCCTTCCAACTCGGGACATTCTGTGATTCTATGAAACATGGAAAGCATGGGAGCTAGTAGTATTATTTGTGTGAATTATTTGTACTCACCTAAGTTTGTGTGTTTGGTAGTATTCTATCTGATTACACAAGTTAAACAGTATGTGTACATAAGAAGGGAAAACGTACAGTCAGAGGATTAAACATTGACAGAGAGAAGATATCTCCAGAGAGATTATCAGCGTTCATTACCAGAACAATGAAGGTGCTATTAATCAGGAAACCCCTATCCATCTAGTTCCAGCCATGGTAAAAGATTTATTTTTCTGAGGTGGGATAAAGGGTGGGCAGCAGCTATGGAAGTTGAGTTTCTGGCAGAGAAAATACAGCATTGTAGTCCATCTATCTGATGGTTACCTGGAGCACACCAGCAATGACAAATGAAGCAGAAAGCTTACACAAAACTGACTTCTGTATGCAGACATTTCTTAGTTGGATCATTTTCTTTGGTTGTGTAGTAAAATGAATTAACAATGGGTTTACTGTGAAGAGGCTGGAGAGAGCAAAAGGTTGTCATGCTCATCAGTTATGAGTCACAAGATCTCTGGAGGAAATTTCTCTTAGACATGCTGGAGAGAGCTGATGCTGTCAGATACACAGTTGGATAGAAAAGGGCTGCGGCTTGGGCATCTGCCCAAGAGGTTTTACCACTAAGGACAGCAAAAGAATTCAAGCCTCTGAGGTTTGATAAAGAGAGGGACTGCAAAGGTGGCTATAGACTCAGTTGCTAAACAGGAGGCTGAAAATACAGTACAAATACCATGGGGTGAATAAATGTTGCATAAAGCTGATATTTGAGGTGGTTATCGAAGTTGGATGTGGATGGTCGGTTTTTTTGGTATGTAAGTGTGCCTGTGCTTTGTTATAGCATTAAATGGTTATTCCTTGCTTGGGTTATTCATTTGAACAATTTTACTTCCCCAGCATCTGTGAATAGACATTTGGTTTTCTTTTAAGTTTAAAGAAATGGAGGAGACATTTCACTTGCATTCTTACTCGAGCTTTAGGGTATTTTCTAAGGCTATTATTTTTTCTACATTTCCCTTAGTATACATTGCAAACACTGTCTTTCTGAGTAGAACAGAACTTGGCATCTGTGAGGACCAGCCCTCAACTAAGGAGGGGAGTTCCTTCCTCCAAAAGCACATCTTCCCTCTCTCCGTCCCTCGGGTTTTAATCTGTGGCATTAGGTGGGAAAGCAGAGGGCTGTCATGCCTCCAGATATTATGTCACCAAACAGCACTGGTAGCTTGCTTTAGACTTGCATGTCTTAATCTATAATTTATCAATTACAAAACACCCTCAGCTTTTAGTTATTAAGTATTAGCAAACTGATGAATAATGTTTTTGCTCTCAGCTACCCACTGCTACCATTTTCACCCTAGTTGCAGTCTACAAATCCATCTAAGCAATCTGTCTAGATTGCCCAGAGAGGTTTTTTATTACTATTTATTTTTCCATAAGCACTCACACCTTTGTACCGAAAAAATTATAAATTAAACCAACAACCCTGCCCTGAGGATATTGTATCCTTGAAGATAGTCCTGTCTTTCATAGTTGGAATTTTTAAAATGAAGCTCAGAGTGAGGTAGAGGTAGAAAGAGCATATTTCTTGCCTTTAAAACACTTGCTCCTGAGTTAGCTTGGAAAATAGGCAATGTCCTGAGCACTCTTTGTTCTCAACAAAATAATACAGATATTGAGGCACCTTCAGTCATGCTTGTATCTTTTATCTAATTTTTCCATCAGACCATCTTTTAGTAAAATGATGTGCTTTGCATTAATGACTGGGTATGAGGAAAGGGCACTGGACTGCAACACAGGGAATCAGATGTAGGGGGTTGGTTATTGCAGGTGATTGATATGTCTTGTGTGCAGTTCTTAGGTAGGAAGCCCTTCCACTGCACAGACCCACATTACAGATTGCTGAGTAGTGGGGCTTATCTGACATTTCTAGTTAATGAATTTGATACCGAGGAGAAGAAAAACCACTACCTAGGCTACTAAAATGGAAACTGGCAAAATGATAGTGATAAAGATTTGTTAAAGCTGTTCTTCTGCCCAAAGGGAATAAGAACAAACATATGAGACTCTATAGGAATTGCTGCGATAACAAAATGAGAGCAGTAAAGAACGAAGAGCTGCTGCACAACAGTGGAAGGATCCCATTTCTGAGCAGCTCTGTGCAAGTTACACAAGGTTAAATTGCAGCTCTGTCATTGTCATTCGTGCAGGCTGCAGTCATTTTTTCCCAGTAGTAGTTATATTAAAGTGACTGATTTTTTAATTTTTTTTTTTTTTTTAACATTGGATAAGTCTCTTTGAAGCTGGCACAATTAGCAACTGTGGGAAAGGAAGATCTCTGATTAACCAGAAGTAGAGTATGCTGTGATGTGGGTTATCTTGTAGGCCTTCCAAGTGACATGACCTTGAGCTGAAAGGCTGGACCAGTCAGCCTGACCAAAGCATGACAGGGATGAAACATTGCTGCTAAATACTTTTATGTCTGCCAAGGAACACTGCAATATGCTTTTGTCAATCCCAAATGAAAAATAAGGACACAGCATTTTAGATGGATCACTGGCACATGGTGGCTCCAGAATTTGCTTCTTATGCATTGCTGTGCTGGTTTGGTTATTGCTTAGGTGGGAAAGGTGAACGTGTCCATCGTGGAGACAAAATAAAGGGTACCCAAATACTTGTGTGCAGATTTGCAGGTCACATTTAAGAAGGGAGACAATGCAAAGGACAGGCTCTCCATTGTTTAGGAGCTTGGGAGTGTTACTGAGTTACTGTGCTTACGTGTGCCTTGCACATGGACAACAGTAGCTGTCGGTGTACTTTTACCTCACGGCAAGTTCAACACCATTCATTTAAACCTTAATGAAAATCCAGTAGTCTCAGACTTGAACGATGAGCTGGGTGATCAGAACCATTTTATTGACCAGAGTCAAGCCACCTCGTCCCATTTCCTATCTCATCTTGCGTTTAACCAGAGCTGAGAAACGATGTATTATTTTTACTGTTTCTGTGCTCAGTGCTCCTGTGATATTTGGCTTTTCTTTTGTTGCTCTAGTTCCCCAGTTTGAAACCAGGTGTAGCTATGTGGAGGCTACACTTGAAGAGTTTTTGGCATGGAGTTGTGGGCAGCCGCCTTCGCTCTCTGGACCGCTCAGTTGTTACGAGTACTCCAAATATTGGGCTTATGCTGACTACAAGTACATTGCCAGGATATTTGAAGACAAGCCAGAAATTTTCCAGGTAACGCATTAATATTATCTCATTCTAGTTTAATCATTGCAAACTATCTAATGTCACTTCTGAAACCCTTGCTGCTATCCCCTCTCTGCTTCTTTGGCCATTTATTTTAAAATTCTGAAATAAAAGCTATTGGCTCTCAGGCTAACAGAGAACTAGTACCAAGTGGCAGCCATCTCAAATTCTAGGTCTCCTTATGTGCTTAAAAAGCACCACAAGTGACAAAAACAACTACCAGATTGGCAGCACAGCCCTTCCCAGTTAGCCCAGCATCGTTTTGTGCGTGTGTCCTCTGCGGCCAAACGCCCTCCCTGCACCTCTGCTGGAGGTGTGGATGTGGGGTGGGAATGGCCTGTGGAGATGACAGGCAGGCCTGGCACGGTGCACACTGGAGACCCTGCTGCTGCCCCAGATCCGCCTTGTGCCGAGTGGTACCTGGGTTACCAGCTCCACTCGGGAGAGGGGATTTGATGGCGTGCGTTCACTTGTGGCAACAAGGCTGTAACATGGGCCTGCTCCATGTTGTGCCTCGTGGCTCATGTTCTCAAGTAGCACAGTTCCTTCCCTTAATATATTTAAGCTGTTTGCAAGGAGGAGAGATTCCGAGTCTGCGGGATGATTATCCTTGATTGTCTGTGGAGGCAGTAAAATACATGAAGTAATCTGTCCGTGGAAGTACATAATCTATGGTAATTTCCAAATGCAGGTATTAGGACACCTGGCTGGGTATTTTCTTTTACTTTTCTTGTGTCTACCTGCTATGTCAAGGTACTGGTTCATCTGTATTCTTGCTACTTCTTGCAAATTGTGAGAGGGCAAAATTAAGCATAGCTCTAGAAAAGGTATATTTTTTCCAAAGATGTAAAGAAAGAATAGTAAATGAAGGCTTATTCATTTCTAGACTTTCAAATGTGAAGATGGAATTGTAATTCCCTTCAAACACTGTATCATGGGAATGACAGGGAATACAAATTGACAAGCCCCTTCAAATTGATTATTCCCTCAGAAAGAGTTTTCTGTAGTCCTCATATGTGTTTTATTCTTTTATACCAGTAAAATCAGTATTTTTCAGTGCTCAGTCTTTTTTTCAGACTGTCTCCCATTGTTCTGGGGGCAGGGAATATAGGATTTGGGCACGGAGACCGTCTTATCTTTCTGCCTCCTTTCGCTTCCCTGGCACACTGAAACACAAGCAGGATCACAGAACTTGGGCTGCACAACTGATACTGGGTCATGGTGTGGTTTGAACTAAGCTGGGAGCTCCAGGGATGTTTCAGCCTTCCCCATATCTTCGGGTGACATCCTCTCTCTGTGGTCCTGCCTTGGTCTTCTCTCTTTCTACCTCAACAGACAGCACTTCCCTGTGTTTTGTGGCACAAGTTAATAGCAGCTCAGAAGACCTGAATAGCCTGCTGCTTCTTTTGGTCAATAAAAACACACTTGAAGGAAACAAAGCATTTTCCTACCTCTTCCTTCCCCTTGCCCCCGTTCAAGAACAAAATTGAGGCTCCAGGAATTGCATTTGTGTGCAGGTGTCACACCGCAACCTTATCACCTGACCTATAACAAGCAACAGATTGTACTGCAATTTTAGAACAGACACATGTAATGGTTATACTGTGGATTTTTTTTTTTTGAGCAGAATCTGGGAAGGAAAAAAATCAATGGTGTTATGCAAGCAAATATGGTCTATGTCATCTGCCAGTTTCACAAGCATGGGAGTGAAATGCATCCATCAGTTCCAGACTCATATGGCTTTTGAAACACTGCTGCAACATTTTTACCAGCTAAAAGAGTTCTTTGTAGAAATGATCTTCCATTCCTGTTTGAATTTGATGATAACCCCTTTTTTCTTTTTAGATTTTATTTAGATTTACGTAAGGTGACATGAAGGGGAAAAGAAGGCCAACTGCACTGTTATTTATAGTGATTAATAGGGCCATTTAGAAGTTGTTTGAAATTTAGATTGCACTGTTTATCATTTACAGTTGTGTGGGCTAAGGTAATGATTCCATTATTCTAATCTATGAGCAGTATCTAGCATCTTACATTTTTTGTTCAGTTGATATTTCATTACAGAATTTGAGATATAAATCAGAAGCAAGATATATGCATGAAGTTTAAATAGAAATGAGACCTTTTAAAGTGACATACGGGTACAGATTAACTTCATTATAAACAGCAAATGAAATAAATATAATTCACAAGTAATGTGCCATCTGTTATGGTTGGAACACCTTTTAGTGCATTTCTTCTTGCTGTGGCTTTTTATTGTAGAAAAGGAACCCACTGTGACAAGATTTCGGTAATCCTACCAGTTCCTTTTCAGTTCATTGGTTAAAAACTGTTTTACCCATAATCGCTTCAACTACTTAATACTGCTGCAGCATTTTCAAAAAGTTCTGTTAAATCTAATATTGATTATGTGTGCTTTCTTTCCACTTAAATTGTAACAAAATACGAAAACTATTAAGGTGTGAGATTAAAGTGTAGAGGTGGTGTTACACTTAACTTTATCACTGAAATAGTTTTATTGGATTTTAAATTTTATGGCTGCTGAAATCTGTAGGAGCAACTTTTTCTTTTTGATTTTTTGCTGCCTTTGACAAATGTTTATATTACACTTCTGCATTTTTTTCAAATGGTATCTTTAAAATCAATAACTCTGAAATTCAAAATCTTCAGCAACACCTAATTTTGGGAAGGCTATCGCTCATTTTAAGGGTTTCCTGATACAGGATCATGCTTATAATAATGTCTAGCTGTAGTTTTCCTCATCTATAGAGCTTAAAAAAGGACAGTCATCCACCTGTCTGCAAGGAGCTAGCTTACATAGTTAAGGTAGGAGGCTTAACTCCTCTTTTATCTTTATAAACTGCAAAATAGAGAGGCTTTTCCAAGGAGTGATTGAGAGCGCTGTGACAAGAGCAGGAGCCAAGCTCAAATTAGGTTACTAAAGTTAGATGATGTGAAGGACCCCAAAGTACTTTACTGGAACGGAACAAATACCATTATCTTCCTTTTCAAGATGGGAAAAATAAAACTCAGAGATTAAGTGATTTGCCTGAAACCATCAGGAAGCTGGGAACTGAATCTCTGTTTCCTAAGGCTTCGTTTCAGGCTGCAGCCAGAAGGCACCAGCGTCTCTGGCGGGTTTACTCCGAATGTTTTCCAATAAACAAGTGATCAAACTCTGCAGGTAGAGGGGTCAGCTACAGAAAGGCAGGAAAGCTTTATCCAAGCTGTACAGAGCCATCCTTCAAAACCCTTGAACTGCCTGAAAAATACCTCGCTGCCCCTTGTTCCGGCTGTCATCCCCAAGGGATTGCTGGTGGCAGGGTCGGTGGACTGGAAGGCTCCAGCATCGTGTTCATGACAGATGCACGGCTGTTCTGCCCCTTCTCGCCATGTAATTGGGTTGTTTTAAGTTCACTGTCTCCACACTTGCAAAGGCAGGAGAAAAATGTGTCCGTTAAACAGTAAGGAACTTAGAAAACCCAGCATACCACAGGAATAAAGTCATACAAATGGGGTGAAGTCTGTAATTCCAGAGTACACAGAGAAACCTGAGACAGGAGCAAAGAGAGAGCAGACATGCAGTGTGGATTATTAGATTGGTTTGAAAAGGGAATAGGGATTTTTCCTTCCTTCCATTCTTTTTTTGTAAATGCCATATATCAGATTTTTTCCAAAAAGCAATCCTGTGCTTGGGTGGGTGGTTAAGACTGGAGAAAGGGGAGGGAAAAAAAGTGTTTGAAAAGAAGTAAAAGAAGTGGTGTGTGGCCACAAGTGGTTGGGCAGTCCTTCTGTAGAGCAAACAGGTAACTTGAGTAGTATGAAATACTGGGATGAGAACTAGAGATGGAAATCTGGGAGGCTCTGTAATCAGACAGAAAAAGAAGAAAACAGAAGAAGTGCTACTAGAGAGGAGAATTTTGGAGAAGGGGCAGATGCCACGCACAGAAGAACCCCACCAAATGGGTAAAGAGCAACTGAGCAGTGGAGGGAGAAGACGAGAGACTCAGAGAGCTGAGGGTGGGATGTGAATCTGTTGAACAGCTTGCATAAATAACTTTTTCATTGCTGTAGGATATACGGTGGTCTGACTTTGGTTTTCCTGGAAGAGGTGGCAAAGAGAGCACGCTATGGATCGGTTCTGAAGGAGCAAACACCCCCTGCCATTTGGACTCCTATGGCTGCAACTTGGTGTTGCAAGTACAAGGAAGGTAACAAGTGCATATACATACAACGAATACAGGGGAAAGTTATACTGTGCTATAAAGTTAGTTCAGGACTCTTAAATATTAACTCTAAGTCCTGATTATTTTACTTTTCTAAGCTTTCAAGGATTGAAGAGCATCGGAACTATTCTGTAGGAAATGGCAGAACTTCGAGGGGGTTGGAGTTTGACTGGGTCGTGAACGTAACACAATTTTATTTTCTTCTGTTTGAGGAAGATCTTTTCTGATATGTTTGTTATGTGGTCCAATAATAAACATTTTAATCTTCCTCATAGTTATGAATTCAGGAATTTGGAATCAGGAAATAAAGAGTTAAAAACAAACAGCCCGGAAACAAAATAGAGACAAGCTACTTCAGACTTTTATGATATTTTCTGTGCAAGAGCCTCTAATAGTCTGCAAGAATTAATTTAAAAAGAGAACATCAGAATGAGAGCAGCCAGTTGTGAGCAAGGTTGGAAGGAACACTTGAGGCTCCAGACTGATTTTGGAGCATGTGGCTTTGTTTTTGTATCTTTCTGCCTGTTCGCGTGCTGTCTTTTTTTTCCCTCATTCTTTTTTTTTAATTCTTTCCTTGTATATAGGCCTCAGGGGGTTTTTTGTTACTATTATTGCCAAAGTAGTGCAAGAGTAACAAAACAAGTTGCATGCATTTTTTAGGTTTGATAGTATAGACTGGAAGGAGTAATTTGCCAGTGGGATTTTAATGTGATTAATTACACTGACATTTTATAGAACAGTAAAATCATGGTGATCTTGTGATTAAGGTGCAGGATTGGAAGTGAAGCACGCTGGCTTCTATACTGGGAAGTGCCACAGGTTGACTGGCTTTAAGGCCTGAGGCAAATGAATTTTTCATCATCTTATCTGTGAAAGGATAATTCTGTTTAGCTCTCAGGCAGGTTTTCGTTCATGTTTATAAACAGCTTTGAGATCCTTGGGTGAACATGCAGCGCAGACACTCTGAGAGCCCCTCTCAGCACTGCGTGCTGCTGCAGCCAGTCCTGTAGACCTCATATCATGTCAGTAAGCGTTATGTGTTGAACTCCAGACGCTTAAGCCTATTTAGGAGCCAGAAATCTCATTGAAATCATGAGACTTACATGTCTAAATATCTTCTAAGGATCCACCTAAGTACTGGTTGGACTACATAAATACAGTAGTCCAGCAGACCTGATACCTGCCCTGCCTCTTTGCTCTCTACCTTCAGGTGTTGAACTGGAGCCAGAGTTTCAGCATCACATAGTGGTTTTGCCTGCCTTCCCAAGACAATTCTTCCCCCTCTGGTGAAACAAAATCCTTATTCCTCTCAGGGAAAGAAGAAGCCTAAAGCCTTTGCATGCCCTGAAAAAACAAAGAAGTTTTCCTCTTCATAGCAAAGTCTATAACTAGATTGCAGACTTCCACAAGCTTGTGAATCCTGAGCTTCTTCAGAGCAGAAAGATTCCCTTTAGAGACTCACAAATGAGACAGGCTTTGTAACAGAATATAAGCTTATGCTAAACTTAAATAGATTTGCCTTTGCTGGAAAGTTAGGGACAACTCTTTAGCCCTTTGTTGCTATCTTGAATTTCCTCCTTGCATCCCTCGGGCTTCTTAATATTTTGCTGCGTGATATTTGCTTTGTCATGAGCCTGCAGGATTAACCCGTGAGCCTCTTAACCTGGTTATTCTCTGAACCTTCAGAGAGTTTAGCTTGGAGGGCAAAAGAAAGTTGCAATAGGGCTTGGGTTTCAGGAGAACTATTTTTTGTGCTTGCACCCAGCTTTGGGAATTACCAAGAAATGTCAGCAGCCTATGGCACTTCCATCTGTGCCGATCTCTGCAGTTCTGGCTATCCTGTTATTCCCCTCTCTTCTGTTTTTATGCCATTTGGCTGCTTTTCTCCCATTTTCAGATCTGTGACTCAGAACTGACAACCAGAAGCAGTAGGCAAAAAGCAATAAGTGAGTACCAAGCAAGGGGCAAAAAGGAAAGGTCTTGCTAGAGTCTGAAACAAAGAGGAGAGCTGCGCAAACTGTCCAGCTGTGCGGTGAAGTACTGCTTCTACTTTTCCATTGCTTAATGCATTGGTCAGTGTTGTACTGATTGTCTGGCACCTCTTAAATGTAATAAATTCTCCCCTTCTATATTTCTTTCTGTATTTCCATCACCTAAAGTACTGCCATATAAAACTCCTATTCCTAAATAACATATGTACCTGCTAACATATTTCATTTATAGTACCCATAAAACTGGCACCACCAGTTCTGGCATATTCTTTTTTCTCTCTTTGATGTGGTCTGTGTAAGTGAAATAGAGACATTATTTCCTGAGGACAAGGTCCGTCTCTCAGCTCTGCTTGGCCCTGCACCATGGTGTGTTAACCCATCACTTTGGGTGCATGAACAGCAACCTGGAACACGAGTGCCCTCATGAGCAGAGTGTCCCTGCCTTGCTCCATCTGGGCATTTAGTCACACCAGTGAGTTCCTAGAACAGTGGCCCACACAAAACACATTTTCATCACGTGGTACTGATAACACCAAAAAATACGTGTGTTTCAGGATGTTTATGTCTATGGACATCTCTAGTTTTTATTTATGCCATGGCCCTATCTGTGGCATGGAAGCATCAATGTGAGTTTTACTAGGAATGAGGGTTTTGTGACCTAACAGCCAAGTAATTACTGTAGGTGATGATAGGAAACAGAAGATCACATCCACACCCCTTTACTCTTACTATTCTGAACACAAAATACCCTCCTTTTAAAACAAAAAACATGAGTACAGCAGCTATTCATTCAGCAAATTAAAGTACATTTTCTCTAACAAAACTGTTTCCCCTGGTTTATGGAACAGTTTTTAGAGCTCAGCATCTGTAAATGTTGCATGCTGCTCTGTAAAAGGGAGGAAGGAGGAACCAGATGGGAGAGGGTTGTTTTGTTGTTTTTTTTTTAATTTTATTTTATCTGCCTTTTAAAAATAATTGGTGAGAAGCTGTAAATCTTTTCAGTTAAAAAAAAATTTAAAAGTGGAATATTTTAAAAACACTTTTAGGAGACAGCCTGTGAGCACTGCCTGTGTTCTCACTGCGTAGGAGATTCACACAGCAAGGCAGATTTATGTTTTATTGAAAACCTTGCTACTGCCTTTAGTTCTTTGCTGTAACTGTCACACACTGAATACATTTTTATCTTCTCTCTATTTTCAGGAAGAGATGGCACCTCTTCCCACCTGGTGACACCAGCTTCCTTTATCCCACCAGGATCCCTTATGAGGAATCCAGCATATTCAGCAAAGTCAATGTTGCCAACCCTGATCTGAAACGCTTCCCTGAGTTCAGGAACACAACGGCCCATGTGGTTACACTCAGTCCAGGACAGGTATCCTTCACGTATGAGCTTTACATTAGTTTAAACTTTCTAGTAAATTATTTAACTGGCTAATTAAGGGCTAGGAAATCTTAACAAACTGGCTGTGATACTTCCTTCCTCTTATGCTCTGCACTCAGGCTCGATATATTTCTCTCAGCACGGGAACTTTCTCTGCTCACAGTTACATTACTAGCCTTTTTTTGTACAAAACCCACAAACATTTGGAGAATTAGTTCAATCAGCTGCCCAATTCCATCACAGTTCTTGCAATCACCTCCAATTTGTCTGCTTTAAAACTTTCTTGAACGGTACTCCAACCTGTCTACTGTGAAGCCAGCATGTTCCATAAAATGTGTTTGATTAATGAGCATATAGAGCCAGCAAAGGAACTCAGATTTTGATAGTGAATAACCTTCACCAGGGAACATTGGCCGAACTTGTTGCTTTAATAGCAATAGAGTATTATAATGACGATACTTGCATGTGGAGCGTGCACCATCCAGAAGTTTCATGGTGCTTTACAAGGATGTGAGGATATTGTTAACCCTGTTTTGCTGAGAAAGTTCAATTATAAGTGCCTGCCTTGTCACACAGGCAGTCAGCAGCAGGGTGGGAGTAGCGCTCAGGACTCTTAATTCCTAGTCTCCTGCCATAGTGTCCTTCTTTATTTAAACAACACAGTCTGTATTTGGAGTCTGCATTACCCTTTTTCGTTTGTTCAGCAGTGCATGTCCTTGTAGGGCACTCCTGCACATCTCAAACTATCAGGCCTTTCCAAAGGAATTTTGCAGCATTCATTGCTCCAACTGCTTAAGACAGTGGAGTTGCCTCTTCTAGAGCCTTTTCACCGTTCTCCTACCAGACGCTGACCTCTCTTTTGAGCTGCCCGCTCAGTGACTCCCACAGGTGTTCTCTTGCATGGCCCTAGCTGGCAAACCCAGCTGCCTTCTACAATTTAAAATACAGATTTTTGCTAATCCAGCTAATTTTGAGGAGACAGAGCGAGGGGCACTCCTGTGAATTAGTGAGATGGCAGACTGGAGCAGGATAGTAGTTTCCAACAAGAAGATGAATTCTATCAGCTGTAAAGAGCGTATTCTGCTGCTGGTGCAGTTGCAATTGGGGAATCTGTGATCAACCTTCGTTGTTTGCACTGCATTAGCTCCCAGTCATACTCCTAAAGCAAATGATTAGTTTTACACTCTGCACTTTGTAAGGTTGCAGCACTCAACAAATTTTTGCTATTGATAAAAATGCCATATCCATTCAGGACTGCACGATCCCCAACACTATTTCAATTTATACTCTCCTTTGGAATGATCAAATATGGTAATGAACCATTAATATGCTCTTGATTTTAATTAGGCTTAAAGCAATTACAAATTAATCTTGTTAGGAATAAAAATCTTGAGTCACCTCAGTCATACAAGTTGTTTGCGTTGCCATGAAGGAGATAATGTATGGATTTCTGGGGGGAAAGTAATGCAGAGGCAGTGATGGAGCAGTGAGCTATTGCCTTCATCCATGTTATCAGCACCTTTCAGGTGGTGCTTTCCAGGATCTCATCCAGAAGCTTCTGGGGCAGATGGCTGGGGACTGCTGGCATTTGATGGGGAGGAAAGGAATGACCTAGAACAACACCTTTGTTAACAGGGGAGAGGATCCCTAAATAACAATCTTGATACATGCTTAGCAGTAGTTTTCGTGTAGAATTAATACAACTAATGCAGAATTTGCAGCCAGTTTTATTTGTAATAATATATAGCATCTCCACTCTCTCCCGTAGGATGCAGAGAACATTTTATATTAGGTATTGTAACAATAAAGGTTTGAAAATAAAGACAAAGGTGTTCTTAGGTATTCAGGAGAGCAACGGCATGTAGGGTGAGTGCAGCTTTGAATATCAAAAACTTCATGTGTCTAATGCCACCTTCTGGTCGCTGTTTGCTACAAGCCCTTTTCCTACACCCCTTTAAGACTTCAAAGCAGAATTCCTTTGTATAACATTGTGCCAATGCACGATGTGTACTTCGATTGCATCCTTTGTGCTCTTTCACTGAGTTGTTCAGAGGTGAATCTGTTACAAATTTTGCTAGTTTAGCCTTTATAAGGTTTCATCGTGTACTTGACCAGTGGCTGTTGGCTGCATTTCCACAGAGATCTTAATGCAACTTCTGGTTATACATTAGTGATCTGCTCTCGATACAAGTTGTAGTAACATTTAGATAGCTAACTTCTGTAAATTGGCAGCTGAGTAGTTCAAGGTTTTGCAGCTGTACATGACCATATCTATGAAACCACAAGCTCAAGTTGTCACCCTCCTTATATCTAGACCTGGTCACTTACATGATGGTTGCAAGGCAAGTGGTAAGTACAGAGCAGGAGGTTGACTGCTGGTGCATTTGTATTCACTGAACTAGTAAGTTTTCACCCAAAGCACGAGTATTTTATTTGTTCAAAAATTCTGCAATATCTGTAGTAACACCTTGATTGTTTTCACGAATATACAAATACTGCTTAAAAGACTGCAAATGAGGCAACACATGTCTGTTCTAGTATCTTCCACCCCACACTCTGGCACAAGTGTTAAGACAGTTGGGGTGGGATCTGCCACCTGCAACTTAAACCCCCTCCAGGACAGATGTCCTGTCTGCCATCAGTGGGAAGAACCTGGCACCTCTACAAGGCGATTCATCCTCCCTGCCGTACGATTACAGTCCTGCAGGAACATTCATCCTGTCTTGTCCTTCAGCACAGGCTATAAAAGGAGCCTGTGCACATAGATGCTTAACTTTTTTGATGATTAAAAACAGGAGGGATGAATACTAGCTGAAAAGGCTACAAAACACTGAGATGCTATACAAATATAGAATCATTGATTATTCTTTCCTCCGCCCCACTTCTCACCAGCTTCTTGCTTCCTTCCTGCTCACTAATGTAATTGCTCTTAATCCATCTTCCTCTTAATTCATATCCATATAACTTGACAGTGGTAAAAAGCCTAGAAAGCTCATCTCAGCTTGTCCGAAGGTGGGTGCGTGAGGCTCCACACGGCTGCCCTCCAGACGGAGAGCATGGGCAGTGCCATCCTCTCACTCACCACCCCGGGCAGGAGGGGTAGCAGCACCCATGCCATGCAGGCAGCACTGGGCTGCACCACTGCTGCTCTCCTGCCCCCTGCCCTGGGTGCAGCCTGGAGCCTGAGGAGCTGCAGGGCAGCTCTTGACACCAGATGTGTGAGGCAAGGCCTAGCTGAGCTAGTCTTAGAGGCACATCGAATCCAAGAAGGATGCTCTCTTCCAGCCTTGAAAAACTTTGTCACAGCGTGGGAAAAAATGATTTTAGAAAAAGACCAGCGTTACTGCTTGCTGTCACTCGCCGTGGTCTGCTGCTCAGAAAGCAGCTCTCCCCCCCTGCCTTTGCTTGCCTGCTTTCTGAAAGTCTGAAGAAACACATCTTAATCTCAGTCTACGTCCACAACTGCACTTACCACTAAGTTCCTGCGTATAGCTGCAAGGTTTTCTCTTTCTGTGCTCCTGCTGCAGCATCAAATACGCCATGGGATCCTGCTCGGCAGCACAGAGAAACCTCTGCCTTCTAAGTCAACCCCAACCAAGCAGAAATTTTCAGTAAGTCAGGGAGGGATTTCCCTATGCACCACCCTTTAAAGAAAAGGGGTACAAACTTCACATGGGCTTAAAGCGGGGAACAACAGAACAGAGTCTGAATGACCAAAAAAAAAAAAAGCCACCAAAACCAAAGTGTTGTATTAAGTCAGGAAATGCAGTAATTCCAACTTTATTTTTCATTGCCAGGGATGCGAACAGCTCCAGGATTTGCTTGGGCTCCCCTATAGCCCCCCATCTTTTTCTTCTCATCACACTGGCATTCTTTGGTGCTTCCTTTTATTGCACATTTACCCAAATACCTTTTTCTAATGAGCAGGAATTTCTTGGTATAATATTTCACTTCAGGGTGTGCTCTCTTTCTGAAGCAATCGCACCTTTGCCCTACCTTTGCACTGTATCGAGTTAATCATGTCCATTGAGAATTCAAACCTTTTCTGTTCTCCGTGCTGTACAAGTCTTCAGCATTGTTCCGCTTGCTCACCCAACTGTTCTCTTGGTTTCTTTCCTCCCATTGCAGACCAGAATTTCATTATATCTTTTCTGAGATTTCTGTCCTACTTTGATTTGCCTACCACTAGCCTAAATATTAAAATTATCTGATCAATTGCTGTTTAGATCAGTATCTTCCCAGCCCACAAAAATAGATATATTCTCCAGGAAGCAGGCTAACAAAAGATTATCTCTTACGTTGGAATAGTTCTGTCTTGCTTTTGCACTTTACATTTTCCCTGTAAAACGTTTAGTGCATTTTTGTGTTCATGTGTTATTTCACTGTGGTTTACTATAACATTGCCTATTAAAATGTAGTTTCAAATACAGCTAAATCTGTGTCCCATATTCGTAAACATACGGAAGTCTGCTTTATTTTATTGTGGAATTAATAGCTGGGGGTGGTAGCAGTGGGGTTTTTGTTTGTTTTGGGGCTAACAGTTGCTTCTAGTTTGCAAACCAAGAACAATACTAATTTGCAAAGGTAGAATAATCCTTCTCCTCTCTTTGCTGGACTTTTTTTTGTCTTTTGTTAGTTCTGCTGCTCTGTTGCCAGCTGTATTTTTTTGTTTTAGTTACTTTTTTTTCCCCATTTCACCTTCCTTACAGTTTTAGTCCTTTTGCTTTTTGATAATTTCAATTTTCTTGCTGCTAAAAATCCTTATTTTAACAAGCATAAGCTTGCCCAAAAATAAAAGAGGGAGAGCAAATGTCTTTTTGGTACCTGGTTTGCCTCTTTGGGTCATAGCTCTGTAGCTCCTCAATAAATTGCATCAAACAGTGCCAGCTGCAGAAATGCACGACTTTGCAGTTATTACCCTTAACCTGCTGGCAAGTAAAATCTGATGACTCTCTCCAAAGATCAAGTTCTTCCTCTTTGCTTTGAAAAGACTGGACTGTTCGGGGGGATTGTATTTTCCTCCTAGTTTTACCTCTTCTTTCCAAGCAATTCTCTGCTTTGCATGCAAGTTGTGTTGGGCTGTCACATTCCATTCATAATTTCCATCTTGTTTTTCTAGGCAGCCTTACTGAAACTTTTTACACTAAATTTGCCTCTCACTTTTTTTCCCTTGCTATGTAGTCCCTCTGCACCATTCCCCAATTCCCCGGTGTCTTCATCCACTTCTCCAGCCTGTTACAAGCTCACTCATCCTGCACAAGTCTCACAGGAAGGATCTTGTTGTTGGAAACAGCTACTTACTCCAGCAGCTCTGCCGCCTTCTGTTGTATAATGAAGTTTTCCAGGCTTCATCAGCACACCTTCTCATTTGGAGGGCACCCACATTCTTTAACTGAGTTCAGTGTAAGATCCCCTATAAGGCAGATGGGTGCTTGGTTTTTTTGGTATGATTCTGTGGTCAATGAAATGTGGGTGAACACTTGCTAACAGCTAATACAACTGCACTTTTCATTTAAAGTGTAGGTTTCTGTGGTAAAAGCACGACTCTGAAAATTGTTCAATGTAGAAAACATGTTTTTGCTTCAGACTGTGTAGGGTTTCGTACGCTTTTAGATGTCAGGAATAACTAATTGGTGATATTTTTTAAATAACAGCCTTCCACCAACTGACTTCCTTCTCTGGTTTGTATGCTCTACTGGACTGAAGTACAATTTCCAAATGTTTTTGACCTTTAGAGAGCCAATGCTTTGTCTGTTTGACTTAAATTGAAACCTGTGGAGAGCATTTTGTCCTCTGGCCCAAAAATGCCTCTGCTCCAACTGTCCTGTAAGTGTCTGCAGGACTAGAGCCACCATCGTTGTTTCCTACAGAGACATTTTATCATTATCTGTGTTTTGATGTAATGAAACACAGGGCTATCTCAGTAGCAGAACATTCTTTTAGGTAATTTGTATCTACCAAGAAAAAGACTTGTCTGCAATTGAGATACAGATCATTGCTTCACTCTCCCCATTCTGAAGTATATATTTTTATCTGTCTCTGACCATTTTTATTCCTTGTCAAAAACCATCTTTTATGCTTTTCCTGATAGCTTTATGTTAATCTAATGTTCAGTAATCTGTAAAGCTTGTCCTATATCATCAAAACAACATTAATGCCTTTGTACCATAAAAGCCATGGGCTAGAATCAATTTTATGTCACAGCGATCATCCTGATATAGTTGTAAAGCTCTGATCTAAACTAGATTGTCATGATTTCTGGGACACCTTATTTTAAAAGCCTGTCTACTGAAAGTGACAAGTTTAATACTGGTCATTAGTTACCAGAATTAAGGCAGCATATTGTTAATCACCTAGATGAGCATTAGGATACCTGCTCTTTGGGGAAGCCAGCTGGCAGCCCTTCTAAAGGAACTGGGGGGTCTGCTCAGTTGGAGAGTCTACAAAAGAATTCTTGCTTGGCTGAGCCTCTCTCTAAAGCCCAGCTCTGCTGCTGCACCAGCTGCGCTCCCTTTGTACAGCCAGACCTTGATTTCCTTGAGCAGTTATAAGGTTACAGTCCTGATTCAAATGAGGAGTTTGGATGAAAGGTAGTTCTGGATCATGTCCACTTCTTACATGATAGCACTGATACAATGGGAGGAGAGAGTGGGCATTTAAACCTTGAGAAAAGGCTCTTTAGAAGGAAGAAATACGGATTACCTCCTACCCCATCCCTATTCCTTGCCTCATTCTGTCTCCGCATCGCACGTCACCTTGATTAAAACACTTTGTCCTTCTACAGGCTTCTGCTAGTACCCTCATGGATGTCTCCCATTCCAGGTCCTGCTCGTTCCAAGGCACTGGTGGCACTACGTGGAATCCATTGATCCCATCACTGTCAGCATAAACTCTTGGATTGAACTGGTATTTTCCTTTTTGTGTTATGGTGATGTAGCATTTCCGTATCTGCCTGCACTTCTGTCCCTTGTCTGCCAGGTGCAGCCCTACTGGGTGTATATTTAAGAGGCTGGGGATACAGTTTTTCCTGAAGAATCTCCCAGGGTTCCAGATCTGAAGCCCCAGTTCAGCAGAAATCACATGCAAGTTTACCTCCATCAGGCAAACAGTTAAACACAAGCTAAACTATTAACATCCAATCTTTTATGGGCTAACTAGATTTGTACTGAACAGGGGAAAACAAAACAGCCCTGTCTCAAGCACATGCTTATGTGCAAGGGTAACTTAGACTTTACATCAGATTAGTGTGATAGAAAGGGGATGGCAGAGGATTTTTGAATTTTCATTTCTCTGTGATAGTTTTTATTTGCCTGGAGTTGAACTTTTCTCAAGTATTTAATTAATTTTCTTTTCCCCAGGCTTTGATTTCTCTTGCTCATGTTAACCAGTATGTATGGGATGGTTCCAGGGATATCATCTCAGTGCTCCAGAAGGTTTTCTGATTCAAATTATTTTATCATTAATCCTAGCTTAATGTAAAAAAGACCCTTTGAAATGGCCTGTGAAAGCTGCCTCACTAAAATACTTATTGCTTTTCTTTTTTAAAAAAAAAAAAAACAACCAGACTTTATNAATAAAAAAAAGAAAATTTGAAATAGCCTGAGAAAGATGAAAAACTAAAATACTTATTGCTATTATTTTTTAAAAAAAAAAAAAAACAACCAGACTTTATTAGACTGGGAATCTGCAGGGGGATGAACACACGCGTTCAGTTGCTGTTCAAAGACCACACGTTACATTTCTCATACCAACATCAAGCCAACCATTTGCAGAGCAGAGGAACTCACTTGGATGTTTCCTTCCCTCGTGCAGAAATTTTCCAGATGAGACTATATATTTAGAGAGGACAGCAGGCCACAGCCCACCCGAGCTTATACATAGCCCTAAGTACAGTCACACTGTGACTGGTGCCAGAGAAAGCACTAGGAACACAGTAGAGCAACCATTTAAGCCTGCCTTAAATTGGAGCAGCCTTTGAGGTAATTCAGAGGAACTGGCTGTGTGCCCTGTGCTTGCCCAGACCCTGATGTCACCACACATGCTCGCACCCTAAGCTGTGCCTCCCAAATTGTCCCTCTCTGGAGGAGCAGGTCAGGGCTGGATCAGCTGTGCCAGGCTGGTAACTCCCAGCTGGCTGGGTGCTGTGTTAGCAACAGCATTTCCAGCTGTTCTTATGTGCTGCACAAAAAAAAAAAAGGCAGAGGTAAACTCCATGGCCTTTCTGGTCATAAAGGTCTTGCAGATGTCACCAAGATCCTGTCTGGTGACACCAAAAGCAGGTAGTTGTGTGGCATCATGAACAGAGGAATGTTTGCTTGATCTTGCTAATGAGTGACACAGACACCCCCCTCCTTAGATATCAAAAGCTGCCATAAACTTGTAGCTATTGCAACCCAGGGGAAAGTTCCTACCAGAAACTATCCCCACAGCTGACAACGGCAGCACTGTTAGGTGTTGGGCAATCCATCTATAAAAACAAATTCTGACATGGATGTTGAAAGACAATATTGAGAACGTTTCTCTTACCAAGTCAAGCAATTTTTGCTTGCAGCTGTTAGCAGCTGCTTTCATATTGACAGATGTGAATTATGCCAACATCTATAGTCCTAGTGAAACCATTAATTACATTGGCAAGGCTTTAGAGTAGAAGTTTAATTTGTTCTCAGCTGGATGTGAGCTAGTCAAGGTATTCCTTGCTTCCTAACATGCTCTCATGCAATCAGTACCACCTTGTTATTCAGCAGACCAGGCTGAATACCAAGAGTGCGACACCTTAAGTAATTTCCGCACGTAGAGACCAAACTCTGTGATCTGGGGGCTTGTTATACAAGGCCATTAACAAGCCAAGTATCTGAAGCCACAGAACACTAAGAGCACTTCCCCCTGCTTCTGTCCCAAATTCTGCTCAGGGTTCCAGGTTGAGTTACTGCCTTCACTCATATTAGCAAGATGCATGGTTTGCTTGACATGTTCCCTGAAACCACAATTAGGCAGTTCAGGGCTACGAGTTGAGTAGGTTTATCTTTCCTTCAAAAGTTGCATATCTAAGCACCTCAATGGAAGCAAATTTAGGCATCCACTCCTAGGCACTTGTCATTGAAATAACTAAGCCACCCATCTTGTTCAGAGAGTCTTTTTGCCTCCTTCCACACACAAGAAAGCCAAAAAATATCACGTAAATTTTTGGTCTGCCATCCTAAACTGGCCAATATCCAGCTGCCCAAGGGGATGATGCAGGAAGTGAAGGCCTGACAGAAAGACCCAGTTATTAACTTAGTTTTTAGTTTTTCAAGAGAGCTTTCAGAGGAAACGTGTTTTTCCTTCTACTGATGTTTAAAACTGCAGTGGTATGTCAGCTAATGTTACATGATGAAATATTTCCTGAATTTCTTTAAGACTCATTTTGTGCCTCTGTAGCCCCCAGATGTAATAGTTGCTGTCTTGCTGTAACATCCTGTGTGTTTTAAGTACTTAAATTAGGCATGAGATGTAGATATAAAAAATTTGCTATATACTTCCATGGTCCTTCTAGTCCTAAAGACTTATACAAATGCATACATAAATTAAATGCCAACATTGCATTTTAATTTCAAGCACCACATTCAATTGCCAGAACACTAATAAGGGAAAAGATTATAAACAGACTAGAACCTGGTTTTTGCAACCTATTTTTTCCCTGGTTCAGATGAGTAGCACCAGGCACCAAAGCCTGTGCTGTTACCCGTGTAGGGACATGAGTAGCAGCATCAAGTCTGAAGCCTTTCACTGACATGGCACACATCAGCATGGCTTTCAAACCAAGGCCAGCCATTTAGTTCTTCCCAAAATCTTCCAGCTTTCTGCGGAGACCCAAGTCTCGCCTGTCTCCTAACACTTTCCGCTCCCTTGAGGCAGGATGCAGATCATGAAGCCCGTGTAGAAGAAGCAATAACTCGGATGCTGGTGTGTGCCATAAAATCAGCAGAAAATCCCAGTGATGGAGATCTCTGGCTAAATCCCACCGAGGTAAGCCCTCTCTTACTCCCATTATAGCACTGATAACAGAGAATTACTGACATTTTGCTTAGCTTCCACTGAGTCTTACTGCTGCCTGAGAAAAGAATTTTAAATTCCTTCCCTTCACATAGCAAATGTAATTCACAGAAGATAATCACGCAATGCTGAATTAAAACATCTCTCCTTTTAACTGAGTGTATCCTGTGTATTTTCTTAGGTTGAGGCAACATCCCATGAAATCAATCTTCAGTACCTGAATCAAGCAGTGTCTGCATATTTCGAGTGTCAAAAGGCAAGCGTGGCAGAGCCAGCATGTTCCAGCAGCACTGGTGCAGAGCAAAAGACAAGCGCCTCGTGCAAGAGGAAGAGAAGAGAAGTTAGCTGTGAAGCAGAGGGCGGCAGATTACTGACCCATGAATTTGACTTTTCAACACTTAAAGCAGAAAAGCTGCAGAAGATACCTTTTGGTCCTCATCTTATTCAAGTTTTACCACAGTCTCAAGGAACAAGCTCGACGGGTGCAGTTGCAGTTGAAAGTGACGGTACAGATCTTCTCCATGAAAATGAAGGAGGACATTTTGGAAAATTACACTGCATCAGAAGGGAATTAGTAACGAGTAATGACTGTGAAACACCCGCACACCAAATGGATTCGGATGGCAGTCCGAACACCTCACAAGCAGCCGTTTCTACCAATGACTTGCTAGACTGTTTGGTTAATCCACACGTCATCAATTTAGTGGCTCGGCTGCTGCTGGAGAGAAGAGTTTAATGCCGGAGTGCTTTATCGTTTCTGAAATAAAGAAACCAAATGGCAGCCTTGTTCTGGGTGTTTAAGCTCGGTAATAATTGAATGTTTCATTTCAAATAACTTTTAGGTACAGATAGACACAGTTAGTGGTTAAGTGACAGACTGCAGTTAAGCTGAAAGAAGAATAACTGGTTAATGATGGCTGGGAAGAGAAAGGTGTGTTTAATCAGTTTCTCAGTGTTATAACCAAAACACAGCACACACAGTTAGGATCCCACCTTGTTGTGTGGATGGGATCTTTAAAGTGCTCTGCAGCTCTCAGCTGTGAATCAAGTATGGCTTGACAATAGACTCAAGTGGGAGTGCTGGGACATGGTTACAGAGCAGAGGGGGACTAAGAGTGGGAGGTGGGAGAAGACAGACTGACTGAAGACTGCAGCCCTTGACCATGTTTAAAGTAAACTGGTCAACAAGTGGTCAGTTGATCACGTTAGAGATAGTAAGTTCAGATAAACCTAACCTCAGCCAAGAGGCAATGCACTCCTTAATGCACCTGCTCCCTCCCTTCCACAAAATAACTCCAGTTTTGTCACAAAGCTCTAGGATGGAGCAAGACAAAAACCCTTGGCAAGAAAGTGGCCTTCAGCTGGTTCAGAAACACTTGAAGCTGGGAGACAAAAGGCCATTGGGAAGTTACTGTTATGATTTATTTAAAGCCAGATGTGCACAGTTCCCAGTCTCCAAGGAACAAAACAACTTTCTACCTCTGTCCTACTCTTTCCCATAACAATCAAAACGTAATGATTTTTTATTTCCCTTTTGCTTGTAAGTAGTTGCTATACAAGACCATTGTTTCTTCAAAGTATAGCAGACCTTGGATTTGTTTTTGAAGGCTGAGTGGTCTTTTGATTAAAAGGTTATGGAAATATAGGCAAGAACATGGGTTAACACTGAAACTATGCATGGAGGCTTGGGGAAAAAAAAAAAAAAAAATGGAAAGAAAGCTGCTGAGCTCTCCTGGGATGCTGTCACCACCTCTGCTTTCTGTCTGCGGTGGCAACCGAGAATGGCGTTTGCCAAAGCTTCAGAGGGGCTCTTCTGGGACAACTCCTGTGAAACCTTTGCTTTCAAAACTTACCTTTGCTCACGTCTGCTAGGACCTACAAACCAGTTTCTATCATTAACTTGTTTCCACATGCATAACCCTGCAGCATCGGCTCTCTAGCTGATAATTCCTTTGTCTGATGCCTATTCCCTCCCAAATACCTGAAGCTAGTGCAGTTTTCACAAAGATCACCTTCCAGCAACTTATAGTTCAAAAAAACTCGATGGCAAAGGTGCTTTCTCTCTGCATTTATACAGACAGGGGGTTGGCAGGGCCCTGATGGACAGTGGTAAGTGCTCTGGATATGCACCAACAGGTCAGAAACATAGGAGACTTTGCACCCACCCACCCACCCCGCCCCCCCAAAAAAAAAAAACCAAACCACAAACCAGCCTTAATATACCTGGAAAATAAATTGTAAAGGTGCAGAGGTTCACATTCAACAAGCACAGAAACCTTATGGTGATGGACCCTTTGGGATGCAGTTACTTCCGCTACTGGATAGGGCAGGATTTAGCTGTCATTCCTCTGGCTGGGAAGGACAGGGGAAACAAAGCGGTACACGTAGCTTGCTGGAGACCTTGGCTTTGAAAAGTGTCTGTGAGTTAGTAGTAGGGGCCATTTCAACTCTGTCTTTGCCCCAGAAATGTGCTGTTTCAAATGTTCTGCTCTTACCTCATAATTTCATAATTGGGCTCAGACCTGGTGACACTTACATACCATTTTCAGCAGCAAGCTGCCGCAAGATGTGATTCTCAGCAACATCTGAGCAAATCCACTTTTCTTGTTTTGTGTTAATACACCAAACTGTCCCAATGGGGTTACACCACTGCAACAAGACCAGGATTTAAAAACCAATCGTCTTGATGTTTGTGTGTTGACACTCCTGTGCCAAAAGGATTAAAAATTAGTTGGGAAACATCTTAGTCAGATCTGCTGCCTTTAGCAATTCCCCAAGCTCTGAGGGAGCAGATCTGAGGAGTAAGGCAGCCCTGTTTTGGTACATAGGCTCATCTCAGCAGAGCCAGGCTTTAGTCCTGCTGCTGCCTGTGTCCCCGTCTCAGGCTGGGACCAGCAGAGACCAGCACTGCTGCGGGGGGCAGCTGCAATGGGGAGGAGGGGTTGCAAACACCTCATTTTAATTCACTGAGCAAAAATGATCTTGCAATAAAAAGAGATTTATAGGCGAGGGAGGAAAAACCCAAGCAGTGAAGTAGAAGAGGAGGTGGATGGCAACACCACCTCCCAGTCCCCTCAGCGTGAACTGCCTTAGCTGAGCTTTTCCGCACAACACACATCATCTGAACAGACCCCCCGCAATATCTGCTCTCAACACGTCCTCCCTTTGTATTCAGAGCGACTGTCTGTGACAGGGCTCGCTGAGCATTTTGGAAGGTCTTTGCAAGCTCTGTGGGCAGAGGCTCCAGTATCCATGTCAGAGGACAGGAGCAGCCATTCTCAAGGCTGAACCGTGTGTGTTCAGGGGCTCATCACTCCCCGTTCTCAGCAAACACCCCCCCAGCTGGGAAGAGTCCCATTTTCTGCCTGTCTGGGTGCAGCCCATGATTTAAGTGCCAGAAGCCACCAGCAAAGGGGCCAGGGAGGAGGGCAGGCAAGCCTGTTTAGAATGCCAGGCAAAAGCACCGGCAGGACTTCGCGTCTCAGAGACGCAATATAAAAATCTCAGTTGTATGCTCAGCACACGGGGGTAGAGAGAGAAATGACCACAAATCCAGAAAGTCACGGATGGCAAATGGCTCATGCACTAATCAGAGAAATTTATAGCTCTGAGCCGATTTGCAGGATGCCAAACGCTGATTTCTGACACCACTTCTACATTCATGGCTACTGCATGGAGAAGCTCAGACAAGCTTATACATATTCATAGCCTTAAAAATAAATTTCTGTCCTCTTTGGTGAGAGCCGGGCTCAAAGAGCAGGAACCCATCACCTAGCCCTCTGCAACCACTAAGAGAAAACTTTCTTTCCCCCAAAAGAGAGTATCTCCTGCTCCCTGTCAGCAGTGGGCATGACAATAGCCGAGATGGTGGCCTGGAGCCATCACCAGAGTGGTCACAGTGGCGACGTGTTTGTCATTTCTGCTTTAGCTGAGTGACAATACATGGCTGTGACTGCATAGCTCAGTGATGAAGTTGAAGTGTCCCACAAGCCAGAAGCATTGCTTTGCAGCCAGATCTCACATGCTTTACAGCTGTCCTGGTCCTTATGCTATTGCTCACCTGTTCACAGGGGCAGTGTGATGGAAAAAGCTCCCTGCTGAGCACGCGTTACAGTTTCTTAGTAAAACCTAGCTTCAGGATTTGAGGGCACAAACTTTGCCCCTTCCACAGCTGTGGTGAGATTGCCCCAACAATAAACTCTGATTCCTTGTAGTGACCCCTGAAAACCACTTTGTGAAGGACTGAAGCTGACACCTTCAAGCACCAAAGAACTTTTAAGCCCAGTTTCCCGGCAAAAGAGGTGACAGGTCAGAAAGGCCTCCCACAAAAAGGCTTTTCATCTCCTTGGGGGCTATTTGACTCCAGAGGAGTCACTCTCTGCCCCATCACTGCCACGGGGAGGGCACCTCTGAGCTTCCATGGCAGCCAGAGGGTTAAACTTGCTCCTAAATTCCTCTGTCACCCCTGCCATGCCCCCTCCTCCTGCTGCCCCAGCCTGGGCAATGCCCAGCCAGAGCACCAGGCAGTAAAGCTCACCCTTCCATTTAACCAGCTCCAGCCTTGTCCTGCCCTGGCTGGACACATGAATCCACCCCAATTAGCAGCAGCCCTAACCAAGCTGGCTGAAAAACCACTATTAAAATGAAAAATGCTGTTGTGTAAATAGAAGGCAGAACAAGTGGGGCCATAAAACTTATCGCCATCGCCAGACAAACAGCCTCATAAGTTACCAGTAGCTCGATGCCTCGCCTGAGTTTTAGCTTGTTTTTCCCCAAGGAGGTAATACATTACCTCTGCCATGCGTTCTGCATTCGCTCAGGGCTTTGGGTTTTTATCCAAAGAGATTAGGATCTCTGCCATAGTTAAAAATGGAGCGCTCTGCTACGTGGCAATACTTCATTGAAATGTGGTTTAATTCCTTGTTTGCTGCTACCTTGACTGAAAGCTAAAGAATTTCAGAGATTGATGCCATGCATTGCACACAGATTGTTGCTGCTTTAGTCACAACTGTCACCCAACAGCCCCATCTCCCAGACAGTGGTGGTCTCCTGGGGACAGCCCAGCCTGTGTGAGCCTCATCTTCCAGCTGGGGACATGGTGGGATCAAAGGTCTCCAAATCACCAACCTACTTGAGTTGAAGCATGTGAACAGACCTGATTGTCACCAAGTTACATCCGTGAGGATGAGCCTTATAGGAATATCAAAGCCAGAGAGGAACAAGGCCAACTCCAGTATACAACACATGGTGTCAGAAGCATCCTCAGCCCCATGACTGTTTTTCTGTATCTGCCAAACACATTATTACCGTTTCTAACTTCAAAGTAACATTCAAAGCTCTACTAGAAGCAGCACTAGAGTACGGACTGACAGCAAACAAGCCTGCCCTGGCTGGGGCAGGACAGGAAAGAAGAGATGGCCAAGTAGGTCTTTCCCACCTCTTCCTCTTCAGAAAGTTAATTAGCTTGGCAAGGTAATAGTCTTTGTGCATTTACTGCATGCGCTGACTACAATAAATTTTGTCCTGCATGTTAAAGTCAAAAACATCTCACATCTGCCAAAAAGCAATCAGGACCAATTAATGAAGATGTAATTTCCCCAGATGCTGCTATTAACATAATTCACAGTATTCCTAGCAACATGAATATAATTAACCCAGTTAACCACAGCTCTCATCACTGTTGCATGGAGCTGCTGGCAGAGGAGCCTTGTGGAGCCCCATGCCCAGGTGTCATGTCCACAAGGCTGCAGGTTAGAGCTGGTCCCTGTTCCCCCTCCTCCGGGGGGGGATTTGGGAGTTACAGACCTGACCCACAGCCCAGCAGTGGCAGAGGCTGCTCTCAGAGACAGGACAACACAACAGCCCTTACTCTACGTGGTTTATATGACTCAAATGCACCTCTTCAACAGGATGGTTAACACCACAGCAGACCCATCCCAGTCCCAGGTTGATCAAACACATGGCAAAAATTAATACAAACCCTTAAGCCAGACTGCCCTCCAGATCTTTTTACCAGATTCATGCCCTGCATAACAACGTGATAAGCACACAGCTTTGCCTTCACCACCATCCGAAGCGCAACAACTTACTGTTAGAGAGCAGCAGGAGAAGCTGGGAGCCAAGGGTGACCCTCACCGATGGGGTAAAGTCCCACAGAGTCCATTGACACCTCTGCACACAATGAGCCATGAACCAGGTCGAGGGTTCCACCAGAGTCCAGCAGCTGAGAACAAAAGGAGACAGGGCTGGAGAGATGGGACAGCATAGGTCCAAGATACCTTCAGAAGGCAAGGACTAAACCAGGATTGCTGGCCCAAGGCTGAGCTGAAATAGGGCCCCAGGGCCCATGGGTGGGTGGCTGTGTGTCCCAGGTGAGTCTGGGTAAGGGCATCAGGGCCTTCAGGTGCTTCTCCTCCAGGGATAACAGAGCAGTGAGCAACCACCAAACATTCTATGTGCCACAGCCTGTGCTCACTGTGGGCTGGGGACAGGTGATGCTCCCAGCACTGCTGGGGAAGGGCAGTGGCACTGGGGTTTCCCTCCTGGTCTGTCCAAATTCAGCTCCCCTCTTGCTCCTCAGGCAGCAACCTGGGGTGAGGAGGAGATGAAAGTTCAGGGGTTTCCCAGTGCCTTGGTCCTTGCTGAACAGAGGCAAAAGCCTCATCCTATGCCCACATCCCCGTCTTGGTCTCACCTGATTGCTCTCCAAACCCGGGAGCTGGAGCTGCCCTTGGGAAGGGCAGGACTGGGCCTCTTGCAGCCCCCAGGCCATGTTTTAGCAGTGGAGCAGGATCACTGCCCACCCTTGGGGCTGAGGGGTGGCTGCAGACAAGGTGCTTCAGCCAGCCCTAACATCTTACACAAAATTATTTACGTTTTCCCCGATCTGAGATTACAACTGATATCTTCAAGTGGTCAAAATTAGTGAGAAGTGGCAGTTTCATCCGCATCTGAATTTGCCCTGAAAGTGTTTCTGGGTTGGGTTTTTGGGCTGGGTTTTATTTAATCCTCCCTCATTTTCAATGAAATTTCACATCAAAAAAACACAGGCAGCATTTCTAAAAGGCTGAAAAAAGTTGGAGGAGGTTTTTCTCTCCTGAGGGAAGAGCCCCTGATTTCTCTCATAGCCTTTTTTCTGGTAAGAGAGGAAACAAGAAAGAGAACATTAAAAATCAATGAATACTTTTTTTTTTCTCCCACAAGTCTGAAAAGTTTTCAAATGAATTTAAACTATTCAGTTATTTCTTTTGATAGCTTTGGTCAACAGAGACTTGATTTCCCTACCAGCTGTGGGAGCACCTTGAAGCTCCTAAAATTTGGAAAAATGTTGACCAAACCCCATTTCCTAGCTTGAGATCACCAGTACCTTAAATAATTAATCTGCTTTCTTGCAGATTGATTTAACTCAAATCACCTGAAAATACTAGGCTTAAAAATGTGGGTAATCTGCCAGGTCAGAAAAAGCAGGACATTTTAATAAAAGTGCAGATCTCTCTAAATCAGTGAGTAGTTTAACAATTACCTGATATAATAACGTGTAAAAAGATGCTGTGGACAAAGGTGAGATCATTCATGTTAATTAAAATGTCTGAGCCGCAACACTCCTGCCTTAATAGTGAATTTAAGCTGCGGCATTGTAAAGCGGTGATAGAATGGTCATTGCTTTCGTGTAATTAAGGAAGAAATAGAGAATTAACAAGTGCCTCCGCAGCAGAGCGGGGAAGCACTACCGGCTCCTCACGGTCACCGGGCGGGTGGTGTCCAGGAGGTTTCCTGCGCACTAGTGGGAAAGCAAAGTGTCAGGAGGGGGGTGTTGTGGTGAGATGCTGCCACCACCGTGAGCAGGGGCTGTCCCAGAGGTATCACCTGGATCCAGCATTGAGAAAGGTCAAGATGCCCGCAGATCCCCAAAGCCACCCCCATTGGCTTTTCCCCACAGCCCTCTCACCTTTCATCCCTTCTCTGAGAGATGCAGCCACCAAACTGGACTCGCTGCAAGCACCAGGGACACATTTCAAAGCATTTTTGCACAGCGTGCTGCCTTTTCCCGCCCTGTCCCCCCAGGCAGGCGGACTGGAGGTGGGCACTCCCCGAAATCCCGGCAGGGCTCAGCTGCGCGGGCTGCCCGAGCTGCATCACTGCCCCGGGGAGGTATGAAATATTCATTGGGAAAAGTGAGTGAGAAAGCGAGCAATTGACTCTGTGGCTGGGCGATTAGGGCACAGGCAAGGGGAGCTCAGTTATTCATTCCCAGCGGAACGGCTTCAATAGCAGGGGAGCAAAACCTCCCAGCACCCTGCTGCCAGTGGCTGGGTGCCCTTGGGGTGCGTGAGACACCCCCTGGCTGCTTCCCCGTTCTCATCCCACTGGCTGTGGTACTCATTTTGTAAAGGGATGCAATTTGGTCCCCAAACCTCAGAGGTGGGCTGAGGTTCTACACCCACCAAAGGAGGGACCCAGAGGTAGGGAGCCCCAGTGCTGGTCCTGTGTGATCCCCTCCATCCCTCATCTGCAAGACAGACATAAAAACCCTGGTGGGGGGTGAGGGATTAAAATGTCTGAGGCGTCACAGAAAAGCCAGCAAGGAAATCAGGTCCCTCCTGGTGAGCGGAGGTGATGCCTCCCTCCTCACTGGGCTGCAGTTGGGTGTGATGCCCAACCTCCCCCCACCTGGATGGCGGTCTCCATCACCTTGGTGCACCAGCCCCACCAATACACAGCGTGTGCCAAGGTGGCTTTTTGAATAACATTTTCTTTCTATTTTGCACTGCAGTAGTTCTTTTATTCCATCAGCTACAGAAAATCAATGTGTCTTTTCAGTTAGAAGCCCTGGCTTGAAGCTTTCGGTCCCTTAAATCATCTTCTCACGATTTAAGCGGAGGCAAAATCCCTCTCTGGTGCCAGCCACTGTGACGCCTCGCCAGGAGCAGCCCCACCGCAGGCAGAAGACGTGACCGCAGGAGGTGCAAGAAGGGCTGAGCCCCATCCTCTGCCCCTTCGCCCTCCTGGCCTCCCCAGCCCCCCGGCCACCCCACAGAGCACCGAACGCCCTGATCACAACAAGGGCTCTGCCGGGGTCAGCTCCTCCATCTCCTCACACCCCGCAGCCCCCCAGCCCAGTGGGGGCAAACAGTGCTGGTGGGACCCTCAGCTCCCAGAGGGTGTCTGCGGGAGCCCTGCACCACGAAAATCCCACAGTATCCTTTTTACTTGCAAACGGCGCAAATTTGGTGGGGAAATCACTCAAGCACAGTGGACGCGGTGCTCCGGGAAGCCATTTCCAGTCCCACTCCGAGGACCGCAGCAGCACCCGCATACTAATCCAGCCAGATGTTATTAAAGCCTTGATCAAATTAAACATAGAGAGCTTTTAAGTTCTCCCTTTGGATTTACCTGGAATAAATTCTTCTGAGAGGATCACCTAATTGATGGGTTACTTTCAGAAAATTTTGGCAGCTCGCTGGGTTGGAGCATCAGTGAGAGGGAACTGCTCTCCCTTCCCCCTAGCCAGAGGCAGTTGCTGGGGTGCTTATGGGGTCCCTGTGTTTCCCTAATGCTTTATGGAACTGGCTGAAACATTGAGAGGATGTAGAAAGACCCAGAAATAATTTTTTAAAATTCTGTAGAGAAGGCTTTTCCCTCCTTCCTGCTTTTAGTTTCATTTATTTAATTTCCCCTCTTGAAATAAAGACTAATGTTGCTGAATCTGAAAGCAGGGCTCTTTTGTCTCGCCTCGTAAGGAAAGAAAATAGCCTTGCTCCCCTTTTAATGTTAATGCATGAAAAATTTCCCAGTGAAATTTCCATTTATCAAGCCCGATTGAAGGGCACACAACGGAGGATCTTATTGCCCTGCTGCCTTTTACCTTGTAGCTCTGTTTGTGTTATCAAGTGGTGTGATTAAGAAGATCGTGTTTTCTTTGAGGTGTCACAGGACAGACAATTTCCAGCAAGGGGAAGCAAGAAAGGACATGGGCGCAGCTTTACATCGAAATCAGAGCATTTCCTAACAATTAAGAGAGAGACAGCAAGTTCGAGGCACAAGGTGAATTTCAGCCCGTGTCACCGAGGAGCGGTGGGAAGGTGGTGGGGATGGAGGGGCCTAAGGTGATGCCGACAGGTCAGGCATCAGCCGCCCCAACTGTGAGGAGCCACTCCACCGCCTTTGTCAACCAATAGCAGAATAATATTGATGCTTTTCACTGACCTAAACACAATCTTTTAAACAATTATTTATAGAATTAATAGAGAAGTCAAATAACCCAAATGAATGATAACATTTTAAAGTAATTATTTGCTACAAATGAACACAAATGGTTTCAATATATAATGCATTAACTCCAGCAGCGGGGAAATTAATCCTAATTAGAGGTGTGCTTGGGCTGCAGCGTGTTCGTCAGGGTGCTTTGCTCCAGGACCTGCCTGAAACCCTTTGTCGGCTGTAAATTCCATATTTTCTTCTTTCCCCTATAAACGCCTCATGGCTTTTACTTTTGAGTAACACACACCCACGGTGAGCTTTCCCCTTTTGTCCCTTAACTGCTCTACTTTGTCCCATGTAATCTCACAGGAGGTTCGGTCGTGCAAGGTCACAGCCCAGACATAAGGCTCATCTGCTCTAAAGTACCTTTTTCTTGCACAGAAAATTCGTAGTGGACAACAAGAGCATTTCAGTCCTAGCCTCTCTCTGCCAGCAGTCAAATTCGCCAAGAAAAGTGGAGATGAGCCCAGGTATCCACAATGATCCCAATTGCACCGGGTGAGAGCTGCTCCTCAGCCCTCCCAGCCAAACCCCATCACTTGGCCAAACAGGGACCATGCCTCAAACGCATCATCAGGGCAGATGTTTTGTGGGCGTAATGCAGTTTCTTCTGCTTAATCCAATCACTGCATAATTAGATTACCTTCTATGGCACCTATTTATTTGTACTGAAGGCACACACTTCCCACCTTTTATTTTCATCCTTCCAGGCAGCTGACATTGGATTATGACGTTTCTGTTTTGATTAGTGGCAGAGCAAAGTTCTGGGGGAAGGAGAGGCAGAAAAGCAGGGATGGATGAGGACTCATGATAATTCAGGATGATACAGGCTCACTGCCCTGGTTTACTGCCAGTTGCAGCTTCTGAGGCAGAACTATTGGGTTGCGAAGGTCTGGAGATGTCCCTCAGGTGCTCTCAGTGCTGGCGGGTGGGCCACCTGGTGCAGGCTGAGCAGTTGCCCACAGGACTCGCTGTCGTCCCATCACCGCTCATGGAGCACTGCCAGTGTGTGCGGGGCCGGGCAAGCAAAGGGACGGGGGCCTTTGACGGGGATCTGTCCTGACAGATCCAGCCATGACAGCAGGATGCATGAGATGGAGGAAGCAGCTTGGTTTGCTGCACAAGTGCCGTATGGAGACAGTTCCAAGCGGTGATCCTCGGTGCTTCGCCATGGCACCACATGGGCAGATAGACAGCAAACCCAGCTGTGGTTTCTGCCAGCAGGTTTTTCCACAGAGAAAACCAGAAAGTGCCTGTCTGCCCACAGCATCCCTCCTCCTCTCCATCCAGTGTGGCTGTCTCACTCCCTGAAGTGTGGTGGTTTATATCCCTCATAAACCACAGCACTGGCTGCACCTCAACCTTTCATTGGATGTGTTGGATCTTCATTCCAATGACACCTCATGGCAAATGAGTCCAGTTAACTATTTCCTCTAGCTGTGTCAACGCTGTCACAGTGTAACCCTCTGGCATTCCCTCTGATGTCTGACAGCTGCAGGTAGATGTGGCCACGTTTGCTCTCCTCTGATCCTCCTCTCCCACCCTCTCTGTCAGCCTCATCTCTATCACCCACCTCACTCAGTATCTCACTGAAGACCAAGGCGGTGAAATCTCATCTTGACAGACCTCAGGACTGCACCCAGACAATTTATATTTTTATCAAGCAACAAGGCATCTCTACTCCTCCAGCTTACCTGGGTCACCATCATCCTGGAGCTACACAAACCAGGAGCACCTGGGTTGCTGGGCTTGCCTCCAATGCCTCTTTTGCTAGTGGATGCTTGTGACATCCCCACACTCACATTAGCCTATTTTTCCAGGCATCTGATTTGCTTCTGGAAACTCCCAATCCTCACAAAAGCAGAATTAGTAAAGACTTGTCTCATTCCCAAAAAAACCCCACAGGTGATATATAAAATATTCCCTGTGTGCTGCGAGTTTACCTTGCCCTTGCACAGCTTAAATGTTGCACGAGGCTCATGGAAATGCAGAGAAAGGCTTTTATCATTGTGAGTTTTGCCTGTTTCTCGTTAAGTTTTTCCATCTCCATGGCCTCTCTGGCCAGGTGGGATCCTGCTGGCTGGTGGTCAATGTCCCAGGGACCCTCTGGGCTTGCTGGAAGTCCCTGGGCTTCTCTTCCACCTCATCCTTCTCCGTCTGCTGTTGCTGGGGGCTGTGCAGGGGCTGTGTGGGGCAACCAGCCCGGGTACCAGCCGTTCTCCATCGCCTGCACCAGCTGCGGCAGCCCTGGGAAATAAACCACTGCATCAAAGCACGCTGTGTGGCAGAAAACCTGATGAGCTGCATGGGCAGAGCCTGAATCAGCATGGAAAGCATCACTTGGGATACAGGATATTCACAGACAATGAAACCCTTCCCTGGGAGAGCCCTGCCCTCCGTCGTGCCCCATCAGAGTGATTTCAAAGGGTTTCTGCTGGCTGGTTGCCCAGCCGTTGTTTCCCCATCACCACAGCACAGGCAGGGCTCAGGGGGCTTGAAGGGAGCTGTAAGGGCATTTATGGCCCCCAGTGGTGGGAATGGCCTGCACAGAGATGGGTCAGGCACAGAGGCAGACGCTGGTGATGGGAATAAGCAGAGTCTCCACTCCCAGGCATTTATGTGTATTTGGATTTCTTCAGAGAGATTTCTGCACTACTCAAAGTGATGGTGGTAAGGAAGGAGCCTTTTCCAACATAAATATATTCTTATTTATTTCTGGGACCTAAAATTTTACCCGTGCCTCAAGCTGCCTGTGGCAGCTGTAGAAGCAGACCTGTCAAAGTTCTCTTTGTGGAGAATGGAAGCTTGGAAATAACGGGAAGCTTTTATCCAGACCAAAACCTTTGTCATAAAACTTCAGAAAACGAATTTCCCTTTCAGTCAGTCCCCTGGGGCCTGAAAAATAAATATCTGAGGATTCATGTAGTAGTAAAAGTCGATAAAAATCTTTGAAGCAAATGGGCTATTGAGGAATTATGCGTGGAAATGAATGGATGGATTCTTCTGCAAATCTCTTCATAGAGGTGCCCTGACTTAATGAAGACACAGTAGATGCATTAGTAAAAATCTTCTTTTTAATAACTGCTATACCTTATGGTTTTCCTAAAGCTATGGTTTACCAAATGGAAAATCCACTTATTTTTATCTAGAAAGGAGGCTGCAATTGTTCAGCGGGAAGAACCCAGCTTCGTTCTCCATCCCCTCCCTGGGGTGGGGAATGCCGTACCTGTCTTTTACTTTTACTCCAGAGCAGTAAAACCCTTCCTTTCCCCTGGCAAGAGGTGGTCAAAGGGTGATCTGTGGTCCACAGCCAACTTTACGGCTACAAAATGCAAGGAGAAAAATACGACCTAAGGAAATACGGTGGTTCCTGGCCGTGGACCCACTGACCACCCGAAGGCCAGAAAATGCACAGACCAGCCCCTCGCTGTCCCGGCGGCCGGGCATGCCCTGCAGGTCCCCGGGAACTCCAGCCTCCCCCATTGCCCACCCCGTGTCCCAGCCTGCAGTGGCAATAAGGTCCCAGCTCCCAGCACTTGTTCTGTAGCTCGTAATGGTGTTTCCCAGCCCTCACAGGGAGTTTTTCACGCACCCCCTGAAGAACATGAACCAAGTTAGTTTTACAGAAGTGTCAGGCTTTGCTGTGGAAACAATGCTCCCTGCTTTAATTATCATTGATTTTCATTTTTCCGAGGAAATGTTGGGCCTCTCTAAACCCCCTGCTGCTGACTCCAGAGATATAGAAAGGATTTTGGCTGAGCAAGCATTTCTCTTGCAAATCTAAATATTTATGCTACAGCTGTGTAAACAGCCAAAATTCAAAGGGGGTTTATTTTTAGTGTTCTTGCAGTGAGGGATTAAGACAGACATGTTGTACAAATTTTGACGTTTTCCTTTGCTGTTTATTGCACATTGTTGCTGATGGGCTCAGCCCCCCTCAGCCTCCTTTCTAAAGGTGTTTTGCTCTAATTGTTTGTATGGTGAATACAGATGGATAGAAATTAGGTGGTCGTTTCTTCATGTTGCATCATCTATCCAGACGCCTAATGTACATCTGCTTAAATGCAGCAGTTTAAAATAATAGAACATTAAAAGAAAAAAAGACAAGCAGGCTGTTGTCAAAACATGATATTCAGGAGGAAGAATAGTTATTGCTTAGTGTGCATCCAAAGAATATGTTACCAATCTTAGCATGACCCTCCACAGATTCTTCTCACGGAGAAATGATTATGCAGGCTTTACTCCGTATTGAACAAGTGGGGAGTTTTGTTTACAAGAGCTGACCTATAGGTTGTGTTATCCATAACTTGCTGCTGAAAAGCTGGGTGGGAGCGTGTACGTGCCTCATAAGGTGTCAAAGCAGTTGTTAGACCCCCTCCCTGATTTTGTCTGGGGTCTCCCTGCAAGGTAAATAAGGGTTTTAAATGCATACGTGTGCAGCATCTCTGCAAAGTTGCTCCCAGCCTCAGTCAGCTGCCTGCAGACATAGCTGATGCTGGGAGTAAGAGGGAGGAGATGGGGATTGCAGAGGATAAGCAGCCAGAGTTAAACACGGTTCAAAATAGATAATGGAAATAAAATAAGTTTTTTTTTCTCAGGTTGCAGTGAGAAAAGCTGCTGCTTTCCCTCTGCCCCCGGGCCACGCACAAGGCACATCCAGACTGCACTGGCCAGGACAGCCCATAGCCTCAGGCTTGGCTTTGGGAGGAGTTTAACTCTATTTGGGGTTTCATCTGAGTGGTGAAAATGGCTTGGTTCCCCTCCTTATGGGGTACAAGTGGGGCATCCCCAAACCATCCTTGGCCTCACTGCAGAGCTCATGAGGAGCAGCAGGGAAGGACCCCAGTGCCACTTCCCAAACCCCCACCCTGCTGCTGTGCCTCCTGGGGCGAGTGCTCGGCAATATCTGGCCTGAACAGCTCAGCAAGAAAAGGGGGATGCAAATGCCCAGCGATAGGTTTTTCCTAAAGAAACACTTCACTTCTGAGTGGTGCCGCTGCTGCTGGGCACCTTGCCCAGGTGACAAATCAATTCCCTCAATTAATGGCCCTGTTGCTTTGTGGTATGTCCGGGATGCATGGGGTGTGGAAGCCCCAGGCTCACTGGGGTAGTGGTAGGAGATGTGGGGAGGCATGGGGAGGTGTGGGGAGACGTGGGTGAGAGCCAGCACCGTCTCCTGAGTCACACTGGGAGTTTCAGCCAAGGAGGACCCCGTCACAACAAAACAGGGAGGCACCTCCCCTGAAAAAATCTTCAATAGAGGAAAAATAATGGAAAACATCGCAGAAAAACAGCTATTTTGAAAGTGTAGTATCCACCCGAGAGGAAAAACACTAAAATCAAACCCCCGGGTGGGCAGGGGGCTGAGATGTGAGTCCTCAAAAGCAGTTTCTGTTTGGCATTCAGTGTATCGGGGCTTCAGCCACCTTGAACAGGGGCAGATCATTGGGATAATCCAGCATCGGCTCAGCCCTACACACATGCTCAAGCCTTTTGACAAAAGTTGATTAAAACAAGAAAGATGGTCCCAATACCATGCAGGAGCTCAGATTTCAAGCCAAGGAGGCCTTGTACCATCAGAGGTTCGTCTGACACGGTTAATATTAGGCAAACAATTTCTAATAGGGTAACGTTCCCGAAGACACAGGATTTAAATTTTCAGGTGCAAAAGAAAGGCTGGCGACCTGGGCTGAATTTTGTCCTGGTTTTCACGAGGGAAGTTACGGTGGTTTGCAAAGTGCTGCTGCAGGAAGGAGGACTCAAACCAGCTCCTTTGTGCTCTGCCACTTAATTAATCTTAAGCACTTTACAGTAAAACACAGTTAGACCCAACTCTACAAATGAAAAGGCAGAGCAGTGAAAATTCCCAGCTTGCCCAGCTGCCTTGTGCACCCCAAATGTGCTGCAGCCAGACATGGGAGCTTTTCCACCTGAATATAAAGTGAGTAATAGAAGGTAATTCAAGCCTCCTAAAATTAAGGGTCTAAATCCATTCACATTTACAAACTCTGTAATCAAATAATAAGGCAAAATATTACAGCTTGTGCTCTAAACATGAATTCATTTTCTAAGGAGCATATATCCAAAATTACATTACAGACCCTTATTTGTTTAGCCTGCTGCGGTCCCTGCTTGCAGGAAGGAAAAAATTGCTTGGCGGGGAAGGAATGAAATCCCCAAGTCCCAGAGCCATGACGGGTCCTTTCTGTTTTAGTCTGGGCAGGCTCAGCCAGACTTTTCCTTCAAAGCTGTTAAGTGCCTACAGCAGCGTGAGCATGTTCCTTCCCCAAGAACCGGTACCTGACCTCATCCCATGCCCAACCTGCTCCTGCCGAAACCCTGTGCCAGAGCCCATCCCCACTGCGTGACCTGTCTTGAGGTGACGGCTCGGGGATGCTCACTCTGCTCCATCACATGGGCTCAGGGATGCTCACTCTGCTCCATCACACGGCTCCCATGTGCCAAAACACGGCAAAGACCCTGGTGCTCATCCCTCGATCCCCGAGCCGGCAGCGGCTCCTCTCTGCCCATGGGGCCTCTCTGGGTCGCTCCGGGCAGCCTCAGCCCTCCCCGCCTTTCAGCACAGTGAGAGCAGCACAGCCGCTGATCTGCTCTTTTACTTGCAGTCTCAGCAAAGAAATAAAGGGGGAGAGACAGGGAATAAAAGCAGTAAGTAGTGCACAGCTGTCGTGCTCTACATTTCCCATGGCGACAAAAACAAATCACAGCCTGTGTGCAGCGTGGCCACACCTGGGGAGAGAGAGGGGTTGGGAGAGGTTCTTCCGTTGTGGGTTCTTTTTAATGGAGCTTTTACTTTATATCCTCTTGTGTCCTCTGTCTGCTCAGCCTGAACCACAGCCCCGTGCCGGCATCACCAAGGGCCTTGCCAGGGGACCTTGTGTACGGGGCGGGGGGCCACATGCAAATGGCTTTGAGAACCTTCATGGTCTGGAGTCTCTCTTGCCCATCACCTCAACAGCATTTACTGCTTTATAAATATTTAAAGGCCTCGTGTACATGTGCACAGCCTTCTGCTGCAAAGCTTTCCCCCAGCACAGCGGGGAGGGGACACCAGCTCATCCCAGTGACATGCTGGGATTGGCGGTGGCTGTCACCTACCCTATCCCCTCCTTTCCATCTCCAAGGGAAAGGCGACGTGCCCAAGACCCTTGTCTCCCTGTGTTGGGGTTACATTAACTCGTCTGTCACTTCTTCCCTTTCTTCTTTTCTTTTCCACCCTGCTGGGCTGGGCCCTGGCAGCCTCTGCCATCCCATCCCTCCTTCAGTTCTCTGCTTGTTTCAAGCTCTGTGAGGCAGGGAGCCAAGCGCCTTCAAAAACACGTACATCAATTATCACCACAGCATTTTCATCCCGCACAAGGGCGCAATAGGCAATGCAAAGAGCACAAATAAAGTGTTTGATATTTAATGATCCTGCACTGGATGGGGAAGATGTGCTCTTGAACAGGAGTCACTTTCTCAAGCCGGTGCAATGCAGAAGGACCCCTGTCTTTCATGACTAATTGAGCCCTAATGATTTTCCTTTATGATCCAAAATGAAAACAAAGGATTTAAGGGATGTTTCATTATGGCACTGTGTGTCCTTCTGTTCATTTATTATTCCCCAGTTTAAAAGCCATACTTTGACTCGTCCTTCTGAACCCGTTTCTCTCTGGTGTTGCCGCTGCTTTTGTAGCTCTGTCCCTTTGCCTCTGGCAGCCCGAAACCAGCTGCCATGGCTCACATAGTCTCTGTCAGGAGCAAAGGCACCCAGACTGTCCTCCAAAAACTTGTGGATTTGGGCGTTTCAAACTGAATATGAGTTCCCAGGGTCGCACGGACAGGCTCCGAGCCTGCAGGGAGGCAGGGGCACACAGCTGGCCCCAAGGCACGGGGGGACGAGGTCACCCCCAGCTTTTATGGCAGCGATGGAAATGCCAGCAAGGACCAGGGCAGAACAGATCTTGGAGCAATGATGCTTCATTCCCCACAGCAGGGTGGGGGCAGTGATTTGGGATGGCCAGCTTGCTTGTCCTGGCTCTCTGGAAGCGAAGCCCACCGCTCCCCTCCCCAGCACACTCATGCACGGCAGTGGGGTGCATATTTATCAGGGAGAAGAAAGGGAAGAATGTCTGGGGCGTGCACCATGTGCCCACTCGTATGTTGAGTCCCACCTTCAAGCAGAGGCACCAACATAAGGTAAAGATGGCAGGCCAGGAGCAGGTCTGAAGGTAATTGTGCAGCCAGATCATTCTGCAAATGGCAATGGCTCAAATCACTGTACAGCTCTTTCTGGCCATTTGCCGTAATTAAGGCTGGGCTTTTAGGCGCCATCCTAGCCACACAAATGTATTTCCAAACTACTGCTCTTCTGCGAAGCCACTTGCAGAGCTGTCCTTGAGATGTCAGCACTGGGGTTGATTGGAATCGACAGGAAAATAGGCCTCCAGAAGGAGAAACACGGATGTTTGGGGGGGTGTGAGATGGTGGGAACAGGGCCTCACTGCTGCTGTAGACCTGACATCCCCCTGTGTGACATCCATGAGTGACAGCACCTCTGAGACCAGTGGTTCCACATCTGGTTGAACACTGGCAGCCTTTGCCCCCGTGACCAGACACAGCCCTGACACCGGTGCAGAAACCCCATGGGTGCCAGTGTCACCGAGTACATGCGGTCCCCCCGTGCCCATGGGAAGGGCTGAGGATGGACCTGGTCCTTCCAGCTGCCACCTCTCCGGTACCGGCATTGACACTGATCTCAGTGCCAGGGCGCTGGTGGGATCTCCAGGGGAATAAAGGCAGCACTGAAGCCCAGGCAGAGGGTGCCAAAACACAGAGGTTGTGGGGAACACAGCCGCCCCCACCTCCCTCACCCCCGAGCGATGCGCTGGCTGCGGTGCAGAGCTGCAGACACCCATCATTTTTCTAAGTATTCCTCGTCTCCTTCAATGCCATTAATCACAATATTCCAATTAACGGACCTGAACTATTGAACAGACCTGTCCTGCACTAATACGTTATTAATTGGGTCAGGCTGGATGGCAGCAATATTGAGTGCCATGCGGCTCTGAGCTTTCATCTTCTTGTCCAGGCTCATTTCATTTATCTAATCGCTGCCTAATGCCACAGGTGCCCCCTTCGCTTTTTCTCTCTCCGCCCACCTTTGCTGCAATTTGGTACACTTTCTGTTTTGTCTAGTATCAACTACACACTGAAGAGAATCATACCTAATTTACAGTACTCTCCTAAAAAAAAATCAATAAATGTTTACATTACTATCCTACAATCCCTATTTTAAAGTAATTCATAGCAGGGCCAGTGCTATTAATCTTATTAAGCCATTATTAGTGGGTAGATATTATTCTGCTCCATTGATCCTAAGTTGATGCAATTACCACTTACGAAGCCAGCACTGTATGTCTGAAAATTTCAATTCTGTTTGCAACCTGAAGCTGTATGTTAAATCATGCCAAGCCAGATGCTGGTGTTGGAAATTCGGGGAAGCTGATTCAAAGCGAACAAGGAATGGCCCAAATTTTATAACTTAGATCCTTTTAAAGTGAAGGTACTGATATCAGCCTGGACCCCAGCCATTCCTGAATCTCCCGTGCCAAAGGGAAAGACATATTCAGATACGCTCTTCACACCTCCAAGGTCCTATAGTTCATAGAAAACTCATCATTATGGATTACAAGTTAACTGACACATCCTCTGATGTGAATGTGATGGCAAATTTTACAGATGCAACTCAGTTTAGCTCTATCTGCTCAGAAAATAAGCCAAAAGCCAGGATAGGCCCATGTCCAGCTGAGTGTGCATTTCACTCTGTTTGAAAAGGATTCATTTCACCCAGGGGCCTCAGATCTCCTTTTCCTCTTCTGTATGTAAAATATTAATAGCAGAGCAGTGTGGGAAAATTGAGTGAGATAACATGGTGCAAATCACCTGAGTCCCAAACATCTCCAGGAAATCCCGGAGCACAGAATGACCATCTGATCATTCGAGGTGTGAGGGGTCCCGCAGGGCAGGAGGGTACAGGAATCCCCCGTTGAGAGGCCATGTGGGTGCTCAGTGTGGGTCCCAAGGTACAAACCCCTCATTTCAGACAGCAGAAATTAAAACCTGCGGTTTAAAATAAAAATAAGGGCTCACCCCTAAGCAACTTGGAAAAACAATAGGTCAACTACATTCTTTTGATCATGGACAGAAATGCACTTTGTGTGCATTTGTAAGTCAATAAAAACCTACCACTCAAGGAGTGGGTTAAGAGAGAGAAAATAAAGGCAGTCCCTGCCCCAGAATATTGCCCTCTAAATAAAAGGAGATAGATAGATAGATGGATGGATGGATGGGATGGAGATAGTGGAGAAGAGTGAACCAAGGAGAAGACAGGAGCCACCCCAAAAGGCTGCAGGGCCAACAGCCTCCCCATTAAGCTGATAGACAAAGGGATTGAAGGAAAACCATGATGTCTACTGAGAGATTCAGCAATGCAAGCAGGAAGAAGTGGAGCTTCTAGGAGGCCTGGATAACTGGGACCAGTAGACTTTGGAGTATGTACAACTGGAGACGGACCTTGTTTTTGCTAGTGCTTTGGCCCAGACATTTCAGAGTGAGAGATGTATTTGTTTGGGACACACAGTTTGACCTGAGGCAAATAAATGCTCTATGAAATGTATTTTAAAATACCATGAAGCAATGTATGAACACTCCTTCAGCAAAAATAGCGCCAAATAAGATTTTTGAACTATTTGTATGAAAATACTTGCAGTAGCTAATCGCAGCATCTGGTAGCTAATGTAAATCACCTGGATTTGGAGAGCAAAGCCAAGTTACACCAGCTGAGACTCTGGCGCCAGAGTCCCCCCAGAATTACATGAAAAGGTATCGTAAAACTGCTGGTTCTTGGTGACTGGTTAATGCTCTGGAGAGCATGGCTGATTTATAGGACTAACTGCACTCAGATAAAATGGTTGTTCAACATTATGAACAAGCAGCCTTGTCTCCCATGCAAAACAAATAAATGAAGAAATAAATTACCTGCTTCTCTCCACAACTGGGAGACGTTCTGCACTTGGGAAGCTCTGCAGGGCAGCTGCGCGGTGCTGCGGGAGGGTCTGTGCCAGGAGCTCAGCCAGCTGCCCTGCAGCCGGGGTGCGGGAGCAGGATCCACACTGCTCAGCTGGGATGCTCTTCACTGCCCATGTCCTGCTCCCGGCTCCTGGCAGGCTCAGCTCTGAGGTTCACTGTGGTGGCAGCAGTGGGAGCACCCCTAGGTCCGCCTGGTCCCCTGGCCGGCGCACAGGGGGCACACACCTCTCCTCAGTGGGGTGCTTGGGGGATGGAGAAGCGGGCACAGGGACTTCCCAGACCCAGCCGTTCTTATCCTGGTCACGAACAAATTTGTTCACAAGGTGATGCTGAAAATAGTTCAGGTTCATGAATATTTTCATTATTTAAAGGGATGTTTTTTAGCATTTCCTTTCCCTTGTACTTTTTGAACCATTTAGGTATGCCTGGGTGGATTTTTTTAACCCTTTTGGAGAGCACAGGACTGGGTTAAAGCTTCCTCTCTTTGCAGGAACCAGGCTGCCAGCAGCAGGAGCAGCGTGACCTGTTTGTTGTGGAGGTTTTCAGGAGCCCAGAGCTGCAAACAGCTCTCTCCAGGCAGACCAGAGGTACATTAGCCCAGTGCCTCTCCCCAACGCTTGACACCTTCACCAGGGGGTATTATAGCAGAGAAGCCCTCCCCGGCCCCTCCAGCCAGCCAGCTCAGAGTCCCTTGTTGGGAACTGCAGCAGGGTTTGGCTCATCAGCGTATCATGATCTATTTTATTTTATCTGCCTGCACAAGCCTGAATGCAGGAATAGATCAGATTAACTCGGCTGATTAAAAACATCCTCTTCTTTATCCCCTCTGACAGCAGCAACCCTTTATCGACAGTCTGAAGACAGTTTTCTCAGCCATAAGCTTTCTGCCTTGGGGGTTCATGGTTTTTGTTTTGTTTTGTTTTCCAGTAGAAGTTTTCTACATTTTCTTCAAGAAAAATCAAAACATTTTGATTGAAGATTTTTCAGCCATCCTTATGCATTAGATGTGGTGGCAGGCAGTCCTGCCACATCAACATCTGCTCCTTCTCACTGGATTAAATTTAATATCTGGTGTGTATGAGAGCTAACCCTCCCTCAAGCTCTGCTGGGGTTGGCTCAATGAGACATACCTGGCTTGGAGAGAAGAAAATAGCTGCTTTTATGAGGGTTTCCAAATGCTTTTCCAGAATGACCCTCTCATCATTTTATCCCCTCTTACAAATCTAACTTCATAATGCCCTCCAATGAGGCTCTGGGGAGGACAGTGTTATAAATTGCAGCTCAGTGAATCTGCCACTCACTGCTGCTAATATACTGCATTTATCCTCGTCGTCACAGAGGCTGTGGCAGCGAGAGGAGGAGAGAAGCAGAAAAGTAATTACTTCCCGCTCAGTTTGTCACCAAATCCCTTCATCAACCCTCTCACGTCTCTCTCAGCTGCATTAGCGACTTGGCAAGCTCTGCCGTGTTGGGACTGGACTCAGCGGTGCTGGTGTTACTGGGGCATGAGGATGGGGAAGGGGTTGGATACCACAGGCACTGGGGGCCCCTCAGTATCCAGCACACCCTGGGGTGTCCTGTTCACATGCACCGAGCCCCATCAGCCTGAATGGCTGCTGCTTGAATGCTATTAGGATCCCCTAATCAAGATGTGGGTTTATTTCAGTCAGAAAGTCTGAACCCAAAAACATCCCCAGCGTAGAGTGTCTTCTCTGGGTGTTTTATTTTAAAAATACCCTGCAAAAGTTACAGGTATGAGAGAGCCCAGTATTAAAGCCTCTGTCACGGAGAGGACTCAAACTCCACATCCTCATCCAGCAATGTGGGTCAGCCAGACACTGAGTTAAAAGCAAAGATATCAAGTCATGAACCCAAAATGAGGCCAATTTTCTGGCTCGTGCTGAGATTCCCAGGAGCAGCAACATCTTCCTGAGACCTGAAATTAGGTGGGATGTCAGAAGCCTTTACCTGGGATATATATGAAACCGAAGACAAATATTTTGACCAGCACCTGATGGGCCATTTTACTGTTTCTCTTTAAGTCCTGCAGGGTCAAATAAAAGGCCAATAGGAATGGCCATTTTCCTCTGGGAAGTAGTGGATGTGGGGACCACTTGTGACACAGTGAAGGTACTTAACTGTCCTGGCACTGCCATCACTGAGCTGTCATGCACTGAAACCAGTGCACCATGTGATAAATTTGATGCACTTCACGCTGAAATTGATGCATCACCTTTGGAATCAAATTTATCACCTCTTCTGTTACACGCCATATACTGAATCAGAGTCACCACCTACTGAATTAAAAACTTCACATGCAGTTCACATCACATCATAAATCAGGCCAAAATGGAATTAAATGCATTGTATGCTAAGAACTCATTAATCACCCCATAAATTAAACATGGGACACGCATCTTTGACTGGATGTGCCCAGATACAGCCCATAGAGTCCACTGGGGAAAACATGACACCATTGAAGTCACTGAGGGCTTGGCCATTAATTTCAGTTAATATTTTTAATGCCAGGATCTATCATTTACCAGGTCCAGCTCTGTCTTGGACCAACCCAAAACCTGGGTACCCAGCAACTCCTGCTGTTAGTGGCTCTCCTGTTGAGCCATCCTCTTGCCCCACTTGCAGGTTCAGGCAGGAGCCTGGAGGAGAGAAGCAAATCGGACCCTGGCCCCGCTCCTGCAAGTGGGAAGGGCAGCAAGAGGACAAGGAGGTTTTGCAGCCCTTGCTGGCAGCTGCATCACAACATCGCACACACGTAGCACCTCTCATCTTTAAAGGACCATGCACCACGAAGGGCCAGGCTCAAAGTCACAACATCCATGTTGCTGGAGGGAGCACCCTTCTCCTAAGCCCTCAGCAGGGCTGCAGAGCTCTGGGCTCGGCTGTGGGGGTTGCTGGGTGCCTGTCACCCCTTTTGCAGCCTTTGGACTTCAAGGCAACAGAAGAGGAAAAAAGAATCAACCAAACAACAAAACAAACAGGCTCAGGAATCCATCTGGTGCCAGAGCATCTGAGACAGTGCAGTCCTCGAAAGCAGGTGTTGTTAGTCCTGTGTGACAGACAGGACACACCAGCACAGAGCAATGGGTACCAGCTGCCCAAGGCTGAAGCTGGAGACTGGGGCAAAGGTAAGGCTTCAGAAATTCTTGCCTAAAACCAGGATACTATTTTCTCCTGTTTGTTATCTACGTTAATTTTGGCTTTTCTGATGGCACCTCCCTGTGTGCTCTCGCAGCACAGCTGTCCCCTGCCCTGTCCCCGTTCCCCAGGAAACGGTGAGACAAAATTCCAGCTCACCTGAAGCACGATGCAGTCAGATACATCCTTGGATACAATCCACAGTCTTCCCTTTTATTTTCCTACTCATCTGGTCCTCTCAAAATCTGCTCAGGAGCAATTAGAGCCTGTCAGCTAGAAGCTGATGCAACTTCTATTTAATTAGCCCAGCAGCCAATAAAGATCTCATTCATCAATATCTCATGGAAGGTGTGGTTGGCGGGGGGGACATTTGTCATTTCTTCCCTACATCCAGATGGCTGCAGAGCATCTATCAGTGATCCGATCACACGCATGGACTCATGTGCACATCCGAGGAGATCGACCAGCTGGGAGACATCTGTCCAGAAAGCAGTTATGGGAGAAAATAGTGCAAGACTGTCCCATACACCCTATTAGCAAGTCCCATTGGTAACTCAGTCTCCAGACCATGGCCACGCTGGGCAGCAAGTGACCCTGGCGGGATGAGCAACTTTGGAGGACTTTTCCTCTACTGACCCATTTTTCTGCCCTTACAGCAACAGGAAAGGGCAGAGATGTGTAAAGAGGGCAAATTCCAGCAACATGAATTGGGGGAGGCCTGAAGAAGTACGGGGTTTGCCCCACACCTGCTGCCTTTGACCTGAAGGGAGATAAGAGCCCCTCTCGCTGCACTGCCACACTAAGAATAAACATGTTAGGGATGGCAAAGCAGGAGAGAGGAAATTAGTACCCACGTTGTTGAATCCCAGCAAAGTTTTGGGGTGTTCAACATGTCAGAGAAAGTCTTTGGGGTGACACCCTCTTGGACTGAAAGCTTCTCCTTGAATTAACTGTCAGGGTATCAAATACTTGCCCGACCCTCTCCTACCAGACCATCTGAGCAGGACACATTTGGGTTGGGCTTTTCTCAGAGACTGGGCCTGGTGGCCAGGAGGATGGGGGTGCTGTAAATCTGTACCTGGGTGGTCTCTGCGCTGGCCTTGTGTCCCAAAAAGGAGGTTTCAGCAGCTCAGACCTGCATGAGTGGGTCCCTGAGGGAATACAGTTTGCAGCCTCACCATCATAATTCATTGAACTAAAAAAAAATAAATTAGTTATCATAGGACAGTTCATAGATTACAAACATGAGTGATGGTATCTTCACAATTAATGAATGTGAGAAAGCAGCTTAATAATTTGGTTCCTTGTGGCTGGTTTGATTTGTGCTACATGGCAGTTGGTGTAAGCAAAGCAGGTAATTACAGCCAGTTTACCCTTGGCGTGTCCAGCTGGTAGATGCACTCCATGCATTTGCACGAAGGCTGTGTTTTCTCAAAGCCTTAACTTCCAAACGAAGGATAGGACTGCAAAAGGACCCACATCGATAGCCACATTCCCAAGCTGGGAGATGCTTGAGGACCAAATGATGGGCAGTTTCTTGCTGCTGCCTGGCACATCTGCAAGTTGCTGTGGTCAGCAAATCCCCCCTGGCATTTGCAGAGAAGGTGCCCATGCTCACCTCAGGGCATCAAACAGTTCCCCGCCTCCTCAGTAATTATTAACAGGAACATCATAGCTGGCATATTACTGTGGTTCATGCTGTATCGACCAACTGGAAAAGTGTTAAGCAAGCCTTAAAAAGAAGTGAGGTGAAGACTTAAATACCAGGCTAAAACATCCATATAATGGGAGTCATTCCAGGGTTGAAAGCACACCTGCAGACATGCTCAAACACAGAGCTGTACCCCTCTCTGGCCACCGCCAGTTCCAAGGGATGTGTTTAGCATGGAGTCTGTGGTTTTACTGCTTATCAAATAAAAAGTAATAAAGAAACACTCTTTCTATTAACACATTATTTCAAGCCAAGCTGTAGTGTCTGCCTGCTTTTATTCTGTTCCATCAAGTTTTGTTTGATTTGGCTTATTTTTGCTTAAGACCAATGTGATATGCTACACTCAGAGTTGCCAACTTCAGTCATTTTTGCTGGTGTGATGTTTGGTATTTCAGAACTCCTAGGGGCTCCTCTTTTAAGGAGAGCCTCAGATTTTTTTTTGTATTAAAACAAAAAACTTGTGGCCAAATCAGTTGTGGAGAAACTTATGTGTGGCATACAGCTTCCTAAATCCAAAAGGCAAATAAACAAACAAACAACAACGACAACATCTAATGTGTTATCTTTTAATCATTTGTAATTTTCAAACACTATTCCCTTCAGGGACCTAACTTTCTGCTAACAAAAGGTGATTTTACTTGAGAACAAATGCACTTCTCATCTCCAAAGCCTGGCTCACACACCAGTGAATTCGTGCGTTGTGTATGCAAAGCCCACGGTCAGAAACCACAGGGCAGAAGTGGCCCAGTGCCCAGCACATACTCCGAATGGGCTGCTTTGAGCTTGCTTTGTTTCTCTATTCTGGTGCTGTGTTTTCCCCTAGAAGATGTCCCTGTCCCTGTGTCAGCTTCTCCACTGGTTAACTAACCCTTGCTTAAACTCTGGGGGATGCATCACCAGCCTTTCCCATGGGGTGTAGCACCCTCCTTGCTTCACCTGCAGCCTCCTCCACCAAGAAAAACCATCCCAGGCAGACATTGGTGCTCCAGCCCTTTTCACACCCTTCACCCTGTGCTCAGACGTGGAGCAGGCAGAGAGGAAGCTGCTGCACAGCATGGATGTGTTTCACCAGCCCCAGGACCTGGACTGAATGTTTCCCAGCACCACCTCCAGTGCTCTGCTGAGGACCAAATCCAGCTTGTTCTCCTAGATCTCTCTTTTCTATGGAGGCTCAAGGTGGTCTCCTTGCTCCCATGCTTGTGCTCAGAGAGGACCTTTCTCAAAGCACTTTCAATCCAAACAGACCCAGCAAGCTCAGGGCTAGGAGAGAAAAACAGCTCCTTTTGGCAGCCCTTCACATTAAGCTTCTATATTTAAAATGACTACATAAACTAGGAAATTAATAACAGGTCTAAGCACTTTACCAGGCAAATCCGATTTCTGCTTAGGAGAATTGGAGAGAATAAAGCTAAAAAAATTGCTTCAAGGATGAGATTTAATTCGAAGTGCCAGCTCTGGTTCTCCTACTGCACTTGTAGGTTTAGAGAATAAACCTGCAAGCAAACAATTGTCTTAAACAAGATCATCATTAATCCTGAATTCAGCTGTCAAAAAGACTGAGATTACAAACTAAGAGGGGAACAGGGAAAACCTGGTAATTTGTTTGGTAAATATTTGCAAACTGTCATATCAATAATGGATAATAAGAAAATTTTGGCCCTCCAGAGCTGATGTATAACACAAATCTTTGCCGTATTGCACCTAAACTATTATCAATAACGCATTTGTTATTACAATAGATGAAAAACAAGCTTCTTGGCTGAAAAACAAGATCAATTTGAGCTTAACCTATTTGGACATACTCTGAATGCTGTAACTAAAATGCAGCATGAACGTTCCTTTTTAAAAAAACAAAAAAAAAGAGAGAGAAGAATAGTCCTGCTAAAATTACGTATGCCATCCAGCTCTGACTCAGTAACCTGAGAGAAGAAAAACAGGCAAATTTGTGTTTGTGTCCAGTCAGACATTTCTCAGATTCATGGCTTGATGCAGAGCCTAAGCTAACAGAGCTTTTCCTACTGGGTCAGGATCCAGCCTCAGCCATGAGGATTTGATGTAAGAAGTCAGCCTAGATTGCACTGAGCTCCCTGTGCAGGTCAGGATTTTATTACAGTCCAGCAAAGAAACCCAACTGAGTTCTATTTTGCTGCAAAGACAATTGTAGTTTATGGAGGAAAAAAACACTCAAGCAACTGTACAAAGAGATAAAGAAGCCACCTATGTGAAAGGTTTCACTCCTGGAGCAAGTGCCTTGGGGACAGAAACTGTAGGAGTGACATTCGCCTCTCCATCCCCTCTCCTCTCCCCACAGCATTATCACAGACATCAAAACCTGCAGGAGACAAACTTGACTCTCACCTCTCTCAGCAATCAGAGGCTCACAGACGCTTCCCAGGGGCTGCCTCCCACCCTGCAGAGTTAGGCTCTTCTTTTGTTCTGATAAAGAAGCGACTAGTGAGTTACAGCAATCTCCTGGTAGCTCTCTAAATAATTGCATTCTCTTCTGTCTTTTAATCATAAGCCCCACAAGGCCCGTAATACCACACGTGCAATCCAAATTGGTCCATCAACTCATTTTATCAAAGGGACCTAATTTAATCTCAGTCTTTGATGGAGACAGGAGCGGTCAAAGTCTGCCCTAATGATTTGCTACGTTTACTTAGCTTGCAGATCTGTGGCGTGAAGGGCGCTTGGACTCCAAGCACAACATTGATAATGGGAAGCCAGGACGAGGAAGATAAAATTGGCAAGAGCTTGACAGTCTGAATCAAGAGAAGCCACAGCGGAAACCTGGAACAACAGTGGAGACTGAAGAGGCAAAATAAACCCCGTGATGGGTGTCACCACAGGCAACACCGTGAGACTGGACAAATAAATTGTGGGAGGCAACAGCTCTCTCAGAGTGAATGTCATTACCATGAAACACCCACCAAGGAAGGGGCCAGAGAAAATTAATCCAAGCAAGAAAATGTAGAACCAGAGGGAAGCAGGAGCAAAGTGCTGGGGATGGCAGAGCTGCTCTGACCTGGCAGTGTCCCCTCTCAGCCACAGCACATGCAGTAGGCATGAGAGCTCACCTTTACAGGGAAAAGTGCCTGCTCTTCCCCTAACAAGCGGGAAAAGGGCTTAAAACTTTCAGAGTTGAGCAGATTCAGCCCAGGTGCATCTTTTAGAACCACTGGGATGACAACTCCGCTCCTTTTCAGCCCAGTAGGTCACTGGGCCCCAGCAGGTGTAATACAGTGATACCAGCCAAGAAATGCTGTGCAGATGGAATAAAAAACCCAAAGGAAGGAGCCCAAATCCCTGGCTTCAAGAGATGCTCAACAACGAGCAGCATTAGGACTAAGGGCACCAAAGAGAAGGTTTTTATGGAAAAGCTAAAGGCCCAAGCTCCTCTGGAAAAATGAAGGTTGGCAGAAGAAGACTGGAGCAGTGTTTCACTCAATAGCTGTGATGGATGTGAACACAGTAAATAAACCAAAACCAAACCAAATCAACAACAACAAAACAACCAAACAACTAACCAACACCACTTTACTAGACAAAAGCAGCTGGTTCTGAAACACTCAATGGCTTTTAATAGTTTTCAGCTCAAACAGAAGAGGGAACTCAGAGCCTGCATTACAGAAGCACGAGGAATGCTCCACGCTGTGAGAAATGAAGAAAAAGCCCTTTGGTTTTAACCAGCATGTACAAAAGGATGGTGCAAAGAAGGGCCAAAGAACTCCTCTGGTAGGGAAGTGAAGGACTTTGCTGGTACCATTAGCTCAGAGAGATTCTTCATGGCACTAGTGAAGTTTCAGTAGAAGATGGATGGACCATCCACCTGCAAACAGACAAGGCCATTTATTTATTTTATACAGAGAGGGCAGGTGCTCAGGACAACCTTTGGGAGGAAAAATGAAAGAAAACCAGTGACGTTAGCTCCAAAAGTAAAGCCACAGCCAGCAAAGAGCAAAGGATGAAATGCAAATGCTACCCAGGCTGGCTGATCCCCACAAAGGGACTGGCTGGTTAAAAAATCTGACTGATCCTTGGTCACATGAGGGATGTGATTTTTGGAGGAGTGGGGGACCTGAATTTGAGGAAAGCTTCCAGGAAAGTGCTCATGGGTGGGCAGAGTGGGAGAACCCCAACCTCTCCGTACTCCGTACTCCCGGGCAGTGATGAGGTGGAGGGACCACGCACCTCCCTGGCCAGCCCTGAAATAACAGGGCAGCAAATGACACCAGCCATGAACGAGAAAGGAGGAGGGAAAAGCAAATTAAATGCATTCTATGTCATGAGGGAACTTTCTTCTATTTGCTCTGCAGATTCTGGTCTGCATGAAGTGTCAGCAAGCGAAGGCAGCACTGACACACCGCGAATGGCACACGGGTGTGCTGGTCAGCGCTGGAACCTGGGAGCTGCAGCCCCCGAGAGGTGTTCGAGCATCCTCTGGCCTCTGCTGAGCCCAGGCACAGCCAGAGCTGGGCTGCACAGGCTTGCACATGGAGAGCTGCTGTGACTAACAGCAGCTCACTTTTCTGAAAAGCAGCAGGTCCTGGCACCTGCTGAATTCCTGCTGCTGGCCTGTTTCATCTCTAACATGGGCAGGAAAAATCCATATTGGCACAGCACCTCGGAGCCATTCCTGTATTTGGTGAGGACAGCATGAAGGCCGACATGGAGAGTGTTTTGATGTACCAGCTAAACCGAGAAAGAGCCCAAACAAAGGCTTCAGACAGCTCCAAGCAGATTGGGTAGAGTCAGAGCTCAAAGCAACCAATTTCACTTCCACTCAAAGAAACTTCCTTTGCACATGGCCACATAACACAGCGAGGTCTGGGAGATGCTGGTTACCTGAGACCTGGTCAGTGGGGCTGGGCAAGTAGATGAAGAAGGAGCAGAAAGTATCATGGACAAACAGCACTGGCACAGGTCCCTGTGATGGGAGGAGCAGCTCTGCTCCTCACCCAGCAGATTCAGAAACTGAAGCCTGGCAGCCCCACAGTAACCACAGAATCATAGAATCATTTTGGCTGGAAGACACCCTTGAGATCAAGTCCAATCATAACCTAAATCTAGCACTAAACCATGTCCCTAAGAACCTCATCTATGCCTTTTAAACACCTCCAGGGATGGTGACTCCACCACTTCCCTGGGCAGCCTGTTCCAGTGCTTCACAACCCTTTCTGTGAAGAAATATTTCCTAACATCCGTTTCCTCTAGTGCTATTACTTGCTATTTGGGAGAAGAGACCAACCCCCACCTCTCTTCAACCTCCTTTCAGGCAGTTGTAGACAGCAATAAGGTCTCCCCTCAGCCTCCTTTTCTCCAGGCTGAACAGCCCCAGTTCCCTCAGCCCCCACCTCATCAGACTTGGGCTCCAGACCCCTCACCAGGGGTGTTTCAGCAAAATATTGATGCTAGCTTTTAAAACACCCTGGTCAAGCCTGGGAAGGCCACAGAGCCAGCCTCACCGACACCAGCAGTTCCTGTGCCAGCACTGCTGACAGAGGAGCTGGCGCCACTTCACTGGCTACCACATCCACACCGATGGGAGATCTGTGGTTGCTGATGCAGCCCAGTGGCCACAGGCTTGTGCTGTGATGAACAACCTGAATGGCTTTCTCCATCATCTCTACAAAAGACGGACTCATTAACTGACTGGGGGGTGACGCTGTGGCTCCAGAGCCTCCAGCACAAGTGGGAGGCTGGAAAGACCAGCCTGACCACCAATAATGTATAAACAGAGGACAACTAAAGCAGGCTGGGGCCACCAAGGGCCACAGGCAGCAGAAATGGACACCCCATGGCTTGTAACAGCAGTGTCTCAGTCCAGGGGTCCCTGCAGCTTGGCATAGCACCACACACAGCTGACTGGGGGCATCTGACCGGGCACAGAACAGATCAGAGGGACACAGAGATGCTGGATTACCCCACTGCTTCTGAACTGATTTGCCTACAGAAGATACATAGGGTCATACAATGCTGTGACAGGAGGCCAGAGTCAAAGCAAGCCAGGGCAGATGCCATGTTACCAGCAGACATTTGGCTCTGTGTGATATCTCCCCAGACATGGCGGTCCTGGGAATGAGCAGCTTTTCTGGCTGTAGGAAAGTAGGCAGCATCACACAGGATGGGCTGTTGCTGGCAGCAAAGAGGCTGAACGAGAGGAGGAATAAGCAAAGTGCTGAGGGCTGGCAAAGTCGTCAGGGAGAAATCCAAGTGACTTCTGGGGAGAAAAGATCAGCACATGGGAACGAGGGGCACGGCTGCTAGAGAGGGGGGTTGTTTGGAGCCAGCTTGGGAGTCTGCAACAAGAGGAAAACCAAGTTGCAGCTTGGGAAGGGTGTGTGGCTTCCACAGTCAGCTCAGCTTCTTCACCTTACAGACATGGGTAGATTGAACAGGACAGGCCAAGCAGACTGAACAAGATATGCAATGACAAAAATAATCTAAAAAGTGATGTTTGCTTGATTTTTGTGTCTTCAGCTTGACTGCTGGTTGCCATGCTGCTGAATTCCAACTGCAGCTGTTCATCACTCAGACTGAACTGCTACATTCTGGTTTAGGTTTTAACTTCCTATAAGCATATTAAAAACTTAATCAAGCACTAAACCAGTGCTTTAGCAGGTTTTTTTGAGACTTTTGCTATTTGTCTTGTTGATTTAGTGCTAGAGTTAGGTTATGGTTGGACTCAATGATCCTGAGGGTCTCTTCCAACTGAAACAATTCTATGATTACAAGTCTCTCTGGGTCCTTAGTTTTGGCCTAAATTTAGACAAACTCTGGCTGAGCCCTGCAAGAAAACTGTTAAAACTATTCATTAAAAACAGAGATCAAAGTTTATCAGCTGATGGTGGGAACCTGTAGTGTGGCTGCTCTGCATCCTGACAATCTTCTGATCTACATGTACTAGAGGCAGATTAATGTTGATTTGCTGGTAAAACACAGCATGGAAAGACCTTGAGAAGATGCAGCAGCTCCTTGATTCAAAACTCACTAAGAAACAACTTGTTTAATTCCTTGTTGCAAAGAAGGAGGGATTTTAAGTAAAGCAATTAGTTTTCTCCATGCAATTTCTGTAATGTGACATGGGTCCTTCTCAAGGCAAAATGTCTAACAGTGTTCTTTAGTTTATCTTTCTGGGAAGCACTTTGCAAGAGATGAATGAGAGTCCCTGCTTTACAAAACACTTGGTCAGCTCTGACACTGGTGCAATGTCACAGTTCACGCCTAGCCAGCTTCACTGGGGTTTTTCTTGTTGGTTTGCCTTCTCCCCCCCACTAAATTTCTGGGGAAATCCAAAGGCCCCACAACGTCTACCTGTACATGACAGGATTATCACACAGGTTAATGTGAAAGACTAGTGTAAACCCAGCTACCAACATGCAAAACCCTGGCCAGATCTGTCAGCATCTGAGATCAGAAACGTCCCTTAAATGCTGTTTTAAAATTATATCACAGTAACAAATGTAGTGATAAAGAAATGCAGAGTCTTGTACCATCCAAAATTCAGCAACTGTGGTATTTGCCATAGAGCTGATCTCCCAGGTTTAAGCTGCTGGTGCTAGAAAGTGTCTCTTGTAGCTACGCAAAGAAATAAAACACAAAGAGGTTATTCCTCTTTGTGTGATGCTGGCTAAAACTGCCCATTAACCACCCCTAACTGTAGCTCTCCCTCCTGTGTTACCGCCATCTGTAACACACTGTCAGCTGTTTTTTCTGCATCCAGGGGAAGCCAAGGTGGTGGCTGCCAAGGATGGTGGGGGCATCACCAGGAACACAGCTGCCTCCTCCTCCAGTCACTGCAGACCCAACAATGAAGGTCTGTATGCTGGTTTTTGCAATACTCTGGGAAAAAAAAAGTAAAATTCTCAAGCCACGAGTGGCTAACTCTCCCGATGGCCTTCCACCACCAGTTAGTTAGGAGAGTGCTTTTCTGAAAGGTCTGAAGTCATCCACTGTTCGATCATCTGAGCTTTCCACTTCTACCATCTCATTTTCTCCCCAGTTAATTCAATGCAAGGAATTTCAGCTGTTCATTGAGGAGCTGGGAAGGCCTTGACCAAATAGCCTTTTCTTTCCTCCCTGCCCATGGGTCTCCAGCCCCCTTGCACAGTGTCTCATGCCAAAGCCAAGGCCAATGACAACTTTTCTTTCATCCACTCATGTTTCATTTTCACAATAAAATTCACAACCAGATCACTGGTCAGGAAAACCACATCTTGCACCAGGGCAAGCCCTGCCCCCAGACTACCTTGCCTGTCCCCATTTGGGTCTCCAGAGAGGAACCAGCTCCTGTTTCTGGCCAGGTTCCTGTGTCCCAGCCAGCACTGACAGCACACACCAGCTGCATCGGAGCCAGTGCCATCCAGCCCTCCTAGGGCCCATCTTCTTGAATCCTCCAAAACTCATCTTCTGGAATGGCGGGGCTGTGAGGAAAGGGAAGAAAAAAGTAGATACAAGCCCCTAGAGCTGCACAGAGCAGCTTGCCACCTAAAGGCATTTGACTGCCTCAAAAGAGAGGTAAATTTAAGGAACCTACAGCCAAGAAGTTGTTTTGCTGAGTTTGAAATCTCATTTTTATGCTTATCTCATGCAAAGCTGGAAATAACACTGGCCACACTTACAACCTGCTAAGGGGAAAAACACATTGAATTACAGACAGTGCAACTGAAGGGAAATTTGCTCCACAAAAAGACTTTATCAGAAAGCATCCTTCAGAAAATACAAATACACATATTTCCACAGTGAAGCCAACCCCCTGCAGACTCCATGAAGGCTTGTGCAGCAACACACCTACAGATCCCCAACAGCTCATTACTGACCCTTAGCTGGAAATGATCATTTCTGTAGGTCAGCCTCCAAAACAGCTGGTGTGAATTTTCCCTAACCTGCTCCAGGGCAAACTCCACCTACAGCCAAGACTCCCTTCAGTGTCAGGCAAAGCTGAACAGGCAGCAGGCTGCTGTTTTTCTATAGAGATTCACACAGCTTTGCATATATTGCCACTATTTTGGCTTCCCCCTCTGATCCTGAATCAAAGAATCAGGAGGAATAAGAAAAGTTGTTCTAAAAGCGGGTGTTAAGAGCTGTGCACAGCCTCATCTCCGAGCTGACCACATGGAAGAAAACCCCAGAGACCTCTGTGCTCTACAGGTCCAGGTCCTAAATCTCTGATCCAGTCTTGAGTCCATTTAAAAGTGATGAAAGGGCCCTGAGGATGGAGTTGTGGCTTTAAAATTGCTATGCTGAATGTGCTAGTTTCCCACCTTCTCCAGCTACAGCAGGGGCAGCTCTTCATTACAGCCCCCAGCCTGCTCCTGGCTGCTTGTCAGCACACCCAGTGGAAATCCCTCAAAACTGCTGGTGCATTTCAAATAAATGGGTCAAATCAGCAAAATCTTACAACCGCAGCTGAAACAGTGGGGAAGGACCACACCAGCAGCCCCAGAAGGGGACAAAGCTTTCAAGAGGTGATGAAGAAGTAACTCTGTCAGCTGGAAGAGAAATGCGAACAGAGCCTTGCACTTCCCTGGGCAAGCAACTCCCCAGAGGGGCTGCACAAGCAACCCCCAGCCCCATGTTAACACTTCGTTTATAGCATTGCTTTCCTGTTCATAACCTTCCCAACTGCGAATTGCAATTTTTCTCCCCCCCAGCATTATGATGATGGTTAGGAACACAGAGAAGTTTGGAAAAGGGCAATCTGGCATCAGGAATCTAAAAAGCAGATACAGATGACATCCTAAATGTATCTTTTATGAGTTTGGAATGGTTCCTTTAAATTAAGCTCAGAGTGTGTGACAGCTTCTGGTAGTGCTGCCAGTAAAGAAATAAAACATAAAAATCAAGAGGTTCTTGGGCATGTGTAGTCTTAAAGATCGTGTCCTCTGGACACCTCGCTTTCCCTCCTGCCACTCAGAGCTGTGACGTACCAAGTGCTTCCCAAGAAAAGTGCTCCAGTAATTTCCAATTGTCTCTTTACCACATATGCCCTCGAACCCAAACACACTTCCAAATTCAGGGCTTATAAAAAATTAAATGCTCCAATAATTCTAAATTGTGTCTGTTCAGTGCTACTGGAGCCTGTCCATTCCCTCAGTTTGAGAATTTTTGTTTTGTTTGCAGGGGGGAAGAAGAAATGATTTCTATTAGTACTTCAGATTGGACGCTGGTCAAACAGCATCATAGCAGAATGATTCAGCAGCCTCTGAGCTGATTCACAGTGTGCCATAAAACAGGATTAGGAAAACAACAATGCCTGGAGGAGAAAGAAGCCAGACAAAGAATGACAGCAGGAGAACAATACCAGAAAGGAACAGAGGCAATAATCCTCACTTGGCTTCTAAGGAGCAGGTTGGATGACCTAATAGATGGCTTTGAGTGCCCTTCATTCCCCACTGAGTCACAGAGCTCAGCTGCCCGGATCCAGCCACCACAGCTTAATAAATGGCTCTGCATTGACTGAACCACATGAAGGGTTTCTGTGTGCACTCCCACAGCCTGGTGGCATTTGTCTGAGACCACAGTCCCACTTGGGCACAAGATCCAGAAGCTATTTCACAGCAGGCAGGAGCTTATGCAGAACTAGTGGTGGAAGTTCATGATCACTCAGGACAGGAAGCAAAGGAAACAATCTGAGGTTACAGGTCTCCTAGTTATAAACCAAAAAGTGGAGATTTCTCAGTCTTATTCAAGATCACACTCAAGGTGGCACATCAAAGTAGCAGAGATGTCAAACTAAGCGTATTCCGTAGCACTATCATGAACAGAAATGAAAATAAATTTGTGTTTCTTGATCTCCTGAATCAAAGCACCAGTGACCACCTATGGCCAACGCAAAGATGAAAGAGGAAAGATCATTTAAAATATATTCTCTGTGAACCTGGAGATCCTATTGGCCACCTTGTTGTAAAACAGGCCATACCTGTTACAACTGCAGCCTTGGAGCAACAGGTGAAGGCAGGGAGTCTCTTAGGAGTTTTAGTAGATCAGCAATGATTGAATTACCTCTATGCAGAACATGAAATCTCATCTTCATGCAAGTGAGGAAAATCGGACAATTATATCGCAATTCAAATAAAATAGCTATATCCAAAGTTTGGTAGAGAGACACAACAACAGAGAGGAAAAAGAAACATCTCCTATGCCATGGTCTCCTCTTGTGAACAGAAAAAACGATAAAGTGCATCCTTGTAACTCACTGCAGGATGCCTGGAATTTTATAGAAACTGCTGCAACGTGTCTCCCAGTGGAGAATAACTGAAGCATGAGATAAGAAATCAGCCATATCCTAACAGTGGCAGGTGCTGTAAAAGGAAATGCCCAATAAAGGCTTAATATATAGAAAGATGACAAATAACTGTCTGGATTTCTGAAATAAGAAAGCATAAACCAATTCTGTAATCATATCTAATCAAAGAACATCATCAGTTGCTAAAAACTTATGGGAAAAAATGGGTAACGGACAAATGGTTGCATGAATATCTTCTTCAGTAGTGTTTTGGGAATATTTTAGCCTGCAGAATTTAATTCCCCGTTATTACTTCTGAGCCTGGAGGCAAAAGTCATAAATCAGGACCATTCATAACATGCAATAACAGGGTGAAATACTCATAAGGAGAATTACATTATTAAATCCTTTGGGATTGTGTGTAACACTTCCAGTCCTTGATGATAGCATTAAAAATTCTTCTGTCGGTAACTTCTATTATTTTCTAATTCCTATTCTGGGTGTTCATTATTTTCTCCCAACATCTCCAATTTTTCCTGTCATATGGCATTCCTTCCACTCTTCCTCCCTGCTGCCCTAAATATAAGTTTAGAACAAAATCACAGGAAAGCATTCCATGGTTAAAAACAACGGGCAGGTTTTAAATTACACTGTATTTACTTATAAGGGCTTTTAATACCAGAGGAGCTTTCCCAGAGAGTTTTGCTCTGATTTCAGGACCCCCATTGTTTTTATAGAGGGCTATTTGGTCCAATTCAGAAGGTGGCTACATTTTGAGTAATAAAGACTGCAACGCTATAAAATAAAATAACATTGTACCCACCCTTCTTTTACCCTCCCATCTACTGAGTTAAAAAAAAAAATCCCAATGTTAGAGTTTTGTTTTCTGAGTAACGAGACTAATCATGTTTCCTCTGCTTGCAGTTTCTCTCTTTTCTTCCTTTTCTTCCAGGTCCTTCGGATCCACACTGACATAGAAATATCCCATGATGGAGAAAACAACGCACACAGCAAAGAGGAGTACAGTGAACAAGACAAATTCAGCCCACTAGGAAAGAAAAAAAGAACAGCAGGTCAGAAGACCCCAGGCTCTCAGTCCAGAGGATTTCTCAGCACTTCCAAATTCTTTTTAAAGCACTGGGTGAAAATTACTTTTCCACTTCCCAGATTGCTTACATGACAGAAACTTTCTCATCCTGTTTGTTGATAAACCCGTTTACACATAATGTAATTATGAATATGTGATATAACTTGAAACAAACCAGTTAAATTGGACTAGTTTCATTAAATCTTTTCTTGCAAAACTGTCCTGACTCAAACATGCCTGTCTGAGCTTTTCGCCCACAAAATGCCTTTGGTAGAGGCAGTTTCATGTCAGACAGCAACAAGCCCCTGTTCACAGCTTGATGCCACAATCCCAGAAGTCTGATAGCCTGAATTTAACAAGCTCTGCACCACAACCTGTCTGTGCAAGCCCAGCACCTCAGGGGTGCCACAGGTAGCTGGCCCTGAAGGAGTCCCAAGCTGGACACCTGAGGAGGCTCCCGCCCACTTCCTCGATGGACGGAGACAAGCTGCCTTTGGTGAGCAACTGCAGCACGTGGCTGGCATCGTGTCCAGGCTCCAGGCCCGAATCCAGCCTCCTTGCCTAGAGCTGAGCTCCAGCAATGTCACCACGCTGCAGGTCACAGCATTGTTGGCTGCCAGTGGGAGGCTTAGGGAAAGCCACTGCCCCAGAGGGCACCACTGCTGGGGACAACGCAGAGCCCTGGCTGGGATCTGCTGTGTGCAGGCTGCCACCGCTCATCACAGGAGCCTGGGCTGTATGGAGAAGCTCTGCCTCCAGGACACCCAGAAGAACCATCCAGGGCTTGTTTTAAAGTATTACCTCTGTTTTAAGAGCTGAACCATACCTGTGCCATTGGTGCAGCCTGGGCAACAACGAGCACAAGGGTGTTCCCAATGGCCACCGTGAGCAGCCAGCCCGCCTGCAGCACCGACTTCATGCTGGCTGGAGACTGAAAAGTGGAAAAGGGCCTGATCAGTGGGTGTCACACTATGCCCTTCTGCCCTGGTTCACCCTTGCAATGTCCTGTCTGGTGTAGGTGTTCCCAGGCTCAGCTTAGGAGAAGATGGTGAAATTTCCTCTGTGCAGAGTGATTAATCTCTATGGTCAATCTCAACAGCTGCATCCAAGGAGCTTGTGAAACACGTCCTCCGGAAGGACACATGAAGAAGATGATGCTGTGGCTGCAGAGCTGGATCCTGATCGTCCCCAACCTACATAATCTGAAATTGTAAGATCAGGATGCCCAGCAAGCCCCAAAACAAGCCCTGCAGCTTGGAATCTGGTGCCATGTGGCTGTAACACCTTTGGAGAAGAGACTAGATTTTGATGTTAAGCGTCCTGCTGATGACAAATTTTCCACACCACATGACAGATTGTCCCACTGTATTAATTGCCCTCATTAATAAACATCTGCACTTTGCTCCAAGGATAAATATAAGTAGCTTTAGCTTTTTGATTTTGTAACGTCTCAGTACTCTCTCCTCACAAACAACACAGTATACCACAATCAAATCATCCCTTGCACACTCGTTACCCTTTGTTACAGACTCGGTTAGGCTCAGACTCCTTCAATCTCCCAGCTTAAAGCAGGTCCCAAGCCCCCATGCCACTCTGTGGTCCTTGAGATACCTTTGCCTTTCTATCTCTGGAAAATACCACCCACAAAATATTTCACTTGGAGAAAAATCTGATAATACAGTATTCAGAAATTTCACATTAAAATGCGTTTCTATCCAGTTCTGTTCTATGTTCTCCGCTTTACCAGAAAAGGAGTATCCTGAATATAACTGAGAATGGGTATCTTCAGAGCATGAATTAACTTAGCTTAAGGGCACCCAGCAAGTAGTGTTATAATCCCGATTTTAGCTTAAACACAGATAACATTGTCAATAAGCATCATGCCAAAGGATGTATTACAACTCAATGGCAGATGCAGGAATAAATCCTAAAGTCTAATTGTAAGCCCCTTATCTTTAAATGGAGTACCTGAGAATAGGAGAAGGCCAGACCTGTAATGGAGAACATCACCTCCCCAGCAGATATCAATAAGTATTGTGGTATCTGCCAAGCCATATGGACATTGTTGGGTTTGATGTCTTCTGACTTCCATGTCTTAACAGCAGCTCCAGAAACCTAGTGGGAAAATAAAGGTACATTGATTAGCCGCTCAAAGATCAGATCCTTCTTAGCCTGGACCCCAACAGTCAGTTTACCAAAATGAAATTTTAAGTAAAGGTGGAAGAAAAGCTCTGGCCTGGAAGCAAAACTTTGGTTCTGGTGCCTGCCATTTCCAAGCCCGTTGGGAAAGGGCTGACTCCTGTAACCCAGCTCATTCATGTCAAGAGTTGTATGAGTTATTGCAAACAAACAAGTTGCCTCTGTAGTGGGGCTGGGAAAAGCCTGTGGGGTACTTGTGCAGAACCTGTGACCTGCTGCTGTCCCCAAGGCCAGAAGAGGACAAGAGAATAAATGCTCATTGCATCCATATGGTCACTGCTCCCATTTCATCAGCACTGTACTGTTCCCCTGCAATAACCGTGACACTCAAACAAATCCAGTTCAAGAGTAACAGAGACTGCCCCATGGCAGATGTATTCAGATAGTTATGGTAACCATACTCCTAATTATTTTTGTTTGCTTCCCCAGGTGTAATTAATACTGCCTCTGATGGAGACAGGTGGAGAGAGATTTGACAAGTAGCCAGGAAAACACTAGGCTGAAATGACTGCAGGCACAGAACCCGATGTTTAAGAAGAGTACTTGGTAAAACACAAGGGATGTTTACGAGACCTACTTAATCACCATGCTGGGAGGCAAATCAAGAGACTGTATTTTAGCAGGCTAAAAGGGGTGAGAGGAGAGCTGTGCATTGCTCTTTAGCCCATAAAGAAATGTCACAAGCATCATACTATAATTGCACACTGAGGAAGGCTGGGTGGAAAGCAACATCCCCATGATTTAGATATCACAGTTCAGCCACATTAGCAGACTAATATATTGCATTCTTGTTTCTTCTATATAGCACTCCTGGCAGAGGAGCAGGGCTCAGTACATATCACTGCAATGATTAAAAATTATCTTGGTCTCGGAGAAAACTCACTCTCTACACAAGAAGGAAACCACAGAGAGAGAGATGGGAAAACAGAGGGTCAAAAAGATTAAAGGACTAGCACAGGGTCCAGGAGGGCTGTGGCACAGAGCCACCCCACAGCAGCCATGGCTGCTGCAGGGACTTTTGTAAATGGGACCATGAACTGGAATCCTTGCTCTCAGTGAAATGGGATATACCTACCTCAACTGGCCCTGACTCAGTTGCATTAGCAGAGGCTCTGGGGCAATATCCTCAGTGTAATATTCTTCATGCAACTTCTCTACTCAGTTTCCCATCTGGTAAAAGAGGCTTGCAGCCATGGAGGAAGAGGCTGGCCAACACCACTTCAAATGTGTATGTGTTTTATGTACATAAATCTCTGCACTCACAGATGGCAGCATCTGCGTGTTCCCTCTAGGACCGTGCCTCCCACTCCAGCTACTGAAGGAAAAAAAAAGCCAGGTGCTTTGCAGCTATATTTCTTCCCCTACGTATTTGGACTCTGCAGACATGAACAGCTCCCACTAATTGCCCAGCAGGGAGATGTTACTGCCAGGGAGTAGCTGACAGCACTTTGCTCTGCTCATCACAACACAGTAGTCGAAGTCCCAGAGGGCAGCTTAGCAGTGTGTCCTGTCAGACCTGGTTTGTCTGTGTGCCTGTGTAGTGGAAAGGTTAAAATAGGAACTAAGCTGATCACGTTCATCTCCATGGCTCCTGCCAGCTGGACCAGGGTTGGAGCAGTGTGCCTAAGAGGCTGGCAGGCAGGGAAAGGAATCCACCCTCTCAGCAGTGCTCACACCCCATCAGGGCTAGGTTCATAAAACCATGCCTTGACTTTATGCTGTGCTCCAAATGAGCTGTACAGACAATGAGAGGAGGAAAAACAGATGCTCCATCTCACCAACCTCCTCCCTCAACAGTTTGTCCCTCTTCCCTCCGTGCACAATCCACAAGTCTTGGAAGATCAGCAAGTTAAATGCAAGGACGCAGCAGACTGTTTCTGCAGAGTTTTTCAGGAGTGAGGTACCACCAGATACAGTATTTTAAAGACAACAAGCCCTTGACAGACAACAATAGTTCTTCGCAGTGTTGGGTCAGTGTTAACTGAACAAGGGTGGCATGAGACCAGCACAAACCACAGATCACGTGATTTTCCACAGAGGATCTCCACCAAGGAAAAGATCTTACTTCTTATTTAACCCGTGAGATCTGACAAGATCACAGTCTAAAGTGGAATGAGTACCCACCTACCTCACTTAAGTAGGTGCCAAAATGTTCTATTGGCCCTTGTATAATGGACTGCCTTCAGATGGTCACTGCCCAGGTCTCACAGGGTGCAGAGAGCAAGTGAGAGTCGGAAACAGAAGAACAAAAGCACTGCCAGAGACTAGAATAGAAGGAGCTTGTTACCATCACAGAGACACTTACGTTAGTTATCACAACGGTGTATGATGCGCCGAAGTCAAGCAGCCCAAGCTCCAGGGTGAATTCTCCCATTTCAGTTATGCATTTTCCATTATTATATCTAGATACAATGATGAAATACAGTATTTCCCAGTTAGTCCCACAGACAAAGAACACAGAGCTATCAAACAGGCCCCTAAAATGGGGCAAAGGTGCAGTCACATTTATGTCAGACGATTAATAGACTTCCTGTCATCTTACCTTTCCAGAAACACATAGGCACTGACTGGAGTTCACCCGATGACCTGGGCTACTGCTAACATTTTTAAATGGTTTCTGCTTCTTCCTAGCACTGATTTTTCCCCCCCTCAGGTTTAGTTTCCTTCCAAAGTTTTCTCCACTCCTTGAGGAACTGTGGGCCAAAGAAGCTATCCAGGCTCGCACAGCCTTCAGGAAATTAGACACATGGACCCACAAGCCACTTTGTTTCCTTTCAGTAGAGCAAATTAGCCTTCATATTTGTTCTTCTGATTTTGGATGCATGAGATGGCACATAAGCCCAGCAGCATTGCCACAATGGCTGCTGCATCCTGCTAAATTGCAGCAATAAATATTTTGGATGGAGCTGATGCAGAGAAAAGCCATGAAGCTTGTTTTGAAACATTGCAAATGCCAGAAATACCCTACAAGAGCCAACTCCAGTGCTGCCAAACCAAGGCCATATGGAGTCCCTGTCTAACAAACCCAGCCTGCAAAGCCATGTAACATTACATGGTGTTACCAGCCCACATACCAACGCTTTGTAGTGTGGAATATCAATTGGCTTTTCCCAAGAGCATCCTAAGGCTAAGAGCTTGGGCTGGAGAGAATATCAAAATGCATGCATCAAGTGGTAGAGAGGACTGGAGCATGTCCCACTTTAGTCTGCTGACAGATGCACAGGAATGGCCAGTTTCTTCCCTTCAGGCCCCAATGTAATGTGAATAAAACCTCATAGAAAGTTAAGCGCTATATCTGGACTTCTTCAAAAGGCTTTTTGGGTTTCCAAAATTCCCCCAACCCAACTCTGAGAAAAGTCGAATTATAGCCTAAATTACAATGTCGTTATACTCATGCCATGGGAATAAAATTTCCGTGCTTTGTCCCTTATTGATTTTATCTTACCAAAGCTATAACAGCCACAGGAAGGGAGCTACCCCAGACACTGTTAGGAGGCTGAATCTCTCAGCTGCGTATCACACACACAGATACTGATTTGCTGTCCTTTGGCTTGGACACTTTGCAGACTAAATGAGTGGTGCTTCTGCACACACACAAGTGGCCCAAAGCATCTGCTCTGTGCGGAGCCGATAATTTTGCTTGTTTTACAAACATCTGCTCCCACAACCAAACGCCAAGACAACAGCAATGAAAGTTTTGCTTTTCACCTGAGAAAAGCCCCACCATATCCAAGCAAACGCCTCAGCAAGGACTTTCAGCACAACGAGGGAAACTTACTTGTCCCTCTCCAGCAGTGAGTACTCAGAAGCACTGTAGTTTTTCTGAACAGCAATGAACTGTTTGCCATCAATAGTGAGGTTGACATCTTGGCTCAAACCATTAATGAATCTGCAAGGAAAGTATCTTTCATGAGGTTGTCAAACAGGGCAGGAGAAACATAATATCAGACACCCTAGAACAAGTGTGCACCATCTCCCAAATCATTCTCTAACTCCATGAGGGCACGACAGCCTCTCCTGCAAGCTACCAAAACATTCACCTGATTCATTGCCCAGTTTTTCAAATTAAAATTAGTTTTCCTCGATGTGTAATTTTACTCTTCTTACTTCCGCGAAAAGTGACCCTCACTTTTTGTGGGTTAGGACTTCCAGGCAATCTCTTCTCATAGATGTTCAAAGATTGCTCCATGGCTGCTGGAGAGGACAGAGTGCCAGCCCACCCCAGGAAACTATAAAGTTGTGTGTCCTGATGAGAGTGTGCACCACACTGGCATACATTCCAAGGAGTTTTTACCAGTGGGGAAAGAGTTTTCTGGTAAAATAAGATATCTTCATCAAAACCAAAACTTCAATGGGAATGTTCAGGTTTGTTTTTTTCCTCCAGTGTTTATGTACTTTTTCATACACAAAAGACAGTTTCCTTTTGACAACTCAAAAATTGTTAGCAAAACAAAATCCTTTCATTTGATCTAAGATTTAAAATATTTTGGTTTTCAGTTCTTAAAACGGGTGTGAAACCCCTGATGATAGTCAGGAACTTAACAAAAGTAATTTTTCAGTGGAAATTTTTTTTTCCTAGTGAAACCACTTAAAAATTTTTTTGAAGCAAAAGTTTTGATATTTTGTCAAAAATGTTCATAGGAAAATGGCATCTTGGCACAGACCAGAACAGGACTATTCACAGACTAGATCAAATTTGGAAAGCAGACTAGCTGCTTAAGCAGAGCCTCATGCCCAGCTGTATTATCTATGAGGATGTAAAATTGTTGCTGTATCCAATTTAGTAGGCATTTGTGCGTGAGGTTGGGTGAGATAAATTAATGCCATGGGTTGGCCAGTTCGCAGAGAACAAATGGCAACGGCTCCTTTCCAGTTTCTTCTTCCCTTTCTTTCCCAAACAGGTGGGACAAGGTGAGATGAATTCACCTCTCTTCCAAGAGAGGAGATCTTTCATGCTGCTGTCTCAGTCCAGACTGTCCTAGGCAGTGAGCAGCAATAATGCTCAGCTCTGCATGGCAAGTGTGGGAGCTGACATGCTGTCAAGCCCCCACAGCTGACACCTGAGTCTTGCATGACAAGTATGGACTAGATTCCAACCTGAGAACATCTGCGTTATGTGACATACAGTTTGCATTAGACAAAACCAGCTTCCCTCACCCCACCATCTCCAAATCCTCAAAAAAAGTCATTCCTACCTAACAGCTGCCAAACCATTTTCTGGCTTCGCTTCCAAGTCTGTAATCTAAAGAGGAGAAAAAAAAAAAAATCAAACATATTTATTAATGCTGTCATATAAACAAGATGTAGCAGAAAATACTAGTGTCTGTGGAGTTACACAGGTGTTGCAAAGCCCATGGAAAGTGGCTGGGTTCTTACGTGAGCTTTACATCGGGTCACAGAAGTGAAGTCCTGGTACAATGAAGTCAATGACAAAGTTTCAGCTCCACCAAGTGCTTAAGATGAGATCATACTTTGTTTTCCTCATCTCCTGAGTAACAAACGCTATAGAGTTTCAGCCAGTCACCCTTCTACTGAGGCATGTAACACACTCCAAAAAAATATTTGTTTTGATCTGAAGATAGCAAGGAAGCATTATCCACATTAGCTTTTTTCAATGATTAATTACAATTAAACATGAATGCCTTACTGCTACAAAACCTGCTATTGCCTAACTTTCAGACCCTGGTCTAGGCTTCACAGAAGCCTAAAGCCAAGAAGAACCACTTGGTTACTATTCTGATCATCACTCATTTTTTCACTGACCCTCAATACTCAAAAGAGTGTTGTTTGAGGAGAGCCTATTTAGTGTACAATGCTGAAAAAAAGACAGTAAAGACCCAGCCCTGCCCCTCAGACAAAAAGAAAACAGAGCAAGGCTCTTGGCTGGTAGAAATCCACAGTTGTGCCGTGTCCACTTAAGCTGGAAGGATCATTTTAATTTGCACTGCATGCAGAAGGAACCCAGGCAAGGCAAAAGGGACCGAATCTACCTTCAGAAACTGGCTTTCTCTTAAAATTTTCTAGCCCTTTCTCTGCACTTTCTTTCTGACGTTAAAACCGTAAGCTTCTGAGACCAAGGATCCAGAATTTCAGTACTTCAGTGTGATACGCTGATGCAAAAATTATATATGCCCTAAATAATAAATAGCCACAGTGAATAATAAGTGTCAGAGCAATAAGTAGTAAATAACATCTTTTTTCTGTAGGAGACACGTGAGATTAATACTCTAGTTTGCTGCAGACAGGCCAGCCAAATTATTACTTGTTTTCATTAATGATCCCCAGAGCTCTCTACTTCATTTCCTGCCCTCTCAACAGCCCACAAAGGAGAAGAAACCAATTTCAGCTCAGGTCCTTCTGGGAAAACACCCTCACTAGAGTGGGGGGGCCAGCTCTGGCAGTGAGGGAGGCTGGCATGGGCCATGGCTCCCCCAGGGCAAGCCCTGCAACACAGCGGTGATGCTGGCAGTGCCTTCCTGGTGTTGCAATGCTGGAAAAGTGAGCATCGCTTACCGCACTGTCTTCTGCAGCTCCTTTACCTACAGCCGAGGATGATGGGTCAATAGCACCACCCAACAGAACTGCTGTTCCCTGGTGCATGGGAACTTGTCCTTGCCAGGGCAGGCATTGGTTTAAGCACAGGCTGGACAGCTAGGGCAGCACAGGGAAATACTGAAGCTCAGAGACTGCATTGCTCCATGATGTCATGGGCTTTCTCTTCTTAAGGACTGTAGGAGAATCACTGTATGAGCATCCATTTCTTAACAGCACACAGTCATCAGGGTCAGAGGGAAACTTAATGTGTGACAAGGCACCCAGGCTTTAATCCATAAAGCAGAAAAAAACCCCCATGTTAGGAAAAAATAAATTCTTAAAACTCCTCATTTTAAAAACAGTTATGTGATTTCCACTATACAATACTGAATGCTTAGTATGGCAACCCTGCAAGGTAGGAGGCTGAGGAGCTGCAAAGAAAATTGATATTTTAACACAAGGACAGATTCTGATGGTAATTACACACATACATACACACCTGCCACAATGTCAAATAACACCATACATCTCAAGGTTGTTTCTTGGGATACAGCTGCATGTAAAATATATCAGAATCTGACCCTATACATCCCATATGCCTCTCTCTGATTGTTGCAGCAACACACAAAAGTCCAAAAGCAGCCGACTCTGCTGCAGACCCCAGAATGAGCTTAATAATTTATTCTGTTCAGCAAAACAAATGGGCCTCCTGTGCATTTTCAATAAACACTTGCAATAACTAAACACGGAATCATTCCACTGATGCTTTTATTCCATGCCCAACCCTAGAGCCTCTTTAACATCTTTGCTTTATAGAACTATCTTTTGGGGAAAATCTCCAGCTCTGTTTCCTTGGCTTTCTGGAGCTCTGCTGCCTAGCAGGCATGACTCTGCTCTCCCACTGCAGCGTTCACTGGATTAAAGTGTGCCCAGCAACTCTCAGATGCCATAATGCCTCTATTAATCAACCAGCAGAAATGTGTACAGATCCAGTGCCGCTAGCTATAGAAGTCAGGCTTAGAGCAATCAGACACTGCAACTGAGCAAATGAATTAATGAGCCCATTACCCCATTGTATCATCACAGCCATTGAATTAATACTGTATTTACACTTCACTCCCACACTCACTAAGCGGCTTGATAGACTTCCTTCTGCCTCAAAAACAATTAAGCTGTATACTGATTTTTCCTTCACAGTGTAGTTAAAAGCAAGAGACAATCCTTGATGTCGCAGGGTGAAGCGAAGGTTCTGTTGCTCTCCATTCAATATTAATTTCGAGTACTCAGCTGGGTTCTGTGGAAAAAAAGCAAACTTTGTTACACTCTTTCTTCAGATGGAAAATGATCTGGCTCTTGCACCAAGTGCAACCCTGTAAAGGGAGCCTGTAAAGAGCAGCTAACAGAGCTGCTTTCTGCAGCAAAGGATCTATGTTGATCTATGTTCAGGCTGGCCAAGCCAGAGCTTGGAGGACCTCCCATGGCCAGATGCGACTCGAAGGCCAGGGAGCACCTTCTGCCCACACAGCTACCCTTCCCCTGGCCCTGCTCTGCCGCGATGGGACCACATCTAGAACACTGCAGGCAGCTGGTGGCTAATGGACTGCTGGGCTGAGTCCCAAACCAGTCTGACCTGCAAAGTAGTCTGGAGGCTGAAACAGGAAACAACCCAGTGCCCATGACCAATTAACTACCTTCCCGTTTCTCACCTCCCTTGCAGCTAAGTACTTTTCAGATGCCATCCAGATCCCAGTAGCAATGCCTGGTCTGAGCACTGAGAGTTGTGAGCTGAACATCTCTACATGCTCATCTCAGGACAATTATCCTTTATTCCTAATTAAAGGTGAATGTATTTAGCCATTTCCTCTTTTGCCATAGAAATATGTCTCCAAACTTTCTATTTCTGTCTCATCAACAGAGATAATGTACTCCATTTTCAAAGCTATTTTCATACAGTTCTAGGGTAGTGGAGGAGAACAAGCTCTCGTATCTGTGCGCTTTATTAGAACTTGCCTGAAAGAAAGCCCATCCTTTCTTCAATGAGATGCAATTCAGGCCTTCTAACCCCACATATATGCTTACCTGAAAAGCCACCACGGGCTGCTGAAACAGGTCCCGGTCTTGGATTGTCACTTGAACAGGGTTCTTTGCCAAATTCAAGACTCGAATTAAACTTTCTTCTGGGGCAAGCCGAGGCATATCAGTTTCCTAATTAAAGTAAAAGGCTTTAAGTGCCATCTGTGTGCTTTATTAGCACTTTAATATATCTTCATTTTTTAGCCATAAGAGTCTTCCTCTCTATAATGACACTTTTCCATCCCTTCCTCATCAGAAGTTGCACTCAGAAAAAACTGAATATAAATCTTCCTTAGGGAGGTTTCCTCATAGTAGCTCAACAGCCAACCTATTGTTCCTCCCCAAAACTGCTCTTCACACCACTAAGCATCAGGTTCCACAACTGCTGGGCAGGTAGAACAAAGTCACTGCTTTTATTACACAGCTCCCTAATGACTGGATTTAACCAACTACCATATCAGAATGGAAAAAAATTGTGCTTAGCTTTCGAAAGCAGTGACCAGAATAATTATTTCCCACTGCAGTTGGTGACCAGGAAAATAATTAGGCCAGAAGCTATGCAGTTTTGCAAATCCCAGTCCAGCTCCATGCCTGTAATTGGTGTTTTTGCATCACTTGACACAGTGTTATCTAACAGCCAACTGTATAGATCTTATTCCCTGTTTTCTGAGAAAGGGAGGATGATGTCTTCAGCACAGAAGTACCTCTTGCTGTCAGGAATCATTTCACAGAAAGAGTACTTCAATCAGTGTCAGCCTTGTACTAACTGCAGATCTAAAATCTTTTTTGTTTTAAACTTCTCTTTTATTTTTCTCACTTTATTTTCTAAAGTAGCTGCCAGCAATACTTCAGAACTATTATTGTGTGGGGAGACACACTGTCAGAGAAGATAAGGCAACACCAATTTTCCTGTACCCATATGCTGCTCTAGACCAACAGGCCTGTTAAATGGTATCTAGCAAATCCCGTTACTGTGGCTTTTCACCTGCACTATGCACAGCCAAGCCAAGGCAGGCCATCCTATCCCCCTCTTTGGTAAAGCTTTTAGTGGCCTTCAGAGTAAAATTTCCATGCACAGGTGGGAGGAACATCTAACTCACCTTGCCTCTGCCTGGAGAGTCACCCACAGCCAGAGCAGAATTTCAGTGCTCGGCCAGAGCTGCTGCTGGCGGCAATGAGAGCATTTCTTTGCTCACATAAAGAGACCAGGAAGAAGACTTGAACCCACCAAGTCTCATTTCAGCAGGAGACTTGTCAGTGGATTCACCTGAGGAACCAGCAGATGTTAATCCAGGGCTGTGCGCCAGCTACTCTAACAGAACATTAAGTATACATGGAAGTGTTAAAAAATAATCCTAGAGTAACCTGTGAGCCAAAGGTCAGCCAAAGTCTGCAGAAGCCTGGTCACAGGCCAGAAACAAACAGTACAAATCTGCAGGGGCTAACAACGAATTTATAGTAGATTTGCTGCTGTCCTGTCTGGGATGCCTGGCAGTCCCTGATGCCTGTGACTACAGAAATGACTGCAGTCACCTGCCTCAGTGGAGAATCCATTTGGCTTGTAAAAACCACATCCCCACCTTAAAGTAGGAAAGGAATTAAATTAAAAAAAAAGCGCCAAACTCAAACAGTAAAATATAGGCAAAATACAGCAAGAAAAAGGAGAGAGAACAGACTACCTTTTGGGAATTAATCACTAGCATTAACTAGATGTCTGTCAAGCACTTTGACGATGGAAATCTAGAATACAGGCCAATATAGATGAAGGCACAGCAAAACCGCAAGGACTAAAAAGAGAGAAAGAGACAGAGAGAGAGAGAGAAGGGAAAGTAGACAGAGTAAGAATTGTCATTAGCAACCGGATCAGTATGCTTAATTGTAAAGAACACATCAAAATTATAATCAAGGAATACAATGGTTAAAAGGATTATCTAACAGGCATATACAGGAAAGTATTTCTGAGAAATGCCTTGTGCTATACTTACATTTATTTTAACTTCTACAATGGCTGCAAGTCCAAACGCCATCCCTGCAAGGATCATACCTGTTGCCATTTTCCTAATAGGTCTATGGAACAAATGAAAGAGGTGCCATTAAGTAAAAAAAAAAATAAAAGTAATTTAAAATACAGAATACCATTCCTCAGAGCCAAAGATGTGCCACAACCATGTAATAAACCTGGGATGACGTGCTATTTAAATTGCCAATCATTTAACTTAAAACTATTCTATTATTCTGTATGAGGCCAGCACTGAGGCAAATTAAAACTGACATGCCATGAAAAAAGCTCTTTGCTTGCAAGTTTCATATTATCTCATTCCTAGCTCTTCTAGTGGGAACAGCTGATGGCATTAAGTTAACTTGTGATGTTGGAAGGAGCACTAGAAATGATGTATCTTCAAGTCCCTCTTGGGAAGGGCAAAAGAAAAGCAGCATGCTATTTAGCAACAGGAATGAGGAGAAGAAAAATGTATAGTTTGTGTCATCAGTGTTTCTCACCATCTGTGGCATCATTCTGGATTATTTCTCGTGCCAATACATTTACATTTCTCGAGAATAAAGAGCATGCTTCTGAACTCAGAGCAAAACTAGTGCAACTCTACCAGAGTTACGTGAGACAATCTGATATAAAGCAGAATAAAATAGGTCCAGAATGGCAGGTCCAAACTGTGTATAGAGTTGTTGAGATTTGAAAGCAAGCTGATTCTAGATTCAGTGCTCTCCACTCTTTGTAGTGGTTTCACACTGCAGATTGACTGGGCTGTGTGACATCCAGATTAGAAACACAAATTCTGCCTCTCAGATCCATACCCTGGGAAAAAATTCACTGGGAAAAATATTTACTGCTTACAATGCTGCACTGGGATTTTGTAGCACAGACTTTCACAGCTACATAAACTCAGTCCCTGCAGGCTACAGTGTTTCCACAGCCACTTCTACAGCTAAAGGTGACATAAGCCTATGAGCATCCCACACCCAGGGGACATGGAGTGCATGGCACTGGGTCCTGATGGGTGCATGAGCTTGTGTCGCTGGGGGAACTGGTCTGTAAACCAGCCATCAGGCAGGAACTTTTCTGTTGAGCTGGGGTTCACTCCAGGGCTCACACTGAGGCAGCGTGGAGAAACACAGCCTCTGGCGTGTGCCCTCCAAGTGGCATCACTGCAGGGCTGGTCAACGTCCTTATTATGTCTTTAGGAGCAAGTAATTCAGCATGGTGGGAGAGGGTCAGCAGGCTGAAGGGGTAGGCTTCTGAGGCTCCCCAGCCCCCTAGTTTTGTCTATCCAGAATTTTAGTTTGGATCGGGCCATATGGAAATTCCCTTATGTACTTATTGGTTTAGATTCTAGCATGGAATCTGCTTTCACAGCACCACCTGTAGCCCATGTGCGACAGTGATTTTGGCCCCATAGGGATCTTTCAGGGAGGAAATTATTTAGGAGTGATGCAGGAGATAAGGCAAAGAACTTGTTGATCATATTCAAAGAGGGACTGTTCTTGTTCTGCTGCCAGGCAAAATTTGTACAAATCAGAATCAAACACCACTGAATTTTCCCCTCTGGAATTTCCAGAGCCTTAGGAAGAGGGCGACACTGCCTGTTGGGGCTGAACTAGACGCAAGTACTGTAAAGGGTGAATGGAAATTTCTATTTCTTCTCCTTAAAAGCTATTCTGCGCACTTGCTGCAAAAGAATAAGAACTGAGGCATCTGCATTGTCCCCAAGTACTTACGTGAAATTAAATTTGCACAGGTTTATCAGCGGGTAGAGCCCAAGATCAAAAATTGGGATGAAGACAAGAATAAGAAGTGGATTTAAGAACTGCAACACAAAAGAATGGGAGTTTAGGGACTAGAGAGCAACTTTCAGTAATTAAACTCATAAAACACTGTCCTCCAGAAATAATTCCATTACAGAAAGGACGTGAACAAACACTTCGAAACCTCCTTTTAAAACATAATCATAGTTTTCGTTCTGACAGCCTCTGCTATTTAGTTTTAATAGGCATGAATAAGTTTTGTTCATATCCTCCCCTCCAAGAGGTGAGCAAGCATTGCTGTCCCCATTTCCCTGAAGAGAGAACTGAAACATTATGTTTTTAAGAAGTGCAAAACCCACTGACAATAGAAGCAGGTGACCTTCAGTGCTGCGGTGGGACCTTACAGCAAATCAGCAATAATGGAAACATCTTGGGACTTCAGCAGAACAGGCACTGCTCTGTGAGACTGGCAATTTCTCGCACTTCCACACAGCTTGGTAATCCCCCAGGAACTACATTTCTCCTGGGATGGCCAGAGCTTGTCTGCCAGCCAGCGGTGGCAGAGCAAGAAAATACAGCACGGAAATACAAGCAGAGAAAAATGCTGTTTCAGTTTTGAATTAAGATTTCAGGGAACAGAACCGCTTTGGATTTCCCCAGAGCTGTTCACCGTAAGAACGAACTGTAATTAACTGTGACAACACAACACTGTCTTGGAGCCTTCACATTTTCATCTGCCCTGCAGGGAGGGAGGAAAGAAACATATTTCAAGTAATATGCTCATCCCAGAGCAGGGGCATGTTAAAAGGAGACACAGCTTGTATTCTCCGTATGCCAGCACTAGTTCAAGAACTACTACGGTGGCATGTCTCCCCACACCTCTGCACTATTCTGCAGGATTCAACTTCCATGTTAGGACATCCTTTGGGTCTTCTGAACTCCAAGACTAAACTTTCAAAACAGCTAGTGAGCAATAAGGCAGAGTCCACACCACAGCAGTCAGCAGGAGCACTGCTATTACCTTCAAAAGGAGCAGAGAAAGGCCAGTGGTCCCGAAAGAAGAATAAAAATTAGAGAGAAAAAGAAAATACATTTCTAAAGGTTATTCCCTACCCTATAGTATCTTTTACCTGCATTTGGTCAGGCTGAAGGACGTATATTCCCTGAAACAAAAAGATATTCCAAGTGATTCATAAACACCATAATGTAACAGTGCTTATGGCAAATAAGCAGCCAGTCCAGGAGAAGCCTCAGCAGCAGAAGTTGTTTCTGCAAAGGCTTTATGTTGGCTTTAGCAGCTGATATTGTGCTCTGGACACTTGTTGTCTAAGGGCACAGTGTTTGATGAGAATCATTTTGCAGGGGGAAGCTACCTACACTCAGACCTTGATATATGGCAGCTGGACACAGCCTGTAACAGGTACTGAGACCCATTCTCAGACTGGCTGAGCCATGGACCAGACGAATGGGGAGGAACGGGCATGTTAGCATCCCAGCTGGGATCTGGGCTTAGAGCTTCCTCCTTCCTTCTGTAATGGGAAAAGCCCAAATCCTGTGAGTACTCTCAAGCTCAGGACCGTCTGAGCTCTGTTGCTGCTTCTTCCAAGCACCCCAAAAGGATGATGAAAGACCATTCCTGAGCCAGTGGGCTGCACAAACACCTCTCTCCTCCTTCCATCTGCCCAGGGCACCAAAGAGGCTTGGGTCAACTGTCCAACTGTGACTTCCTGGTTTGAGCCAAGAGTCCTCGAGGCTCTAAGAGATGCCTCCCCTTGCATCACTGTACACAGCCCCCACAACTGGGCAAGGTCAACGGGGCTGGATAGGGGGATCTCAGTCCCCCAATGGGCTGTCTCCATGTAAGGGCTGGTATTTGTCTAAACTTCATGCAGTGCTTTTCATTTGAAGTCATGATGAAGAAAAGAGGGGGGGAAATTAGGAAAGAAATAATATGTTTCCAAGAAAGCTCTGTGGGGGTTTTCTCCTGTCTGCCAGCCTTGTCCTGAGCTGAATCTGAAATGATTGCCTGTCTCTGCCTCCTGGAAAAGTGGAAACCACTGGTCACAGCAAAGGAGACTTACAACTAAAAATATCAGGCAAACATCCTCTCCTGCCACTTTGTGCACACTATACAAATGTGCCATTAGGAAACAAGCCTGCAAAGATTTCATCTCATACTAAATCATTCTCTGACTCCAGACTTCCTAGTTGAGCCGTTTTTCTACAGGAGGGAAAAACATGGAATATTACAAACTGGAACATCAACAAGCCTAGTAGTGGAATCACTCCAATGTTGCAGTTTATTCTAACCTTCGTTAGTCAGGACAACTCACCAGTAGAGAGGGAATGAGGCTGAAACACAGGGCAAAAACCTATGCAATTTGGTATGACAAAAAAAAAAATTAAAAATCCCTGAATATGTCCTTCTCCACCAGTGAGAGTTTAAGAACAGACACCTGGTGATTCTTAGATGTTCTGCTAATGAATCACCAAGTGCACGTGAGCAAAACAGCAGAAAATTAAGTTTTCAGATGCATGTCACAAAAACCACATGAACTTTGTTTTCTCTTTACGGAGTGGAAAAATATTACTCAAGGTGCAGTCTTTTTCATGCCTCATTTGAATTAATTAAGCCTAATGAGTGTCACATGCTGAGAGTCCAATTTTTAACAGGAATGACACAGAAGGGCTCAAATTTTGGGTTTTAAGTCAATTTTAATCTGGAAAATGGGCATTTGCAAGCTGAAATTCTGATGTGAGCATTCACAGGTAAGATCTAGATGTTCTGTTAAAATATATATCTGTAAACCAGCCCTGTACGGTTGAAGTTTTAGGCAGAGAGCTGATCCACATTTATCTGCCACTGCATCCTGCATCATTCGCCCTTCGCATTTCTGAAGAACTTTACGGCTGATAACTAATTAATACTCATCACCCCTCTACCCTATACGCAAAGATTCCTGCTGGTTTTACAGGTTTCATCAGTATATAACCAAGTAATCCAGAGCAGAAACACACAACTACAATAGTTCTACTTATTCCTCACAAGGGCTGTGTGAACTTTCGCTGACTTCTCTGTCCTCAGTGTGGGTAGCAGTCTGCAAACCCTACCTGCTGAAGGTTGCAGAGCAAGTGGTTGCCTGTAGACCAGCACTCCTGACCTTGCAGGCTGCTGAGGGCTCTCCAACCCTCGCTCCTTGCCAAGATGTCCTATGATGAATTGAACATGGCTGCACAGAGCCTCTCACTTCTAATCACCAAAAGTGCAACTCACCCAGACTCATCAAGCAGACGCTCTTAGTACTGCAAGACTCCGGTTAAAAAGCAAGAGCAGTGATGTTACTATTAGTCTTACCAGCCCTGGTGACATTAAGTACTTACAAAATCAGCATTCATTTTTGTGGCTTGCAAAGTCCACCTGGATCCCTAAGGAGAAAACAGACAGCTGTGAAGCCTTCAAGATGTCCTATGGGAGTAGAAAACATGGGGACAGAGAAGACAGCAGTGCTGGAAGTCTTATTTTGCATCTATTCCTTCCCTTCCCTGTAAGACCTGCCAGCAGGCAGGGTACATTTTTCCTTCTCACCCTCTGTGCCAGACACCTGTCAGGACTGTGAAGGGCTGGCCAGCAGTGATGGTGGGTACTGCCTCGGCAAGGCCCCGGACACCTGGTAGGAGCACATCACTCTGTGTCCCCAGGATGCTTTGGTGTTACTCTGGAAGAACAAGGGTGCAAATCCCGGCTGACGGGCAGACCTGCAATCCACTGTACTGTACCTGCTGATCAAACAGGGCCCAGAACATTGGCAGCGGTATGAAGAGGAAGAGAACACGTGTCACCATTTTAACCTCCCCAATCAGCTGTTTCTATAAAGAGAACAGACAGAAAGGTAAGATGAGGTTGAAAAGCCAACAGGTGATTCAAACCACAGAGCATAAGAGCTCCTATTTCTTTCTGCATGGCAGTTATTCATTGCACTCGTTCAGGATATTGGACGTATTTGCATTTCAGTGCAGCACCTAAACTATCCATTAAGGGTCAGAAGAGTACAGAAGTGGAAGGGGACAGGACAAACGAAACCTGGTGCAATGAGGAGTGCTGTGGCCAGGCCGGTCTTCTCGTCTACCCTGTCCATCTGCCCATCTCCCCACTTGCCCCTCCAAACTTGCCAGCTGCAGCATCACTTACCGAGTATTTTTCTGATGCCCAGTCCAGCCAGTGATCTCTCTTTGGAATATGACGGGAGCGGTTTTTCAGTCTGTTTTTAATAGCAAACTAGGAAGAAAAACAGGCAAGTAACTCCCTCGTGGTGTATCTGCCCTTGTCACATTCCCAGCTCAAGGCTGCCCTCTCCATCCTCAAACACAAACAGCATGAGAAAATTGCAAGAGTTTTGCTGACCAATTCCAAAATCTAGCATTGGATACTTTATGATCAACTCTCTGCAGGAAATTTTCTGTGACATTGGTTGATTAAAAAGCCTGACGTGGGAATTAACTACCTCATGGGCTTGTCTTTCACAGACAAAACTGAAACTAGCCCCCCAAAGAACGTTTCTTGGTTGATTTAAAACCTTCTACATGACAAAGTTTTAAACATAACCTCTTCATTTCTTTTCCAAAGAGCACTTGTCGGATTGACCACTGTGCTGGGGAAGAAATGCCTCATTATCCAAAGCAATATCAAAACTAGAACTCTCCTGTTCTTTAGTCTTCATTGCATACTTCTGGTGAAGCCCATGACTCCTTCACTCCCAGATCAGCTTTCAGGTTGGTTTCTCATTGGAGGGGATATCAGTGACACCAGATTTGTAATTTTTTTGTTTGTGCTGTGTGCTCCAGCAACTGAACACAGCCACCCTGGCAATAAGATTGGTGGGCCCCAGTTAAAAATCCTGTCCTTAAGAACTGGCCTGTTTCCCCCAAGGTAAATCTGTCACTAGGATTGACCTGGGTAAAAAGAAAACATTTGCTGTTAGCAAGAGCTTCCTGAAAAACAAACATCATTATCCACCTAATAATAAGTATTTTTTTCTCATACTATATTCAGCTCACGCACTATGAAAAATAATTGATAAAGCTATAATGCAACTTCAGCAGGTGTCTCTTGCGTTTACATGAACATGCTGAATGTGCATAATTTGAACATGTACTATTACTGTCTGCTGAACTGATAAACTTTGGTAAAATTATTCAGCTGAAAAAATTGAGTCATATATCTGATACTGTGTGAGTTTCTGAGTTTTCCTTTCAGTTCAGCCTCCACCAGCTTCTGCTACTAGTGATTCTACTGACATCAACTGAACAGTTCATGGCACTAAGGAAAAACAACTGAAATGTTAAAAGAACAAGCTAGGACATAAATGTTTCTCCTATTCTTTACAGCTCATTAGCAAGATATCTAGGAGCAGCATACAGAAGAGCTCCAAATGTAACCTCCCCTTTCCCTTTCCACTTTTCTGATCTGCAGCCTCAGAGTCATGCATGGAAAAGAGAGAATAGCACACACTTACACCGATGCATTTGCACACTTCAAGTAGGACGTTCCCCTGTGGTGGTGTTTTTCTGTACAGTCCACTTCCAGCAATGAACACAACTGAAAAATATTATAATCCAAATGGGAATTCACATGACTGAAGCCTGATCTTGCACTGTCTTCTGGGAAGGATCCCCTACCCCTGTATTCAATAGAAATCCTCTGGCCTTGAGGCTTACAGGATTGCACTTTGAACAAAATAAATATATAGCACTCCTTTAATGCCTTCAGGTGGAAGAAAACACAACATCCTACAAGAGGTAGTGTGATCCCTAAGAAGTCACCATCATCTTCTCGTGATCTGCACAACAAGCACCTGCACACCTGATTCATACTGAGAATCAAAGATCTGAAATTTCCCCCATCTATGCTTTTTGTAGGCTAAACTTAAAATACGATCCACATTGAATTGCTGCACCTGATGTTGGAATAAGCCCTGAGCTGTTGCAACCATGTGAGATCCAAAGCGGGCTCTGTGTACTTCCATCTCACGCACATTTAAATGGAAAACGCCACAAAGGTCACTGCATCACACACTGGTGTTAACAGAAATCATGTCCATTTATGGTTTTCACAGAGGGATATACAATTTAAGGTATTGTTTTGTCTTGTTTTTCTCCTTCAAAGTGCAAAGAATATTGGGCCAAGCCTTCAAAATCGGGGGGGGCGCTATCTGATTACATATCATTTGTTCTGCTCTTTGAGAGCCTCTGAGCACATTGCGATTCTATAGACGTTAGCAGGGAGAAGCATAATAAAAGCTGAGCATGAAATCCATATAACAAACCAACCTCAACCTTTTAAACTAACCCAATTGTCTGGGTCAGCCGGCAGCCAGCGGAGAAAAGCAGGCACCTCCGTCCTATCACAGAAGGTCTGGGACACTGCAGGGAACTCATCATTTCTCTTTTCTGACTGAGAATACCCTTTGCACCCAGTTTTGAGTTGCAGAACTGTCAGAGAGACCTCTGAAGTCAGTTTTGATGAGTCACAGTGAAAGACACTTGTCCAGAGTCCCCCAGGGTGGGTAGTTGCGCTACCTCATTTTTAGCATCTCCCTGTGGACCTGTCGACACCTCTAAAAGGTGGTTCATTAGGTGCTCTGAAATCCCTTCTGGCAATGCCATTGACTCCTTTGGGAACTGCGGTTCCTGCATTAGGTTTGGCTTTTGGAATTAAACAGTATTAATCTTCCCCCATCTTCCAGAAACCGAAGCAGCTCAGAAAATCTTGTTCCATAAGATTTCTATTCTGCCTCTAAATCTATGCCGGCTTTCCATCACCACAGGGAGAGGGCCAGTCACGGCTGAAAGGGTATTTTCTCCAGTTCTGTATGCTGCTCACATAGTCAAATATATCACTTCCAAAAACATTTTAGCATGTTACAAAAGAACAGAGAGTTGCTTTGCTGGGCATGCCCTGGAATCTGGCAGCTGGACACCAGCTAAAAACATATTTCGACTGATGCCCTCACAGAAAGTGCAATATTTACACTTCCATTTTCCCCTGGGCAACTACTACCCTGCTAGAAACATTCATCACAGAGGAGCCTGTGCTGCCTTAAACTGATAGGAACAGGCCACAGGGGAAAAGGGAAGCTTCTCAGGCCCGTGACCGTGCACTTTTTTGAAAATAATTGCTGTAACATTAGCTGTGGCCTGATGACATTTCTCCCGTGTCCTGGCTCTTCTCTCTGATGGAAGTTTGAGGGGAAAGAGCAATATTCACATTCTCTGGTAGACGAACTTTTCAAATCACAGATGCTGTGGTGAAAATCACATAATTGCTTGGTCTCTCAATTAAGCTAACAAGCTGAACGAGAAGTCACCCCATGCTGTGTCAAAACCTCTCAAATACAGCATAATAAGGGGACTGCTCCCCTCAGCAGCTTGCAGCTGTGAAACTAAAGCTAATGGGATGTTCTCTGTACTGGCTACCAGAGACTAACAGTAAGAATGTGGAAATTGCTGAGTATTTTATAAAGGTTGAAGAAGAAATCTTGACAAGTACATTAATGGGGCTAAGATGCAAGCTTTAGGAAGCAGGGTGATTGTGGCTGCCTCCTGACACTTGGACAATAAGGGCTTTTTATTGCAACATAATAATAAGCTGTCACTGTAATTGTGGGAATTACTTCAGCCAAGCAAAGTGAGGCAGCTCACAATAAAGTAACATCTCATTCAGCTCCTTCTGCGATTTCTGTGTGGCGCACAGATTCTGAAGCAAAAGCCTGAGCCATTAAAGATGGCCCCAAGCTGCAAAGAGCCTGTGGAAAGGTTAGAAGTGGCACACTAAGCTTCTCTTCTGTAAGATGGGGGACTCTGAGGACTGCTCACATTGCAGCTCAAAGGCCAAACCTGCTCATAGGCAAAGCTACAAGCCATCAGCAGAATCACTTTGGTGCCTCCCTTTGCTTTACAGAGCAAGGCAACTGTGCTGTGAAACATCTACCAGACCACCCTCTCATCAGTATCCCAATAAAGAATTGCAGTAAAACCACAGTCTGCCCACCACTAAGTCAACTAGTGATTTTTCTTGCTGCTCTCAACTGTGGAACTGTTGGATGACCTTGAACCCTTGAGTTTCCCAACACAGTATCCATCCAGAGCTAGTGAATTTGTGCGTTTTCTCATCTGCCCATTGACTCAAAAATGGTAGTTCCTATTACAAGCATTATCGTTTCCACTCACCAAGCGCCAACACCATCAGTGCTGCTGGAACACCAAAAGCCAGTGCATAACAATCCTCTCCAAAACATTTCACATCCCCTGAAAAACAAGTCAGAAATAAACACACCTCATTACAGTCAGACTTATGTTACCAGAGCCTTTGATTTGCTTCCCCTAAATCAGTCTCTTCCTCTGGTTTTAAATCTTCTTTGCTGGTGCTTGACACTGTGAATTGAATCTCCTTGAAACAGTTGTCCTCCCTTGATGAAGACAATTTGGAAGCAGGGTTAGCATCTGCCAACAAAAGTAGCAGATAATGGGATATTGATGAGGATGGTAAAAGGTAGAGGGCAGACAAATAGGTAGAAAGAAGTAGTAGGAACCGTAATTGGGAAAAAAAACCCTGTAACATTTAAAATAAACTGAAGCCACTCTGAATTTGCCTACGTCTAAATAACCAGTACTGTGTTTCCACATTATTTGTGCCAGCTGCATGAATTATTGAGCTAAAAACCTGAATCTGATTTCATAGCGACCTACAGTAGAAAAGGAGGAAGCCAATATCCCTACTATTAATAAATAAGCAGAAGCACAGGATTGGTCATAACGCCCCAGGTCCCTTTCTCAACACCTTCCCAATCTCACTAGAGGCAGCCTGCTCCAAATGTCAGGTCTTCCAACAAGCCATCACAAAGCCAGGGTTGTTACAGTACAGCTTTAACTGATGTGAGCTGTGGTTCACAGAAACCCTGCACCTCTTGGAACAGGTCAGTTCTCAGACCACATGAACTTAGAAGTCCAGTTGCAAACAGCAAGCCAGCAGTGGGGTCTGTGTTTGTATGCCAGTGGCTACAAATTACTGCATTCTTACACGGAGTAATAACAAAATGGCTAAAACAAGCCAACATGCATAACAGGAAAACAACTCACGAAACTTTCAGTTGTTCCTGTTGTCCCTGCTCAGTCACAGTCAGCTGCATAGCTCTGTGTGTGCATAGCCTTTATTTACTCATTTTCAGCAAATTAGCTAAAATCCAGCGAAGCTGGCAGTGAGACATTATGGGCACACTGAACTTCTGATATGCAAAATGAGTTGGACTTCTCCACCTAAAAGTATGTATTCCACGTTTCTGCCAGATGTCTACGAATCGCATTTCTTGCTCTTCCAAGACAAGCTTTCACGCTTAGCAGAAATTGTACTCTTTCCCCAGCCTCTCCACCTCATTTCCTTGTTGCAACTAGTTTATTGCTAGGAAGCAAGATTTTCATCTGCTCACTGACTATGTTGAGCAAAAGCCCCTTCCCAACAAAATGCTGACCTGGGGACAACAGTAAGAGAAAAAGCACAAGATACAGCATTTCTCATTGCCTGTATGCATGGTGTAAATATGAGACGAGTGCAATTGTCCACAGCCTTGTGAAATGAATGGCCTGTTAAAATAACTCTCAACAAAAAAAAAAAGCTTCCTGGAGGCCATGGAACCCAATGAAAAAATTGCTACGAAGTGTGAAGGCTACCTTGTCCCTGTCCCCATCGCCTATGGCCTGCTGCTCTGCCTCTGTGTCTGTATTTAGAGCCTGCCAACCCCCTTGGCTTCTACCCGCTGCGATACAATGAAGTAAGTGCAGGGAGACTCAGGGGCTAAAAGGATTTGTGCAAGCTGGACAGAATGTAAAGTAGGTCTTAAGTGGGGCATGGGCCTGTGCTTTGTCTTCAAGGCGAGTTGCTCAGGGCTGCAATTTTGCAAACAGACCCACACAGACAGGCCTGGGTGCCAGGACAGAGCCCTCCAGAAGTCAGCAACACCCTGTTGGAGGGAGAAGGTAGGACTTCAAAACCAGCCCTGCTGAGTTTTTTTTAGCCCTGACACCTGCACAGGGCAGCAGAGATCAGTTCCCATGCACAGGCTACCCGCAGGCAAGATGGGAGAATAATCTTTCACTGGCAACGGGGAGGATTAGAGGACCATACAGGTCCTTCCACCTTTCATTCTTTAATTCTACAGCTTAGGTTGCCTTTGAAATACAACCAGGAATATAGTCTTGTGTGCTAGTACTATAAATCTGTTCTGCTATGGCAGGATTAACAAAGCGTAAATGCAATGCACTGGTCACTACACAGATAACGTAATTTCTGCCATTTGGTTGTCATGAGAGCCTAGCTATGTCCAGCAGAGTAGTCAGAGGGCAGCTAATTTATTGTCTTATTCTAAATCAACACTGACCTCTTAATACAGGAGTTACAAACGTGGAGATCAAACTTCCAGCATTAATGGACAAATAGAAGATGGAAAAAAACTGGTTTCTCTCCGAGGTCTAAAACAAGAGAAGACAACATCAATGTCATGGGTAACACACAGCATCAGGCTTGCAAATTGAACACTATCAATTCTCTTGTTAGGAACGCTGGGTAAATATTGACACGCAGTGCATAAAATGTTAAGCAAACAAGCTTGCGTTCAGGTGATGGTAAACGCTCACACAAATCAGCTTACATTACTTGAGAAGTGCTTGGGGGCTTTTTGGCATTTCAGAGGAAAAGCCACTGCTTCAAGAGTGTTGTGAGATTGGAAGGAGGGAAGAGCATTTACTTATTCAGGACAAGTAGCATGATTCAGAACCTCTGTCACCTAATTCAATCCAATTTGGCACAGTTTGACAAGCTCATAATTTTTTCCCATGTCTGAGCTCTTTTTTTTTTTTTTTCCTCTTCTCCTGTGTAGAAATAGAAAAAGAAATCTGTGTATTTTGAGGAGCTGGTAATGACAACATAAGTGAGAGAGTGCCAGCAAATGAGAGGTATCTATCAGATGGATTACCAAACTGAGGCCAGTCAACCTCAAACTAGTAGGGTAAATTAAATCTACGGGAGTAAATTCAAGAGCCTGATGGAGGGATGAACTGTAAGAAAAAGGAGCTGAGAATTTATCTGATGTTGTAACATACTATAGCTCATGCAAAGGATCCTGTTGACCCTGTGGAGTTCATAATTTGGAAGGAATCAAGAACTTGATGCAGAGTTTGATCCTTTTCACGAGATTAATGTGAGGGTGTTCAACCAAGAGCAGCCTCTCCTTGCTTGTGGGAGAGACACAGATGCACAGTTGCACACACACACGGTGCTACATCACCTCCCTGTGCCAGGGAGGGGAGTGGGTAGCAGACTGGACAAATAAGAGCAGGGTACCTGACCTACCCCACACTCACCTACATCATCAGCTATGGGACACTTGAGTCAGTGAAACCAGCATTTAAGGACAGCCGAAGCCCAGGCTGCCAATATACTCCATATGTACCTAGGCTTTGCTCCCAGCTGTCACTAGGTCCTGTAAAGGTAGCGATCAAATTCCTCAGGACATGGCTTGGTGCCTGGCAGAACGCTCCTTAGAGCACCTAGAGGCACATCTCTATGACCTGAGCATCGTTTGAATGCCAAGCTTTAACTAAGCTGAGCGTGACGAAGCTCCTCAGGAGCCTGGTTCTGTACCCTCTCCTAATATGTCCTGCTTCCTTTTGCTGCCTGAGAGAACAATATTCACAAGGCTAGAAAACAAGAGAAAATGTGAAGAATTCCAGGCAGCTAAAAGAGAACAGCTCTTAAGGAATGAAGCCTGGGATCAAGAAATGTAACAAACTTTTCTTTGTGTCCCCTTGTGAAGCAGGTGCTGGGAAGACGAGTGTGCGAGCCCCATCGCCTCCTGCTGCCACCCACCACAAGTCTGGATGTCCCTTCACTTGGATTAAAGACTTTTTGCCTTAGTCTAGCACCTTTATGAAGACCTCACCAACCTGAGCTTTTGGGTCTTCTGCAGTTTTATTTCCTAGCACGTCCCACACAATCTAATCCATACATTACTTGTAAATGATTTATCACAGATTAAAGGACTAGTAAACCTTATAATAACCATCTCTATGGCATGTTCCCATGGTTAATAACAAACAGCACTGGATCTTACTATCTCTTATACTCCATTTCTGTCCTTACCAGTGTTTTAGATTACCTGGAACTTTCTACTGCTAAGCTAGTAAAAGTATGTTTTCTACTTCATTCTAGCCTTGTGACTAGTTTTTTTGTCATCATAAGAAAATCCAGAGAAATGAGCAGCCTCTGCAATCTCTTCCAGTCCCAGCATAGCTCTAACACGGCTTTATGTAGGTGGTGTGGTAGAGTTCTCACGGTCCTGCCCTCTTCTGGTCAAATTCTCATGCCACAGCTCTAGCCTTTCAGGTCTGAGCAACTCAGAATTTCTGAGAGCTGAGAAAAACTCGTGATAAAGTCTAGAGCAACAATCATCAAAAGAATGTGCTGGTAAGAGAAGCAAGCAGTGATGCATAAATAATTTGGAGCATCTTATTTCACACATTTTGAGATTCTAGTGATGGAAAAAATAGTGGTCAGAGAAAAGCAGAAGTGAGTACAAAAATAATGACCCAGCAGCTTGCAAATTACACTGATCGGAAGAAAGGAATTGCCTCCTCATTTTCTTAATCTTTGGAGCAGACGTACATTAACAACATGATTTGGATTAGCTAATTTGAGAAAAGGTACCGTACATGATAATCCTGATCTCCTTGGCAACCGAAAATAAAGAGACAAAGAGAAAGCTGTTTAGTACCTTAAACACCATATCACACTGTTTGAAAGCAGCTTTGGTCTTTAATTAATATGCACAGCAGCCTTCGCATTCAAGTAACATATCGTAAATAAAATTTTGTTCAGGCATTTTTAGCTTGGACTCCTAATCCTACAGACAAAGATGCTTGGAAATCTCCTGCAGATAAATCTACTTTCCCTGTCTGACCTCCTGCTGAATCAGTCTCCATCACTGGTTGTAGTAGAACTGTTCCCAAAGTGGCAGATGCAAGACTATTGCACTCGTAAAGTACTTAAAAGAAAACCAGACCAATGGTGTGCATTTACCTCAAAACACAAATTTGTCTCTAAATGAGAATAGCAGGGGCAATTTATTTATTCATTTTATATACAGAACTACCACATCCCTAGTTTCCAGATGGAACAACTAAGCCTGTGCACTTAAGGGCTCAGCTGAAGTTTATTGGTGTCCTGAAAACTACAGGGGAATTAAATGCGTCATTTCATTCCGAATTTTCAGAAACTTATTTCATCCTACCTGGAAGAGAAGACGAAAAACGTGATAAGTCCTCTCAAACATCACTTTGGAGAGGATAAATATTCTGGTTGGCCCCAAACCTTTCACTCCTTACAAAATCAGAACTTCTCGTTCTAGTTTTGAAGACTTAAATTTCCTGTCACATAGCGTAAAACCTTTTTTTTTCCCTTCTGAAAGGCCAACTCATTTCAAAACGGTAAAATACAAAACTGTCTATTCTGAAAAGAATGAATAGAGGAGAATGTATTGTCCTTATCACAAGGCCTTTTAGAGTTTTCTTTCTCTAAATTAGTTTTTCTTGAAGGCAACACGCAGGTGAATGTTTGAGCCTTAGTATTTGATAAATTTGCTGGAGAGGTGTAGTCTGAATGCGGAAAATGTGCACAGGCCCACAAAACCACAGGCAGTTCAGGTTTTTCTCTAACTCAGTTATGGTTGCAAGTTTCAGTAATAATATGTATGTGCCTGACTGGGGTGCTGAGATTCATTAGCTGAAGTCTATAAAACACTCTGAAGATAAGTGGTACATATTATCACACTGTAATTAGGTGGTAATTGAAAGATACTGGATAAACATTATTAATGATTAATATTCATAGAAGCAGCACTTCTGAAAATGCTGCTGTAACACCTGTTAGAATCCTTTTGGGACAACTATCGGCACTGCAAGCTGGGATGTCCACATGCTGGTGTGCACACAGCGTGTTCCCAGAGCACGCACACTGTGTTGCCAGCCTGCTTTTGGTCAAAGTTGTGCCAACTGGGGAGGCTGGTGACCACCAGATGATTGCTGCTCCCTCTTCTGCAGCACCCCCAAAAGCACCAAGTCCAACTGACAGCACAGGATGGACTTGCCTGCTGAAGGATCTGCTTTGAATGAGTGACCGTGAACCATCTTGGGTTTTGTTATTCTTCAGTAAACATAAGCTTCATCAATGCAGCATCACACAGTTCATGTGCAGAAAGCACAAGTCTTCCCAAAATTTTAAAACACATTTAAAATACATTCTAGTCTGTATTATTCATTTGTTAAATGCTGACTACATGACAAACAGCAAACTGCCCTATGGGGCTCCCATCCCTTGTCCAACTCTGCTGGTGTCTTTCCTGACAGATATTTAGTCCACTGTCCTTCTTCAATGTCTTCATTGTTGGGAATTTCCATCTCCCAAAGCTCCTAGTCTTTTCCAGTACTTCTCTAGATCTAGTTCTGGAAATTTTTTCCAATTATCAATCCCAAGTAATCCTCCTTGAATTTAAACCTACACATCACAGACCCAAACATTCATTTTCTTTCTTGTAGCAGTGGCCTTCTACACATTTGAGAACTCATGCCATGCACAGGAGCTGCTGATTTGAATACTGTCATTCAGAAAACTGATGTTTTTATTTATGTGTTAAGTGAACATAAACTAAAGTGTTTTGTTTTGGGTCAATTTAAAAACTATGCTTTTTTACTGAGGGTTAGTACTTCCTGACCTGCTCTGCTTCTTTAAGAGCTACCTTATCACTGTTTGAGCCGCTGTGCTGCTTAATAGGAGTTTGAGATTAGCACAGGTTAAGCACCCACGTTGGAGAATCAGGACACAAAGCAACTGGACTGTGACCCACAGGATGCAGAGCACAAACAGAGCTTAAAAGAAAGATTTTTCCCAGCTCTTCAGAACTTTCCATTTTGGAATATCTAAAAAGCATTCAGGGTAGATTTGGCACCAGCACTACTTTCAAATGACTGGAACTTCATGCAGTTCATTCTGAACATCTAAAACACAGATTACAACTGTTTTGAGGAAAAATTCCCAAGGAAGCACAGGCTAGTAATACAATTGTCTCCTTAATTTGCTGTATTCCATTGCAATGCATTATAATGATCCCTGTTGAGCTGGTTCAGAAATGGCTAGAGTTCCATAATGCATGATATAGGATCTTCCAACTACTCTGATGTTCAATTAATATTTAGATTATTTGATGCAATTATGACCTATCCTTCCTGATAGAAGTCCTGTTCTGTGGTCATTTTCCTTTCCTGAAGCATCCAGATTCTCTCAAGTCTTATGCAAACCACCCTACCTTACATCTTACTATGTCTTTTCTTAGCAAACTGGCCTTTATTCCAGTACAACAGGATTTGATTACATAAACATCCTCATAAAGTAGGCAGACACTGCAGATTTTATGAAAGAAAAGAAATCTTACATGTTCCTCTTCAAACTGGTCCCCACCAAATGCAGAGACACAGGGCTTGATACCTCCTGTTCCAAGGGCAATCAAGAACAGACCAACCATAGACAGGATCCTTCATGCAAAAACAAAAATATTACCGTTGCAGAACCTTTCCAGTACTTACAAGAGCATTTTAGTGTCACCCAACCATGATTTCTCTGGTATCATTGCGTTCTGCACACAAGTAGTGACAATGAGCCAGATAAGTGCGAAAAACAAATACATTATCCTCATTTCTGCACTCAGTACCAGCCAATTAACCAAACTGTTTTTGTCAGTTTCTTGCTGTTCTGAGGCCTGATGGACACACTAGAGATCAAAGATCCATGGGATTGTTTTTCACTCATATGTGAACAAGATTGCAGAGATCAATTGGGGGGGCGGAAAAAAGGCATTTTCCTGTAGCCTTCTGGGGTAAGTTCAGACAAACTGAATAATTGAATTAGGCACACTCCTGGGTGCTTTCTATCTCCTGGTGCTCCTGGAAATACTATTGTTGGCCTGATAGATTACATCTGTAGGGAACAGTGTGTCAGGACTGGCCAGGTCTGGGACATAAGAAAACTGTCACATCAGAAAATGTATCTTTGGGTTTGAGTTTACACACACACAAGGGAACCCTGCGGGGCTGGGCAGCCAAGCTGGTGAGGAAACAAGGGAGTAATGAGCCTAGTGTGGGCAGTTGAATGGAGGAGACCAAACTCCGGTAGCATGATATAGCAGTGAAGGTTAATCAGAGGTCCCTATCTAAAAGGACTTAGAGTCTCTGTGGTGGTTTCCAGCTCCTTCTGTTACACTCACACTCTAGACCCATCCTTCTGTTCTTACTCAGATATCCCAAACCTTCCTCTGATAAAAACAGCCCATGTATAGCCCCCAAACTACTGGCCTGATGGAGGTGAAACAAATGACAGTCCTGAGTAAACCAGCTACCATCGCAACCTACTACTACAGTGCGGTTTCAACAGCTACTTACACATGAATGACCTGGTTGCCTAGGGATGGAATTGCACCGACTGACTTTATCAGATGGCCAACCACATACACGATAGAGAGGTAGATGATCGTCCTGTAAGGAAAGCGAACAGCAGTGACCGAAGGTGCTGGGTGATGTATGGTCTGAACACTGAGTGTGCCTGTGCTTCCTGTTACTGCAGCTCTACTTGGCAGACACACAAGAAACTGGTTTGTTCAAACCACCGGTATAGCAAGCAGCTATAACTCTTTTGTGCCAACAGAGTGCATTGAAAGGAAGAGGTGGGCACATGGGTTCAGATTAAGGAGGGATAGCACCTGCGTTCTTTGCAGAGATTGCTGAGCAGAATAAACTGAAAATGTTCCAGTGTTGTCACATGTGGAAGACTGCAAATAGAAGAGTAATCTTCAGGCCCAGCTCAGTTCCCAGGTTACTAATAACTGGCATTTTGTATCATGCACTTAAGTGAGTCCCTTGATGAGAACACATCTATAGGGACTGCTGCCCATATTCTACACATGTGACTAACACATCTGAACGAGTAGTGTGGTTTCCCTATTACAAGTCTGTTTTAGATCCCAAGTACCTCTGAAGGACTGAGTTCATCTATCTGCCTCCAATATCTTGGTGAGGGAGAAGAATAAATCTGACTAAGAGGATCAGGCTCTTGTGTGTATTCTATTCCTTCATCACCTTCAGGATTAAGAGATGCCTATGTATTTGCATGCAGACTAGACACACACAGAGGGAATGGAAGGACTTCTTAGGACAGAGGCACTGAAAGAAGCCCTATGAGCTTTCAGTATGGAAGCGATCCTCAGCACATCCAAACCCTGGTTTCAAAACCTAATTGAGAACTCCTAAAAGCCCCTCTAATCTGTTACTCTGTCCTCAGTATTGGTCGAGGTCCAGCTACTACTTCAAAAGCCACCTCCCATTAAGTTATGGGGGTTACTCCAGGGAAAGTCTCCTACCTAATACACAGAAGTCTGCCTAAGAATTTACCTTATCACATCATGCTGCAAGGCAGATATCCTGTAATACCAATGAACATTGCTAGGTGACCTTAAATAATGAAGTTAATAAATTGCCACTGTTATTTTTGTCATTCAAAGGGACAAGAGAATGACTACAATTGAGCACAAGGAAAAAAATAACATTGGTATCTCCTTAAGAACTTTCTGCTGGAAAGGCATATGGTAACTGTTTTTTTCTCATTGAGATTCTTCTGCCAGATGTGCTTAGTCCTAGAGAGAAGAGTTCAGCTGCATTTCATCACTCTGAGAGCCAAGATTCTGCAGACAACAAATAAACAGTGCCAAGCAAAGAAAGTCCTATATCCAGCTGCTCACCACCACTCTGGGGCAGATGATGGCCCCACAACTTATGAGTGGAAGAGAAGACTGTCAGGGAATGTTTACCTGGTTGTGTACTAAGGGAGATGATCTGAGTGAATCCAGGTTTTTCTGATGTGATCACACATTCCCTATACTGTGAAAGCATAAATAACTGTAATGTAGTTAGTGACATTTCATCTGGAACTACAAGATGTAGAGGATGACACTGCTTCCTCACCCTCTTTGAATCCTTCTCAGAGCAGATCTTGGCAAATTGAGGGTTAGTCGCCCTACACCTCAGCTTCCTCAAGGTAGGTAGGGAAGGACAGTGGAGGAAAAGTGTGCTTGTGACATTTAATTTGTTCCAACTTTGTTGCCTGTTGGCCCTTGGGTGAAGAGGAGCACAGAACAGCACAAGAAAACAGATCAGCTGTTCTTCTGTTAACAAAGAGGACCTGACCCTCGCAAGTGTGTCTCTGCGGCACCCTGAGCTAGCTCAAGACTGGAAGCACACACAGCACTGCCCTTGCACAGGCTGCATGGTGCAGATGTATGCTGTCTGAATTAGAAAGTTGTCTTCACTTACTTGTATTTCCCCAGCCATGAGTCTGCCATGATGGCTCCAATGACAGGTGTGAAATAACATAGTGCAGAAAAGGCATGGTACACAGCGGTGGAGAGATTCTCATCCCAGTGGAAGAAGCTTAAGAAATATAATGTCAGGACAGCTAAAAGGAAACAAACAAATCACATGAGATGATTAATGTGTATCTCTGCAATATCTGCAGGTAAGCAGGAAACTACATCGCGGTGGTGAGAAAACCACTGATTTGTCTAGCAGCTGTGAGCACTGTCATGGAAAGATCTGTGCTTTCAGACCTGTTCCTCGTAATCCCTTACAGACGAAAAGTCAGAATGAGATATATGAATATCAGGCATTCTTTGCTCATAAAAATTTATGTTTAGCTGGAAACTATATTTTCTAGCTTATCTTACTGTAACCTGTAGTTCTGTTTATGCACATTTTCTATTTTCAAATTAGGTGCCCGCACAGTTCAATTCCCACACACACTGATTGCATACAGCTATGAAAGATGTCACACACTGGAAAGCCAGTTTTGAGACAAAGAATCATATAAAAATTTAGACTGGAAGGTGCATTTGGAGATCTCTATACCCAACTTCTGCTCAGAGCAGCTGTAGCATCAATGTTAGAACACACTACTCATACCTGCATCCCAAAATACTAATTTACTGTGAAAAATAGCCAAGACCACATATAACACAGTGCTGGAACACCAGCCCAGTGTGTGTAGAAACCCAAGGATGGGAAAGTCACCTCCCGGACACAGGCCACATACCTCTCATGCCATAGTAGGAGAAGCGCTCACAGAACTCGTTCACCACAATGAAGGCAATGCTTAGAGGATAGTTGGAGCCACAGAGTTTCTGCAGGAGACAAACAAGAACGTATCAGCTCTGTGAAAGCCTTTACACCACCAACATATACCCACAGTGCCTGGGCAGGAGAGAGGAGTACACTCAAAAAACCAGATGCCCACTGCTGCTTGACTGACCTGTGAGTTGGACTCAAAGGAGGAAGGGGACCCCACACAGATCTTGCTTTGGTTAAGGCTCCCCAGTAAATCAGCCCAGCTGATATGGGACCAGTAAGGACCACCACGGGGACTAGTGGGCTCTCAGCAGCCCACCACGCTCACACCTCCAGGAACTCTAATGGAAGGCTCCTACCCCCTTTTGCTGCAATGCAAAAACTCATTGAGATGAAAAAACACCTTTGAATGCCGTTTGTCCCACACTTCACATAAAGCTGCTACTCTGCCCCAAAACTGCTCCACCTGCTAGTACCAGATCCTGCCTCAGCAGCTGGCAGACCCCAGGGAGCTGCTTCCTCCTGTATGACAACTGCCCTCAATCTCTGCACCTCACTCACACCGAATCGTGCCACTGCGTTCACTGAAGAGCATCAGCTCTGTGTCCAGCCCTCCCTCAGGCATGGCATCCGTTTCATATTCCAAGAACACTGGCACAGCTATGGATAATTCAATTTATTAATCAAATCAAAAATTTATTAAATGAAACAGCGATGGGACTGTCAAACCTGTCTAAGCGTGGCCACTCACTGAATCTTGACTTTACTCCAGCTAAAATCAGCAGTTTCCAAGTGAAATACTAGGCTCTTAAACTGATGAGTCTTGGCATGACCTTGCATGGGCCTCCGTCCCTCTTGCTACCCTACTGCGGTCCAAGCTAAGCAGCTTCCAGCTGCTTGGCTCCACTGCCTCACAACAGGGAAAGCAGATTTTCACAGCACTGCCTGACCTCTGCCAATTAGTAGGAATGGCTGTGCTGGCCATTCACTTGGTGAGGGATGAAGGGGGAGTTTGATATTAAGAGCTGCATTTATATTTGTGGTTTTAAACAGCCGTGGTACAGGCCAGTGAAGTTAGACAAACTCTTCACATGCATTTCTGTGCTTCGTGTCAGAAATAATGGATTCCTGTATTTCTTCCCAGAGTCCCAAATGCAAATACAGATACCAAAATAGATATGTTTACTCAGGTTTATTTCACCACCAGAAGAACTGAGCTTATTTGGATTCCCAAAGCAATGGCATCAAGTTCGGAGCAGTCTAGCTGAATGATGCTGTCTTGCTCAACATTATACAAGAGCAACAAAAGAGAAGAGACTCACTGTCCAGAGAGGGAAAAAAAACAAAGAAACAAAAACACACCACACAAATGCTTTCTATTATTTAAACCAGCATCTCCAAAGACAAATATTTTTGTCCTTTTTAATACATATTTTTTTCTGTCACTGTTTATGGAATGGCTTTTTATTAAGAAACCCTTGGTCTCTTTGCTTTACCAGAGTAGATACATAATTATCCATTTCATTATTATTTACTCTGAAACCACCGTTGTCAGACAGAGTGGGCTCCCTCAGAAACTGCAATGGGGACTCCTGCTTTTAGACTAACCTAAAAATGGTGGCATATATACCCTGTTTCGCTGAAAATAAGACACAGTCTTATATCGATTTTTGCTCCACAACTTAATACTTTTTTACATGTATAGCTGCCTGGACACTATTTAAATTGACTTTTTTTTATGAACTGTAACTAGAGCTTATTTTTGGAGTAGGGCTTATATTTTGGACCATCCTCAAAAGTCCTGAAAATTCATGCTAGGGCTTATTTTCAGAGTAGGTCTTACTTTGAGGGAAACAGGGTAAGCTGTAAATGCTCAAACACAGAGACATATGCACGCATAGAATATCTTTCTCCAACAACTTTGAAGAAAAGCCATAAGAGGCAAATTATGTTCCCTTTGGGTTCTTGGAGGCATTTTCTGAATTTGAAAGTACAATTGTATAACAGAGATATTCTTCTTCCTCTCTTTCACAGACCTTGCTATCAGCACTCATGAGATTTAATAACATTTGATGGATATGCAGAGCATGATTGCTCAAAGCCAGACGGCCAGGTGTCGGGAGCCCTGCTACCTGAACTCACCACTCCGCACCCTATGCACAAGCCCTGCTGGATTTAACTGCAGCAGTTTAAAGTGTCACATGCTACGCTGCAACCTGCAGGGACAGAAAATCTGTCAGCGACCCATTTCATCCACTCCTGCTCCAGGATGGGCACCTCCTGCAGACAAGCAGGGGCAAGCAGGGAAAGGAGAGGGGGAGGTGGTGGCTTCCCAGCTAAACCTCCCCAAGTGCCTGAGCCAGCACTCTGAGTAAGTGCTTACAAACACAGAGCAACCACTTGCAAGCAGGGGTGCTTCTGTCTGGCTTGTACGTCATGAGATGGCACCGGCACACGCAGAAACCCTCATGCATCCTCTCTGCTGTATCACTGACCTGCCTGGGGCCTGCCTGGACATCCAAAAGCAGGCAGCTTTCATCCATGCGGACAGCCAGATGCAGTTTGCTCGCTTTCACAGGGGTGGACCTTGCTCAGCATAGAGCCCCAGCAAAAGCAAAGAGGCTAAGCCTGGATTCAGGAACGCACAGATAGTCTGTTGTACTTAGCTACTACTGTAAGCCTGGGATCTGTGGGATTACGGAGCTCTTAAGAATACTGCAGAAGCTGATAGACTCTGCCTTTGAAAAAAAGAAAGGTCATTTAAAGTGCCAGCTACAGGAGGCATTTTTTACCTCTCCTTGCTGACAAATATTAATATTCCCCAGGAGATCCAGATATCCAATAGTTAGTGTCTGCACAGTACTTAAAACTGTGAGTTAAATAATTGGCTTGCTAATGACATGACTGAGTTTAAAAGCAAGTATTACCATATTGTCCTGCAAATCAAAGCAGGTGCTATACAAGCCCTGTTCTCCCTCAAGTCAATACAGTGCACAGTTTATAAGGGTCAAGCACTCAACCAGAATTTGCCTGAAAATGCACACAAACATCAAAGCTGCAAGGCAACAAAACATTCACCTGAATCTGGCTTTAAACCAGAGCTAAAGATGTAAACCTGGGGCTCTGGCACTACAGTGGGGCTCTGTGACACACATCAGTGGCCTGTCCTCAGTCCCTGTCCGTCCTTCCTTCTGCTCCGCAGCACCTGGGGACACTTCTCTGGTGGGTCTCATCAAACTAAGCAAATGCACAGGTCAGCTCCCTTCCTCCCATGCACAACATCCTCCTCCACTTCAAAGAGGCAAGTTCTTTCCCACAAGGAAAGTACCATTCAGGAAAAAGGCAGCAATCAAAACCCTTACCCATTTTCCCAAACATTCAGAGAGTTAATTTTTTTCCCTTCAAGCTGCACTTCCTTAACATAATCAGGTTAGCAGAGGGATTTTTTTTTGCCTTGAGTTGTTAATGCTTATTTCAACCCTTTGCAAGAAAGGGTGTTTGTCTCTAGCCAGAGCACAACAGAGGGAAGAACAGAGAGATCTTGAAATGTTCAGAGTAAGCTAAGCAGAAAGCAAAGAAAAGGAGAGCAGTTGTAAGACTCACCGGGGATTTTTTCTGAACAGGAAAATCTCCTTTTGGGGAATCATCTCCTGTAGAAATAAAAGTGAACAAAGTTTCCTTCGATTCATTTCTCTGAAAAGCGTTCATCTCCCCTCTCGCCTTGTCTCCCACCATGCTATGTGGCTGTGGTGAGTTGACTGGGAAGATTTCCAAACTCAGGCATGAAGTTTGATTCAGTTTGAGTTAACCCTAATTGAGCACATTTGTGCAGCCAGGGCAGAAAGGGGAGGGAGATGCTACCAGGAAAAACAACTCCAGAGTTCAAGCAGTCAGGGAACGCAGTCTAAATCATTCACAGGTTGGGCTGTCAGCACTTTGTGGCACAGACCTCCTCTTTGCTTGGCATGTCCCCAGCTATCCTACGTGCACCAGCCCAGCACAGCCCTGTATGCTGAACACATGTGAGCTGAATAAAAATCCCAGGTCCCAGATACCCCTGCAGCCTGCAGATTTAGGAGCAGAGCGTGCATCTCCCTCCTGATGTGATAATGACAGGTTTATTACACAGGGATCTCCTTCCAGTCCAAAGACACACATTCATCCCAAGTCATAACGACTAAAATGCTCATCACACCCAGCCCCTGGACACTGGATGTCACGAACCTGCACTGTGTTTAATCATTTCTTTGCTATCCCAGGAGTGAAGTGACCCCGGGTTCATTCCCACACCAACTCCCTGGAATGACCTTGCCTTTTCCTATGGGAGAGTTTAATCTGGAGGGTACAGCCAGCACCCAGGGGTGGCCCCAAGCCCCGTCTCTACTTCTTATTATCCAAAATGCCACCTCAGGGCTCCTTATGTGGCAAATGCATCCTACGCTCTGCTGGGAGCCCTTGGTTTTCCCTCACAGCTACATGAGCTCAGCTCCCTGCAGGTCCCCTGTTGTCCCTCCTTCCATGCCCTTCCCATAGAGGAGTTCTTCATCAGTATTCTTCCAGTGCCAGCTGCAGTTACAGAGCAAAATTCACAGCCTTCCCATAAACCATCCTCAATGGCTGTGGCTCTGCAGTATTCCCAGAGCAGTGCAGGGGATTTTTTTCTTCCCCTTACATTTAGCTTCTTTAAAAGGCAAACGGTTAAAAAAATTTTCCCAAATATTTCTCCGTTTTCTTATCAGCAAAAGTACAAACTACACCCAGAATCCGCAGTTGGTACAAGGAGTCCCCATAAACCAAGCGTGTCAAACTCATTTTCACCGGAGGCCACATCAGCCTCGTGTTTGCCTTCAAATGGCTGAACGTAATTTTAGTAACTACTAATACTGTAACTATTCCAACATGTATACAGCCCTAAAATTACATTCAGCCCTTAATATGGCTTCAGTTATTGCTAGCAAGACACAGAGAACACCTAGATAAGGGATTCAGACGTGACAGTGCACAGATGAAGCACAGTTACCCTCCACATTCCCTCACGTGCTTTGGCATGGCTTCCCCTGAAGATCTCCCAGGATCCTGTTTCACTCCAGCTAACTGGGCAGCTAAACATGAAGCCCAAACTTCAGATGAGGCCAGGAAGGCTTACCCATTTTGCATTCCTGTCGTCTCCTGCAGCAGTGGCAAAGCAACAGTTTGGTACCTCTCCTGTAGTGTCACAGACCATAGAATCATAGAATGTCCTGAGCTGGAAGGGACCCATGAGGATCCGAGTCCAACTCCTGTCCCTGCACAGGACAACCCCACCGTTCACACCATGTGTCTGAGAGTGTTGTCCAGTCTCTTCTTGAACACTGTCAGGCTTGGGGCCGTGACACCTCCCTGGGGAGCCTGTTCCAGTGTCCACCACCCTCTGGGGGAAGAACCTTTTCCTAATGTCCAACCTAAACCTCCCCTGACACATCTTCCTGACATCCCCTCGGGTTCTGCCGTTGGTTACTCCTCATCTTCAGCCCTCCCCATGTTTTGCACATCAACATGATCTTGTTTTTCACCTGGGTCACTTCTCAGGTGCCATGAACAGTCTCCAGGGAACTGGGCTTTGTTAAACCCATTTCATGAGCAAAAGTGACCCAAAACCGTAACCAACACCGAGAGCAGGGCAAGGGACAGGGCTTGTGCACATTGTTCCTGTCTCCTGCACACCAGGTCTGCATGTACTCATGTCCTGCAAGTCTGATCCTGCACTAGAGGCAGCATATTTCTGAGCCCTCTGGGGATTTCTCTTACCACCCCAAGTATTCCAGAAAACTCCCAGTAGAAACCTGCTGTATTCTGCCATGCACAGGCAAGTAGAGTGAACAGAGCAAAGTTATTAAAGGAGTAATATAAAAGTAAGACAGAAAAGGTTTCGCCATCCCTTGTGCAGGGCTCCCACACTGCTGCAGTGTGATGCCTTAATATTTTCAGTATCCTGCAGCTATATTTCCTGTGTGTACACAGCCGCATGTGTCACAAGATGATTTTTTTTTTTTAATACTAGCATGAAAAGCCATATCAGTCAGTGGGATTAACATGCTACTTGTCAAATACACTGCAGAGATGTTTATCCCATTAAGTGCCAGAAGGTTTTCTGAGACACAAAGGGAGAAAATGAATTCAAATATCTGGTAATAAATGGTAACTCATGGCAAACAGCAAGAATGAGTTAAAGAGAATAAATCTGAAAGCACCTCAGATATAAATGAATTCAGAATAAGACTTGATAGAAAGAGACCTGTGCGACTGGGCTGAAAATCAGGAAGGAATTGTACCACAAATGGAAATAAGGTGGCATTTCTGAAGACAAGTCAAAACAAACAGATCAAGCATAGAGCAATAGAAGCTGCAAAGCTAAGGCACAAAATGAATTACAGCTAGCAGGAGGACACAAAAGGCAATAAGAAAAGGTGTTAGAAATGCTGTCAATATTGGAGAAAGAGGAAGGAAAATGAAAGTCTGTTATTTAAACTAGAAAACGAGCAAACAAAAGCTCATCCAGAGAGGCCAGAAAAGTTGTGTCCTTTTTGTTTGTCTTCACTAGAAAAACCCTAAATTGCAACAAGATACATAACACCATTAAAATGAACCACTACGAATACTGGTGAAAGGAGACAAAAACCGCTTAAAGAATATTTGGATACCTCAAATGTGTTCAGATCATTAGAGCCTGATGAAGTTCACCTTCAAGTGGTGAATGTAGTTTTTGAGCCACTTCCCTTGTGAAGGACAGAAGCAGGACAAGCATCACCACTGCCTTTAAAAAGGCGGGTTAGGACAACTCAGGCATGTTCCTCCATAGCCAGAGAGATATTTGATCAGATAATCCCTTCTAAGCATGAAAAGGAGAATAAGGATTACAAACCAGACATTTTGGATTGGAAAAAAATGTTTTCAAACCAGACTTTTATTCTTTGGTGATAGCATAAGTGGCGTGACAGCTAGAGCAGCTGTGGATGTGATATACCTTAACTCTAGTGCCTCTAATGTCTTACAAGGAAAACAGGGTCCGGCTGAAATACCCATGTAGTGGGCAACTGGGAAATCCCTCTTAGACGAGCTACTGATGGTTTTCCACCAGATTAAGAGGGCATGAAACACGCAGGTCCTCAGCTTTTCCATGAACAAAGAGAACATCAGCCCACACAGCATAGTGATCATATTTGTGTCCAAAACCAGGGGGAAGCAAGCCTGGGGGAGAACAGGGTATGAACTCAAAATGATGTTGCTAAATGAGAGAAATCACTCTGTGGCTGTGGAATGAAAAAAATGAAATTACGGGCAGAAGACTACCAAATGCTGCGCCTACCCATTGATGGGAAAAGCAGCCACAGAGACCAACTATTCTCTGTTTTTGTTGAGGATAAGATGAGCAAACTAACTGACCGTATTTTCAATAAAGAACTTTTGGGGCTGCTTTTGGATAAATTCCCTTTCTGCAAGGACAGGAGAGCCCTGGAACAGAGGTGGCACAGCTGGGGCTGAAGGGTTCTTGCAGTCCCTAATGTCTGTTATACCAGAACGTATTAGAGACAAGCTAAAGTGCGGTCCTTTCCCAGAGTAGGCAGATTGATGAGGTACCCTCCCAAATTTCTAAGAAAATCACATATGAAACAACTTCAACTGGTAAGCATGAAAGCAAGGACTCCTTTATGTAAAATTTCTTGTTTTCCAAGTTATCCTTCATGCAAATGGGGAATCTGTGGGATAATTCATGCTTAAATGTAATATTCAGCTACCGGATGTCTTGCAGAAATAGAAGTTCCCATGAATACATTTTTTCTGTTACTTTCAGTCCAGCATTTAATTTTTTTCTGGTTCCCAAATCCACAGGAAGACAATCTGCATTTTCCCTTTACACTTAGAGTCCTCAGATTCTCACTGCTTCCTGCAGCAGTACTGTGCACATTAATCTGTTTATACGCTACTGATCTCTTCATTTTTATCTGCATTATTCTTGTGGTACAATCCCTTCCTGATTTTCAGCTCAGTCACACTGGTCGCTTACTAATGTGTCTTATTTTGAATTTGTATACACTGGCCATACTCTTAGCCCTTTGATGATATCTGTGTTTCTCTCCTCTTTATCTCTTTCAAATATACGGTTATAAGCAGCTAGATTAACGTGTGCCAGCAACGCTTTGGGCTTAATTAAGCCCTGGATGGACAACATAACCTCTCCAGGTCTCTTCTGGCTTATTTCCTCCAATTCTTTCATTACAGGAAAGAGTATGGCTTAACTGATTTAGACAGATCAAGACTGGCTTCCATTGCCTGCAGACTTCTCTCAAGCTTCAAAGTAACTTAAGAAAATGATGTATCAAATCACTTGAACAACCAGGAAAATATGCCAGAAGCCTTCAGATCTGCATCTCTGCTCTGTTCACTAGCCCTTATAGACTCAAAATAATAAAGGTATTCAGATCAATACCACTGACAATATCAAGTACCTGGCCTGTATTTAAGAGCCTGTCATCTGGTCACTGTCAACCTGTAACAATGAGGAAAACATTCTCATCCCTCCTGGTGCCTTTTAGCCTTCAGTTTCTTCTGCTATCAGCAAGGAGAAATATTTTAAAAGTTGTCTCACCAGCCTGGGCTTCCTCGGCAGCCTGCAGCGTGCCGTCCCCCTCCGCCATGCCTCCCGCGCGTGGGGCGACCTCAGCTCTGCTGCGCCTGGAGACGAACCTCGTTGAGCAATCCTGGCTCACTCTCACCCTGCTGTTAATGTTTCATTCCACAACAGCGGTCCTTTGGTCACCAATAAAATAGTTAAACTTTCATTTATTTTTTGATCTTGAAGTCAAACTGAAGTCATCTCTGCTCAGCTCCCAGAATGTCACAAGGAATCTGCCTTTCTCCTCGAACTCGGCCTCTAAGACTGCGTGGCATCTTTCATGGATGTTCACAATCAATCACTTCGCACCACAGCTACACAGTCTTTCAGTAAAAACACTACTTCTGGATGAGAACAGGGACTGGACCCATGACCAGATGGGATCTACAGCTGATCATAAATCCAAGCTTTTGATACCGTACACCAGCTACAGAGTTGGCCTCAACTATACACATCTTTTAGTAGTTCAGGTTGTGAGGACAGAGGGTTTTTCATCACCTTTTGACAGACCGGCTTCAGTTCCTGGTTCTTCACATGTCGCGCAGGAACGCAGACGTAACATTGACATGCCGTCCTCCTAGACCCTATTTCACTTTAAAGCCGTGAGATGCCTGAAGGACAATCAACATTTTTGCTACCACATTTCTGCTATTTATTTCTTTCTGCTTTTGTCCCATATCCTACTCTAAACTACTGTGACTTCCTTTCAGAGAGGCTCTAAGACATCTCCTCCACAGGTGAAAGCCCCAGATATTTTCTGGAGCTACAGAAATGTCTCACGGTAAAATTCTGTATGTTCAGCAGTAGAGCAAAACGGGGTTTCCATCACCACACGTCATGGTCTTGGAGCCATCCGCACCCTTCCCCTTTTCACTGCACTGAAATCAAAGTCCAACCTGCTTCATGGCCCCATCTCTCTTATCATCTCCTCAATGCATAAAATATATTCAAGGCTACAAACAGATAGGTAGTTCCTAATGAACTCTGCTATTGGCTGAACAAGATTGACCCAAGGGAACTGGGCAGGAAGACTAGAAAGATGCACTAGGGAAAGACTAAGAAATGTTCAGACTTTACAGTGAAAAAAAACATGCAGCAATAGCTACTTGTATGTATAATAGCGAGCAGCCTAAGCTGACCACAGACCAAATTCCAAAATGAAATGAGGAATAAATTCCTACAGGTGTTGAGTCATTTGATAGAGCAATGAGGAATGCATAGGCTGAAGTGAAAGGAAGACAGCACAAAAACCCTCATAGGAAGACAATGATAAATTGTAAACGGCTTGTGAAAGGAAGATTGAAGCAAAACTTTAATTATGGCTACAAAAGAACAGGCTATTCACACAAGATATATTAAAGTGAAGATAGATGGTAAGAAGGATTTAAATCCCAAATGTAGGATGTATGGCCATGATCCAGGGAGCGTTAGTCATATTATAAGAAGACGTACCACGGATAAGTACAAAGCACAGCATGGCAAAGCTACCAGTCTGAGACTCTGGGCAAGCACTGTGAAAAACAAGTCAAAAAAAAGCATGAGCACTGAAGGCCAGACAATGCAACAGAGAAGAAAAGCTGGAGGGAGAATAGTTGTTGGGAAGAATAAAAAGCTTTACTTGGTAATGCTTGTGACTTCTGTTAGAAGATTAGGAGAAAAAAAAAAAAAAACACAACAAAAACACAACACAGCAGGAAAAGGCTTTTCTTTCTGAACAACTTTTTAAGAGACCGTCACAGCATTGAAAAATTAGGATTTTTCTCTTCATTGGAGGGAACGTCCAAGCAAAACACAGGAGAAGCTAGAGCTGATCAGCTGAGGCAAGAAATGAAGAAAACTCAGCACAAATAAAATACAAGCACAAATTTAAATTATCTTCCAGGCTCTCAAGATGGGAGGATCACAAAACAGCTGCAAAAAAAAAATCGGAAATTGGCTCCAGAGTAAGGCTTGTGGCCTTGTGGAACAGATCACTGATTAACCGTAAATGAATACCAAGGAAGCTATATATTGCATAGAAAAATCAGGAATAGTTTAACTATTCAGGCTGTCAGTAAGGAGACAGGCTAAGTGACCCCTTGAATTCCTTTCCAGATATTTTCCACTCCAGTTCTAATCTGTACTTGATGCTATCAGATAAGGTACCATGTCCTGACTCAAAGCTGACTGATTTCAGTAAGCTCAAGACACAGAGAAATGAGCGTCCAGGTGCCCCAGGCAGTCTGGACCCATGGGAACACATCCAGTCCCTGCGATGTTTCTGTGTTCTGCCCTTCCCACTTGGCTTTCGTTTCCCCTTTATACAGTGATCTAAAGCATTTTAGGAATGCCAACTGCTTCTTAGAGACAGACCCTAGTTAAAACAATAGCCAGTTTTGCTGTTCAGATAGGTATCTAGAGTCAGCAACAGAGAGAGTACCCTGAAAAAAAATAACCAAGAAAAGGAGAGCCAAGACATGCGTACAGGGGAATGTGAGCTCAGTTCTTAACACACTAGTCAGTGCTGTTTGACTTGCGAGGGTGTAAGCGATCAATTCTGAACACCTTTTCTATGCCCTTAACAAAGAAGGTGTGCTAGTCCCTCAGACACCCAACACCACAGCTCGCTGTCTCAGGCATAACCCAGGCTCTTTGTCCAAAACCTCTAAATAACAGAGAGAGCCTGGAAACCGAAGAATCTGAAGGTTTACTCGGTCCACTTGCCTGGGGCTGAGGCTGGGTTGTCCCCTTCACGGAGTAAGAAGGTGGGAGGTCCCTGCAGCTGGAAGAAAGATGGATGTGCTGCGGCAGGGCTTTGGAAAAGCACTTGGAGACCGTTTGGTGTCTCAAAAGCATTTTCTCCCTGGTGGTATCAGAAGCAGGATCTTACGGAGTGCCTTTCAGGTGCACGTCTCAGGGCATTTCATTGGGAAGATATTGGTATCTCCATTTCAGAGATGAGCGAAAGAGAGAAAAACCATGCCGACAAAGGCAGACTCCACTGAAACCACTCGCATGCCAGCCCAGCAGTCTATCCATTAAGCAGCCCCTGGCTGTAGAATCGTCACAGCAGAGAAAAAACAGCTACTGATATCTATTCTGTCGCAGGCTCTGAGGGACAGCTCAGCTACTGAAGACATCGCAGCTCGGAGCAGCCTTGGGTCTGGAGGAACACTGAAAGATGGTTGCATCCAGCGTCTCAGTCATCCTTGGGTGCATTGCCCCCCTCTCCGTGCCCGTTTCCAGCCTCTGGGACAGAGACTACCTTGAGAATTTTCGTTTTTTGCGGTGACCCCTCAGCTGGCCAGCAGCTTCTTTCTGGTGATGAGTCCCACACCCTGTCCCACCCGGCTCTGGAGTAAAAAGCTGCTTTTACTCACTGCTAGCGTCTCTTTCGGTGAGGGGCAGCTGGTGACAAGAAAGCAGGAATCCCGTAACCAGCCGGCTCACAGGGATGCCCAGCGCCCGGGGGGTGTCTAATCAGTAGTGAGGGAGATGGCTGGGCTGCAGGATGTGGGAGCAGGACCCCAACATTCAGTTCTGTGCTACTTGTCAGGTGCCTTGAGCACATATTTCAGGTTCCCCAGCCTTAACTCTATTTGCCATAAAAAAAAAAACGCAGTCGAGCAGCACTAATCTCCTGTACATCTGGGGCAAATGGTTTCACTCATTAATCTGGCTACAGGACTAGCAGAATCTCATGGAAAGCATTAATCACAACTTTGCCAATTTTTTCCATACACTCACAGTAAACAGCCTGATTATTTTATTTTTTTGTGAGCTCCTCTATGTCAGGAGACATAACACACTGCACAATTTCAAATCTTTGCCATCACAGAGAGGGTATTCTCACCATATCCGAGCACTCAGCTGATTTTTTGCCTACAGCTTAAGTTAGATTGCAACTGTGTAATCAGTGTTTCATCAGGGCAAGCTGCCAGGGACAGAGAACATATCCCTAAAATACCTCTGTTCTGATAAAAGATTAAAAAAAAAAAACAAACCAACACAAACGAACAAACAAAAACCAAAACAAACCAACCACAAAAAAAAAAGGAAAAAAAAACCCACAAACTAACAAACTGTAGATCTAATCTAGAGAGATCTTGGCTCTCTGACAATGACCTCTTCCAGATGCAAGCACAGACGGATATGATACGACCTTCTGCATTCTAGGGACTGTCATTTCCACCGAGATGTTAATCAGATCCTCCCAAGCCAGTTCCCTCCATGGCCACACCAATGGTCGGTCAGATCAGGGGCTCATCCAAGTTTCATTAACTCTGGTTCCCTGCATTTTCATAACGAGCTTGCAGTGCCATCCATTCTTTTCAGCTTTGCCCTGCAACAACCAAGGGGATTAACCTGCTAACATGGTAAGGGCGAGTAGCTCTCACCAGCTCCAGTGCAAAACGCAGTCATGGACGTTTTCACTGCATCAGGTCCCAAAGGAACAGGCACAAAACCGGAGATCCTTTTTGCACCCCCGCCTTTTTTTTTTTTTTTAAGGTTGCTCTAAACCTACAGCTTTTGGGTCTCCAGGGATCATGACACTTTGTAGTACAATTAATTTTGTCCCGACCCTCCTGTGCCGAGGACAGTACTCCTGGAAAATTCCCTCGGGGTGTGACAGGAAGAAAGGTTATACTCATGTAGGAAGAAGAATTAATCTGTGCCTCTTCCTCCTTATTGTAATTCCCCCGAAGAGGTTCACTTTTCCTAGAAGCTGAGTAGCCTCTGGTCCACCTGACATCAGTGGGACCAGGGATGCTTGGCCTTTCCCAGATGCTGCCCCCACAGCACATGTTAACTTCCTCTGCTCAACATGCCTTTCTCCCAGAAATAACCTCTCTGGTCTCAGCAGCTGAACTGGAGCGCATCCTCTGGCTACGATCAAAACCTGAATCAGCCACTTGCTTCTGTCCTCAGCCCATTACCTTCCTCCTGGGATTTTGTAGGGTTGATGGGTTACACCCATCACAGAACAGCCAAGTCCTGCATCTCATACCTGCAAACACTCTTCGTGCTTCACTTCTGCCAACAGCAAAGCTGAGCACGGAAATGTTTTTCCTATGGGCACAAAAAAACCCACCTCTAGTGTTTTCCAGCTTGCAGCCACACAGGAGCTATAGGGCAGAGCTGACCATGCAGGGCAGCAGCACAGTGCATGCCCAAGCAGCAGACAGTCGTGTACATTTTGGTGTACATTGCTCTTACTGACCTGTGGGCCACCAGAGCCTTGCTGGCTTCACCAGGAGCAGAGCCAGCCCCATGCATTTTGGGTGACAGCAGACACAGATGCAAGTCCTACACAGCAGCAGGAGGTTTAATGAAAACAAATTAAGCCACTTTTACTCTTCAGGCTACTACATTCACCTCCAGGCCTTTCTGCTTTCCTAATCTACTTCTAAGCATTTTCTTGTACACTGTGAGGATATAAACCCTCCACAGATTTCCAGTATCTTCCTGTGGTGAGCTATCGGCTATCGATCCGGTCCTTCTGTATGTTTATTACCAACAGCCAATCCCACCTGTATCTGAGCAAAGCAAAATGCCCAGACCTAGCAGAGGTTTCACTAGTCCCAGAACTTGCTCTCTTAAATCTTTTTCTCTAGAGAGGACCTCTGCCTGGCAAACAAGGAAAAGCTCATCAGCTGCAATAGCAAGATGGGAGTGGCACACAAGTTGTGAGGTAGCATGGGCATGTACCAGCTACAGCAAGAGCTGCGAGTTGATTAAGATGTTCCCATTCAGATCAGTTAATGTATCCACTGCAGTCTCATCTGTGGGGCCTGAAAAAGACAGATTGTGTTTCCACCCCAGATGATGAGCAATGGTGTTGGTGATATGCTGGTGTTGGCTTTCCACCACCCCTTTCATCTCCTGTGTCCACAGCTAGCAGGTCTTTGCTGTTTGGCATTCAGCCTTTAGATGTCTCCAAGTGCTCCTCAGTAAACATAGGAGAGCACATTGGTACTTGGTGACAGAGAAATCCTTTAGTATCAACATTTATTAACTTTAAAAAAGCTATGCCAAAAAACCCCACCACCACCACCAAAAAAAAAAAAAAAAAAACAACCCAACACAAAACACCCTACAATCACCTTTTTCATGACCTCCAGCTATGCCTAGGCTACATGACAAGATCTAGCCAGGCCACTCCTTTAAGACAGAGGGCCACTCAAGAGATATATATTCAATTGACTTCAAAGAACCTCAGCAACTTGCAAGGTATTTGTTTATAGAAATAATCACTCTCAGAAGCAAAGTGTACATGGCACTTTTTCTCCATGTCTCATTCGTTTTTACCTCTAACAATAAATCACTAAGGAGACCCAACAGGGAATGCCTTAGCATTGTACTCATCTACAAATATTTATTTGCTGTATAAACTCAGATTAACATTAATTTTCTCTGAAATAAAGACAGCTAGAAATAATTTGAGGAGATAAAACCAGTTTTCAGCATTCCTGACACTTCCCATTGTTAACAAACAGACAATCTTACAACAGTGAAGTCAGAAGAATAATTCTTCTCTTATGCTAGATCTGATTGACTAGACATGACAGATGGTGTTTTCAATACTTTTCATCTTTATGCCACTCTAAAAGAGGCCTCATCTAATGCAGCCCAGGCTATGTTTTGAGTCTTAACCTCTCAGATGAGCAAACCCTGTTTCATCAAGTTAATGGATCCTTACTTGATTCAGGAAAGCAATTTTCCTTAAAGTTATTCTAATCAAGTACTCGGAACACAAATTGTCCAGCTGATTGACTGACAGCAATAGGTAAATCTTTCTACTAAGGACCATATTTATTTTCAAAGAGGGAAAACAAGTGATGATGATGATGATTATTAGAGAACCATTTCTAGCCTGTATTCAGTGACTTCTCTAATATTGGCTTTTACTGCAGCCACAGAATTAAAGATAAAAGTTAGTACCAGCCTTCTTTTCAGTAGTTTTATTAAATAACAGGCAGGAAAGTAAAATTAGAGAGTGAGCAAGCACGAGTGAGATGACCTGCTATCTATTGATGCCCCCTCAATTAACTGCCCTATGGTAATAGCCCCTGACCCTAATCAACACAGACCCCTTCAAACACAGGCTCACTCCAACTTGTCTTCCTGCATCAGCCCCAAATTGAGGGCTGTCAGCCCAAGAAACTTTGCGACCAGGCTGGGAAGAAGTGACAAAGGATTACCCACCTTCTAAAAGAAAAGCTCTAAAGGAAAACCAGTGCCTTGAGGATGCTCCCTGCAAGTCCCGGTGTCTGGCAGAGCATCTGGGTCCACAAGCAAGAGTTTGGTGCTGCAGCTGCTCAGGGGCGCATGGCCAGCCCAGAGACAGGGATTATCATGCCTTGCTGCCTTAGCTCTTGGTTGACTCAAGTCACTCCAGACAGAAACCCTGCCAGCCGTGGGGCTCTCCAGACTGCTTGAAGAAGCAGGTGGGAAGCTCCAACCATTCCTGTCCTTTTCCACCTATTGCAAGGCTGGCCCAGCAATTGAGCTGGTGTAAGGGCAAAGATAAAAAGGAACCGTCCTAAGCCTGTGCAGAAAACCAGCCACAGAAGCAAGAACTAGGCCCGCAACTCCCAAATGATCATTCAGTCAGTACTTTTACTTCTCAGCACACATATTATCCCTTCGCACAGCCTCACGAGCAGGATTGGTAGCCCTGATGCCCCAGACATTCAATACTGAATTACCTCCTCCAAAAAATCCGACCCCCAGGAGCCTCAGCTGGAGTTTACAGGACAAGCAAAGTGAGCTACTTAACACAAGAAAATGTTCTTTGCCATTTTCTGAGCAGCTGAGCTGTTGCCCTAACAGCTCTACTGAAGTTATTGATGTCTCAAATGAAACGATCATTCTCAATGATTTTTATCTACCAGACACTAGATTTTTAGGGTTCAGTCAGGCGAAGTATTACATTGTAATATCAAGGCAAGCATCTTTAAAACAGTGATTATTCTGCAGCAATGATAAAGGTGCTGAGGAATATATTAACTCTTTAATTCATCAGAAGAATTATAAGGCAAGGATACGTTGCCAAGCTGATACAAGAAATAGAGAAACCTATATTCCCTCCCTCTTTATAATACAAATCAGTCCTTCAAACATTCTCCAGTTGTGCTCATAAGCCAAAAAAACCCAAACAAAAAAAAATGCAAAGATGTCAGGATTCCCTGTCTACTAAGAACTCACAGTATTTGCATTCAAGGGCAACATACATTGAGGGCAGCATAGCAAATACAACCAAGAGAGCTGCAGGACAACAAGAAACAGCCAGAGACCAAGCAGCTTTTATACATGTTGCAACTACACTCCCACAGCACTGCTGTGCTACCCACAAACCTGAGGAAAAACTACCAATCCATTTACCATAAGCCTGAGGCTTCTCCCCTGAGGAGCATTCCCAGGCAAACCCAAGCCCCACAGTGACACTACCCAAATAGACTACTGGGACATGGCGCCTTCTAAACTCACCATCACCACCCAAATACAGCTCAGCTGGGTCCACAGGCATATCTCATTAAATTAATTATCCCATAATTACTTGGCAAAGACTCAAACTTCATTAACTCACACTCTTCCTCATCTCAGTTTGAGTTCTTCCCACTTTTGATTCTGCAGATATTTTACCTTCCTATTTTGAAATCTTCTTAAGATACGGAGGGGTATGAAAGGTTTTATCTGTGTCTTGAAGCAGTGGCTGCAACTTTCTGCTTAGCTTAGACTGAGGCTGGGATTTGGGTGCACAGGAGGAACCTAGGCACAGGGGATGACATTTCAAAGGAAGATAGGGGACAGTCTCACAAGATCAGTCATTGTTACTGTGTTGGAGAACTCATTTTGAGGAAAAATCTTCTGATAGAATTTGATTTTTTTAAGACTTCTGGCCTCTGCTGGATTGGAGAGAGGACATAGTTGGCACCAGGCTTGGATACCAGGTTAAAAGTGTATGTTTGAATCAGAGGCTCCAGAATCAAAGTCAGAAAGCACAGCTGAGCTCAGGCTCAAGGATTAAAAGTTCCCAAGCTTTCTCAAATGTCTCTGTTTTGGGTGCTCTTGTGTGGCCTGTCACATTTGAAACACACAGCTGCTTCAGGAGAGGCAGCCTTTTAAAATAGTACTCTCCTCAAATGTTGTTAGAGGGTTGATTGCAGACACCTTTTGGCTCAGTGCAAGCACCACTGGAAATTGTTCAGACAGGGGATCAATAGAGGAGCATGACTTAAAAAACGCGTTACCTGTGGAGACAGCCTCCAGGGACAGCCTGAAACTGTCCCACAGCTAAACAATCCCAGAAAAAGCAGGCATCCGTCCCTGTTAATTACTGCTGGGAAGCAAGGCATCAGAGCCGTGAGAGGAAAAGACAACCTTGATTCTTACTAGGTCTCATCTGTCTCACCTTTTTTTTTAAAATAAGTAGCGTGTGGTGGACAGAACTTGTCCCTGGGCCTGATGCAAACCCCCATAAACTGGGTGAACATAAGCAAAATTCACTCCCATGCAGTTCCCCGTGTCTGGGAACAGCTGACTCCAGCTGCCTTGGAGAGAACCACAAAGAGGCTCTGCAGCTATCAGCTAAAGGTGCCCCAGTAGGTTTCTCATTGCATTTATTGAGTGGTGGGTCAGATCACCCCCACAGGTGTGTCTGCGATCAACGAACCCATGATTTGGTGGTTCTGACCAAGGGCTTACTCACGGTTAATCCAAACCAACCTGGTCCATGAAACTGGCTGGAAATCTCGTTAGAAGAGGCTTTGCAGAGAGATTTCTAGCACTTTTGCTTCCAGCATTGGCTGAAAATACAGCAAAAAGAGACTCCAGCCTCCTTGGAGTCAGATCTGGAGATGCGTGATTAATTCACAAAAAATAATAGTAGCTTGCTCATTTTCTGCCTTTTGCTTTTATCCCCCTGTGAACAGAAGTGTTTTTTTCTTAGGTTTATTTGTTTTTCAGAACTATTTGTCAAGTAGTTTCTGCAAACAATTTCAGGCACTTCGACAGCATTAGTGATCTGCAATATAAGCAGGCAAAACAGGACACATCGGTTATATCGTACACTACAGACTTTTTCACCTGAATGAACATACATCTTAGAAACAGGTTCACGGTGCACATTTGCACAACTCTCATTCTGAAGCTCTTTCATGGATTTTTTGGATGATTGCCCGAAACAACCCCCTCCCACAAACATTCCTCACACAACGTCCGTCTGCTTAAGCACTCCCAGCCAGGGAATGCGGAAAGAACGGGAATACAATCAAAGCACGTTACTTACGGAAATATTTGAAGCAAGTCTCAAAGAAACGCATCGGTGGAGTGTCCTCAGATGGAGGGATTTCCATGGATGAAGCAGTGAAGTGGTCAAAGACAAAAAAAAGAACAGTATGAACTGTTTATACTTCAGGATGTGTCTGAGGTGAATGCAGGGAATGAATGTAAGATCATTTCTTCTTGTACCCACAGCAGCACTTGTATACCATGGTGATGTACAGAGAACAAATGGCGAAATAAGCTCTTGGCCTCACAGTAACATTGTGCTGTTTGTTGTCCCTGAAGGTTTTCAGTTAATCTCCATCTGTGGTTTTGGCCAGAGAAATGTACTGGTGAACCTCCCCTCTCCAATTTCTGTATGCAAACTTAAAGCTTCTTGAGGATTCATTAACTCTTTAATTCATCAGTCACGTACTTCAGAGGAGTCTTCTGTATTTTCTGTACCACTCAGTCCTTTTACAAGTGCGGAGTTATTGGGGGGGTCTCTTTCAAACTTGCACATGCTCCAGAGCAGGGGTCCTGTAGAAACAACTGGTCCTACAGGGAGGATAGACAGCTGAAACAGAGATTGTGTTGTGCTAGCTTGGGCAGACCTGGTCTGTCCAAGCCCTAGAGCTTCCTCCTTTTTTCACATTCTGTATTGGGGAATGGAAAGTAACTCAAAGGATTTGGATGTATCAAGCCAAATTATCAAAAGTGATGAGTAATCAGAATTGATACCATATGTTTTCAAGAGTCCATACTCATCTTAATGCCTACCAAATGACTACCAAACACTTCTCAGGCACCTCCACTTTCTACACATGCAAAAATCACTTTGCCACTGAAATGCAGCTTGCAGTGAACTAGGAGCAAGCCAAGCAGGCAGAGCCTGGTAGACAAAATAACCTGGGTTCTTGAATTGCCCAAGAGAGGAAAAAAAGTTTTCAGTTTGTTCAGCCATGCCTGCGTAATCTGCTGTAAAACTGAAATTTGCTGCTCCCAATGGTTGATATGCTACAGAAGGACAGAGCCTAATACAGCTGCCCAGGTATCTATGCCCCCATCCCCAGAGCACCCAAGCATCTCAAAGGCACCAGCAGCTCCCTTGCAGTTCAGGCACAGGGCTCCAGACAATGCAATTTTTTCAGCTCCAGTGCTCAGATTGTTAAACCACCTGTGGCGTTTTAGTTGTCAAACAAGGTTGACTGAGGAGCATTGTACCAATTATTTTAGAGGAGATAAGCCTGGCATTCAGGATGCTTGTGATGGAATAACTCAGAGGATGAGATTAGATGCCATTAGCTCCCTTGAGATTAAGAGCCTGATTCTCCTTTCATGTGTTTTGGTGAGAAGCAGGAGAAGCTACCTTGTCTGTGGAGTTCAACCTGCAGTAAAATGGTTTGAAAAGAAAAATCACCTCCTTGGGCGTTGGCCGAACGCACAGCAGTAAGGACACTTTGGGCCCCAGACCTCAGTTCTGTTTTGATGCCCAGGGAACCAGGCTCATTTCCACGGTGAGGACCCTGCAAACCCTCAGTATCTGCGGAATTCCAGGTTCCCTGGTGTGGAGGCAGGAGCCTGAAAACCCCACAAGAAGCTTGCAGTTCCCATTGCTGCTCTTGGCAGGGAATCCCAGGCCTCTGGGGACTTCTAACTACCTCTGTTATAGGTAGTCTGCTCAAGCCACGTGAATTGCCCTTGAGACCTCCGTAATTAGTGTCAAAGCCACATACACTGGCTCATGGATATGGAGCCCTCCTCAGAGTCAGCAGATAGAGAAGATGAGGTGACTGCAAGGTCACCAAGGAAAGAAAGGAAGAGAAGCAGTACAACATGAGCGAAGCTCAAATTGCCATAAAAAATCATAGATAGAGACGTAAAAAGCTTTATAAAATATTCATTCTTCCTCAGAGTTCATGCACAGAAAGAAATCTGTCAAGAGAAATGTGCTCCAAGCAAATGCCACCTGGGAAATGCTGAGACAGTTCCCTGCCCAGAGTCCCCAGCACGTTAATGTGTCGGGTCAGTGAAAACAAGGCTGGACAATACTTCAGTTTATAAAAAGGTCAAGGCTATTTTCAGCCAGATGCACTTGGTATGCGGAGCAGCCCCAGCTCACCACATCTGTCTGCCCCTAATGCTCCATCCCTATGGGATTTTAGAAGAACTACTTTGACCAGAGTCAGTAAAAACAAATAAATCCGTGTTTTTAAAAAGGGCTATGTACGAAATTTGCGGTGCGCACATCCAGAATAAACAGGAGACTGTAGAAGAACTATGTCTACTGGTTGCCACGCAGAAATAAACCCTGGCCATGAATCACATGGGGCAACCAAGGAAGGAAGAAATTATCATAACTGAGACTGAAGAGAGGAGACCTCACTGAGACATTGCGGTGGGCATGAGGGTAAGACGGATTTAGCTACAAGCTTGCGCGGTGACTGTGAGGCTGAGGACACCACCTCTGGACTTGGTTGGAGGCAGCATGGCTACCAGATGTGTTCACGTCTTTCTGTTGTACCCCAGTGCTACCCTCAGCCAGGGAGACAAGCAGGAACCAGCTTGTCCCCATGCCAGTGAAGAAGCAGTGCTTCAGCGTGGAAAGCTGACACCCTGGAGCAAATACCTTCCTCAAGCCCCTCACACCACCAGGGTGAAGGATGGATCATTACTAATAAAACCAGAATGTTTTTGTTTCAAAACCATCTCAGGGAGTCAACAGCTACTGGAGCAAATGGCCTGTTTCATAAGAATTTAGCAGGGGAGTAATTTAATGGAGCTCAGATAAAAGGCAGTCACCTGGAACTCAGATTTAGAAGAAATTGCTTTTTTTCTGAATTACTGGTTCAGGGGTTAAATAGGGAATATTCATCTGACTGCACTTTTCTTGCACACTTTCCTTGATCAGTGCACTAATGAACTCCAAACCAGCTGGGAAAATGCTTTCAGTCCCTCCCTCCACCTCCCAAGAAGCAAGTTTTTTATTAAAAACTAATGAATGATTCTCTTTCTCAAAATTAGCATCTGCAAATTTAGAGGCAATTTCAATCCTGGAATAAATAGGAGCAATTCTCTTTGCAAAGCTTAGGAGTTTATCCTTCTCAAAAAATCCCGAAGGTCTCTTAAATTGACAGTCTTGTGAAGGTGGGTTTAACTTTAATTGAGTAATTGGTGTGGTTTGTTATCGTTGGTGAAAGCAAAGATTTCCTCTGCTGTACCTTGGCCAGACAAGGGTGCTTCCTTTGCACCTCAGTTCAACTGTCCTTGGGCTGAACTGTTACAAAAATTGCAGGCACCATACATCATCAAAATGCAGATGAATATGTATAGATCCAGACATTTTAGTATGCTGGCCTTGGAGGAGGCATCGTCCTGCCCAACAGCAGCTCACACACCAGGCTGAAGCTGTGGTGTAGCAGTCAAGGCTGCAGAAAACCAAGAGGAGCTGTAGGACCAGACCCATGGGTATAAGAGTGTAATTCCACTGATTTCAGTGGGTTGTCACCAGCAAGACGGTTCTGCATGCCAGGGATGCAGAGCTGGAGTAAAGTCCAGTTAAAAACCAAAACGTGCTGCAGGGAGTGAACAGATTTACTGTGGTGCTAAGCTGTTAGGCGGCTCGTACTGTCGTGCCTCACATTACTAGTCAAGTAGCTACAAGATCCAGTAGGAGGGGAGATGTAGCTGAGAGTAAATCTCAAGAATATACATTTTCTTCAAGCCCCTTGTAGGGATTTGGAATCAACTGCTAGTGAATGAGTAGCTAATATCTTTGCCGGCAGTTAGGACAATAAAACATGTGGATGTGCATATCTGTTTGTTTGATGTCTCACTACCAAGTAATTTCTATGTGCTTCACAAGGTTTCTTACTATGATTTCCTGACTCAAACCAAAGACAGAATTACTAGCTTTTTAAAATTGAGCTAGAAGCTAGGAAAAAATGGCCCTAGGGTTAATTTTATGTCCAGTGTTGACCTCTTCACTACCATTTAGCATCCAAGAGACAAACTCCCTGACTTTGCAGCTCTGCAAAAGCTCTTTCTAATTGAATCAAGCAGATTTAGACTATACAAACTGATTTTTTTTTTTTTGAGCAGGAAGTAGAGATTCAGTTAGACCAGTGAAAAAGTGGGCTTGCAGGGGTAATTCTGAGGATTGTATTTATGTAAGAAATGAGAGAGAGAATAAAGGTTTAAAATTATTCAAATATGTAATTTCAAAGATTATAGTTGTTATAGTTTAAAAAAATCTGCAAATACATAGTAAAACATCACATTTGAAATAAAACATGGCAAAAACTGAGTGAGGCCACGTTTTTCAATTTTTTAAAAATGCAAGCAGCTTGTTCTGCTTCAAGATAGGAAGATTTTCTACACCTCAGGCATTCTGGCAGGGTGGAAATACGCATATCTGAGTCTCTAAGAGCATTATATTCCCAGGTCTTCTAGAGTCAGAGACAACTGCATGTCAACCAAAGGCAACCACGTCAGGGCAGAACCATTACTTACAGTAACCAAATCCTGCTCTGTAGTCATGCTACTGAAGTAGTCAGTCCCTCGCTCTCTACAACAGATCCCAGCGATGCAGAGATTTGCCAGATGCTGGTCAGCCCCATTCATGCAGAACAGATGACTCTGACCATGCCACTAAAAGCTGTGGCAGATGCACTGGGTGGTTGCCTGAGGCAGCTGATATTGATGTACAAGCCAGCAAAGTGCAGCAGGTCTGCCCAAATGGCAGGATGGCCAAACACATCTTAGACAGCACAGTGAGCAGCTCCTCTTCTCCATTAGAGGCTGGACAGGTGGCCTGGAGAGGGGCAAGTCTGCATCGCTTAACACTTTGCTGTAGAACAAGTAACGAAGTGCTTTCTTGGGCAAAAGAGTTATTGAAGGCAACAGGCTCCCTACTTGCTCACAGGCTAAGGAAAGAGCTTTGGGACCACAGGCTTGGACTGCACAGCTGTATCTGACCAGCAAAAGCAGGCTATGCACGTGGTACCTTCTGCTCTTCCATATTTTTGGCTCTTGCCCCACCCCAACAGGCAACATGGGTGTAAGTCATTTTATATGTGATGAACCAAGGTGAGCCAAAAACGAGAAGGCAAAGGAAAGCCAAAACCAAGACAAAGGGTTGGCTTACACAGAGCACCAGAGCCAAGCACCTGGCCCAAAGAAGGATAGGACACAGAAGGTCACTGCTAGCACTGGGTTGTTCCTGAAACAAATGTTTTTTGGCTTCAGGGCACACAACAGAAGCTCACTTCATTGAACCTTCTGCTTCCAGCACGCAGTCCGAGAATGCTTGTCCTCCAAGTCACTCCAGAACCATTGTGATGAGCTACCACTATCAGCTGACAGATGGGTTTGCCTCTGTGTTCTTCAACACATGGATTGCCAATAATGCACAGACTCTCCACCCCTGGTCTTTTCCCTTCCCATCAGTTGTGGAAGTCTCTGTGCTCATTCTAGCCTTGATGGGTAAGGTAATCAGCCCTGGATTTCCACACTGGTGTCAAAATACAATTGCGCTGCCACACAGTAGCTCTCCAGAAGCCCACCTAAAATGAGCTATTGATTCCATTTGCGTCCCCAAGGAAAAAGCAAGCAGATAAAGCCAGGCCCATCTGTCACTGACTGCAGAGAAGATGACTTAAGAGCCCCTGGAGACACAGCTCTCTAGGACAAAGTAAAGCAGTTTGCTACAGCCATCCGACTATTGCTAAGTGAACTAAACTGACTAACCAACTTAAGAAGGTGCAGCCTGCTCCTGCCCCAGGAAATAGGTTATTCTGCAAACTGGAACAGGCCTAGAAACTAAGCTGTGGCCCAGCCCATCCCTGTTGGTTGTGTAGGAAGCTGTTTCTACATTAGGATCTGAACTTGCACTGATGTGAACTGCTTTAATGAGATGGGATCCAGACTGGCGAACATACAAGGCTCAACATTTAACTTGTCCATCACATTGCCATCTCTTGATAGGCTGGCATGGCTCTTCAAGAAAGGAACGGCTAACCTAAGCTGATTTATTGTCATCTTTCTACTCATTAAAAAAAAAAAAAAAAGGGACTAGAGATAGAAAGGCCAACTATAATGTAATGCATGTTACTGCCTTCAGCTACACTGCACTGAATCTGCCACCACCATTTCTCTCCTTTTGCTTGAAAATTGCAATGATAGCACTTTGCAACCAGCTTTCACGAGATTTTACAAAAGAGCAGTCAGATGGGAGAATGGTTTGAAAGATTACAGACAGAAAAACCCACAGGGCAGTGACTCCTATTTGAGGCAGGTCAGCCTCAGGACTTCAGCTCCAAGCATTTTCCGACACGCAGCCGTGCACGCAGAACAGCTGTCCCCTGTCAGGTGGAAGCAGCACAGTGCATGCAGCATTCAAACTGATTCATGGGTGGCGATCCTCAAATCAACTGCAAGCATAAATCCATCCACAGTTTCCAGAGAGACACATGTGGGACATGCTGTGACTGACCCAGGCTCCTTTAGGTGGACCTGGAAAACAGGACAAACAAAAGCTCCACCCTTGGAAGCAATGTGAGTGTGAGCTGCCACCACATTGCTTGCCTGAGACAGTGCAGCTTGGGAGCAGAGTCATGTGGAGCAGCAAGCATTTCCATGCCATTAGAGCCCTTGAAACTTCAGCACAGCGAGATCTCAACGATTTTTTTCAACTGTTTAAGCAACATTGTCAAGAGAACGGGAAAATAAAACTGGCTGCCCTATGTTTTTGATACCTCTTGAAAGCTTCAAACCCAGAGCTTTCCAGAGTGGCTCTTCTCTCTGCACCATGTGCTGGTCACTGTATCACGCTAAGGTACAAAGCCACTTCCCTGGTCTCCCTCACTTCTGCTACACCTGGTCACAGCTCAGGGCAGCCTGGGATTGAGGGGTGAGGACAAGGCACAGCAGAGGGAATCCAAATCTGTCACAGGAGCAAGTCCTCCATCCTCAAGTGAGATGATTCCTCTTCCAAACACCATGCACCCAGTGGCTGCGCCTCATACCACAGAATTTTCTCCCCATCGTTCTCCCTCTCCCCTCCCAAATTCCCGACACACATCCAGACAGAAAACACTCCACCACACTTTGAACACCACCCCAGCCAAGCTTTTCTTTTTCAGCTGCCTGACTGCCAGCCCCAGCATAGCAGGGCTGCCCATTTGTAGTACTCAGCACACTAATCCATTGACCTTCTATACATTTTAACGAATGGTCTATTTCCTACCACTGTAGCCTATTTTAAGTAATTTTCTACAAGGTCTGTTCATTCTTCTGCTTGCCTAAGGAAATATAAAAATTTACACCTATTGTAAAAGCATGAATAAAGGCTGATTGCAGAAAGTAAGGACAATAATGTGCCCATAATACTAACTAGCTCACTTGCACTGCATTTCTGTTTAAAGGAAGAATTGTCTGATCATCAACAGGGTGTTGATTTAGATTGCTGCTAAAATTACCACTGTGAAAATAAACCCACTTTTATTGCATTAGGACAGGGAACAGTTACATACAGTTTAAACTTCTATGCCTGTTACTGGCGGTGATCAGCCTCTTAATTATTGAGCCAAATAGGTAATGTGGTAGGACATGACATATTTGCACTTGGGATTTTTTTTTAAGAGGTTAAAATTCACAAAATAAAAATCAACAAAACCTTATTAAAATGGAAATCAGTGAAGCTGGTAACAGAATTAGGTAGACATTTTGTGTTGTTCTCAGATCAGGCATTTTAAAAAGGCAAATTGAGGAAAATACTTAAAATATTCACATTGTTACCAGTTATGTACAGACTTCTGGTGTCACTGGAGTCTTTTGGGTTTGGGGAATGCTTTTTGCACTGATATAGTGCGATTGACCCAATCTAACAGAGAGAAAGAACTACATTCCTTACTGAGGTGTGGTCACCTTCAGCAGTAGCCACATGCATTTTGATTGCTCTTTACACAGTTCTGTGGTGACCTGATACTTGAGATGCAGGACACAAGTTTTCTTTGGCAGCCACGCCACCCTTCTCATATTCATGTATTTCTAATCTCGATTATGTAATGGTTAATCACTAATAGCAAAGAAGTACCTCACAAGTGGATGCACAGAAGAAGGTTTTGTGCATTAGGCATGTGGTTTGCTGGGTAAACACTACCCCAAGAAATAAAATGGGAAGGAAACAAACAGATAGGTGTATGGATCTCCCCAGTGTCCAGATGCCATCACTTTGTGACAAGTGGAGAACATTTAAACTGGAAATTCATCTAGATGCATTCGTCCTTTGGTTTCACCATTCGCCCTTCAGGATCTATTCACTCAAACTACTCAACAAGGAGAACAAGATTGGCTCTGGGTGTTAGCAAATCATGTGATTTTGGGACAGTTTCTCATTCAGCCAAGGGGAGTGTGTTGGCAGCAGGGTTCCAGGGCAACCTGAAACATACCCGTTGGAATCACTTTTACGAATCATTTACAGAAAACGCATTTACAGATGAAAAGCACATTTAGCTGAAGAGCATTTCCTCAGTCAGAAGTCACTCCAATGCACTGATGAGGAAAGCTCTGGAAAGCACTCAGGATCCAGTTCTTTTCAGCACAGCTTCGTTATGAGATTTGCATAGACTGCTTTCCAGTTGGGCGATGCAGCCATCGAGGAGCACTGGTTTGACTGGCATTTCAAAATAGGTGAGATCATGTAGATTTAATGACTGATCAGAGAGACTTCTAAGATAACTCCCTTACCAAAGTAACAGAGCCACCAGCTGACAGACTATATGAAAGAGAGAAAATCCCATAATTCAGCCTATTTCAGTGCATAAGAGATGGCACATGGGGAAAACCAGGTTGTTAAGGTACCAAAGCAGCACTTTGGTTTCAATTCTCAGCTGTGTCTCATCTTCCTGTCATGATCTGAGGCAAATTACTTGACCTCCCACAGCTTCAGTGCCTCAGCTTTGAAATGGGGAAGATTCTGCTGCCCTGGTTACTTGGCTTTTAAAGAACTTCAATGATCATCTCTTTGTGGGGGTTCGCACAGTACCTAGCACGTGCTCTTTGTGGCCGTTTTGAGGGGGGAATCTCCGTCCTTTCTGTACTATTGTAAACACCACTAACTAATAGTCATTGGGAAATTTTCACTGTACCTATATAGTTCAAGAGGAGAGTTCTCATTCCCAGGCCACAGAAATGAGTAGGACAGACTGTGTTCTTCATGCCTTCATCAAAAGGACTTCAGGTGGCTCTCTAGGGGTTAAAGGTTTTCAGCCATCCTTCCAAGGCAGTTGCCTGTGGAGACTTCAGCCCAAACAAAAGAGCAAAGACCCTCCAGGTCTTTTGGGACTATAAGAAAAAGAAATCTTCCTTTGAATTGAGGAAATCTTTAGAGAAGGGACTTCAGACTTCCAGTGATAAAGGAAATGAAAAGCATCTGCACTGACAGCTCCAGTTAGGAGCAAAGAGGCACAAAGGGCTTTGAAAAACAACCAGCCTTTCATCTTCAATAGCAAGCTCAACAGCTCTGCGCCAGCTGCTCTGTAAACAGTATAGCAAGGGAAAGCAAATCATTGGCACCAAATGCATTAAACATGGCAGTGTCTTCAGGTGACATATTTTGCAAACTTCCCCCTTACAAGTTATGCCATTTCTTAAATCTAAAGGATTACCTATCGTATAGCAGCAGAATCAGTCTTCCAGGCTGCTTCATTACCCATGTTTCTTGCCAAGTTTCCCGAAATGCAGGCAGACAGTTTGGTTAAGGGAGCATCAAATGGGATGTCTGGTGACATGGGTTCATCGCCTGTCTCAGCTTCACACTTCCTGAGGGATCTTCAGCAAATCACTTTACCTTTGGGACAAGCTTTCCCCTGGAAAAGGAAAGGAACTGTTCTTTTATCTTAAAGCAGACAGTCCTTTATCACAAACATTTGCAACCTTTTACTGACTGTGGATCCATAAGAACTTTTTGAGGAGACAGGTAGACACTGCTTGGTGAACTAAAACCTTCTGATAACAGAGCGACTTTTCTCAGCTCTGGACCTCATAGGAACAGTGCAGGAGCACCCAAAACCATGCGTATCACAGGGTGAACTCATTTCAAAGTGGAAGCTCCCAAACAGCAAGTAAGGGAAATTTCAGCCTAAATGTGGTGTGGTTTAACTGAATCACCTCATGTGAACTATAAAGTACTATCAGCAAGGGGTTTAAAGAAAGTACTGACAACCTCCCTACAGTATTTTGGGTGCTGAAACATTTAAACACACTCAGCATCTATGTATGTGTATGGGGAGGGATTACATCCTCAGATCAACTCTGTTCTTGTGATATATTAACACTGAAGTGACATTTTCTCTAATTTCCAACTCTGTTTCTATTATGAAAACTATGTTAAAATAAAGAACAAGCGTAGTTAGCAACATCTGATCATCACTTGTTACACCTGTGGCAAGGCATGACGACACTCCCACCTTCCCATTTGCTCCTCGTGCAGAAATCTATTGGAATTCTCATCACTTAAACTTCCTAAACCTCATTTTGCTAAGAGAAGAATAAGAGTGCCAGACATTTCCAGAGTGCACCAAGGCTGAACAGTAAGATTATATAGATAATAGGTCCATAATGCTTAAAAAACACTACAGGTTCTTTAAGTAGCTGTCTGTCTTTGTGGGGAAGCAGCTGAAGAGTGTTCCTGCAACTGAGTTCCCCAGTTGACTATGGTAATTCAGAGTCACAACCAGCAGTGGACAAATCCCACTGAACACCTGACACTCACTGCTGCTGAGGCCTAAAAGGCCCCATTTGTGTAGGTGACAGCCCCTTCTCACCTGGCACGCGACAGTCCTGTGAAAGGCACCCAATAGTGCTCAGTGGAGAGTGTTTGGGGCTCTCATGTGCCCCTCGGTCTTTGCCAAGCTATCATCCGAAGATTTCCTCAACAGCAAACATCAACCAGCTCTGCCACATCTAGATGACTGGTTGCTGCTAGGCCAGACGCTTTCCCCTCCACCGAGCATGGATAGGTGGCTTCTCAGGAACTGCCTTCAGAAGAGCACAGCTGTCTCACTGTGCTAAAATAGGCACTTTAATTTGTTCTCCCCACTTTGACCAGTGAAATAGCATATGGGCTTCTGCTCTCTTCTTCAATTTGCTGTAAAGCAGCCTCAGGGTTTCAGGAGACAGCATTTGATGACTGCGCTTGTAATAAACCTGAACACACGTCCAGCTGGTACCTGCACACTCTCTAACCATTCCAGGATGGGGAACAGCAACACTACATCCCACATGTCCTCAGGGCTGTAACTCACATCTTCAGAGCAGGTAGCACTGGTGGCTGAACCCTAGGTACTGCACTGCAGAGAAATTATGCTGGCGAAGTCCTCTAGCAGCTTAGTTGCTATCAAATACCTGGGAGGCAGGGGCAGGCTTTGGTCCCACTCAGTATAGCCTTAAAAATCTGATCTTCTCCCCTCAAAATCAATTCATGAAGCAAGTATAGCCCACGGAAACCCAGTGTTTTACATACCCTGCTGTGGTGGGGCCTCATGACTCGAAGAGCTTCCTTCAGCCAGAGGCATGACACCTTCAAATGGGGACCACAGACTGTCTGGTAAAGAGCTAAGCTTGAAAAGCCCTTGGTGCTCCTTGGACCTGGTGGGATTTTCCTTTCTGTTTTAAGGAAACGGTATGAAGATGTGTCATCATGTGACTAGAGACAGCCACTACTTTAATGGTAAAGGCAGATCTCCTGCCTTAGTCTCAAAATCAACCTCCTTTCACTCTCTGGGAGCAGCAGCCCCTCAGGCAGGGACAGCCATAACGACACAAACATCCGTCCTCACCTCCTCTCTCACCTTGGTAGACCAGCATTATTACCCTGTTATTAAAAAAGGGAAATGGAGGCACCGAATAAGGTAGCAACCTGTCCACAGCTACTGAGGGCAGAGGGCAGCCAAAAGGCTCCACGAAGTGCTGATCTGCAGGCAGCATCTGTTTGCCCACAGCAGCCTCAGAAAGTCAAGCTCTGTGGCTGGGAGGGTGCTTTTTTGGATATCTATCCTATAGGAGGCCTGAAGAAGAGCAGGGTGAACAAAGCCTGATCCTCAGCAGGGTTAAGGACCCCTGCCAGAGCCCAGCTTCCCCAGGGACAGTCAGCAGGAGCAGGGTCACTCCCCATTGCCTTGGAGGCCACTTACCCCAGCCAGGCAGAAGAGGGGGACGTCTCTTCCCTGCTCCCCCAGGCCGGCCTGCTTCTCTCCACGGCACAACTGACCTCAATTCAAGCTGCTGACACTTTTGCTCGGGGTGTTTCAGAGCTTCGTTACTTGTGAATGCCTTTTTGTGTAGCGTCACTGGCATCAGCACAGCTTGTTCCTAGCCTGTTCCAGCTCCCCGATGACTGAGGTGACAGCCTCGAAACGAGGCATGGGCTCTGAGCAGGTCCTCAATGGGGTCAGGGAGAGGGAGCAAGCATCCTGGTGGATCTTCCTCCCTTTTCCAGCTTCCCCTCCCAGTGCTCCTCCATGCATGCAGCCTTCAATCGCTGCTCTCCGAGAGCTCAGTGCAGAGAGCTGCTTGCTTGGAAACACACATACAAATTTGTAAATCCCCAGCAGCAAGCTGAGTATTGACAAACTGCACGGCACTGAGAGAAAGGCAGCAGAAATGGCTGGGAGGCTTCTGGGATTGATCTGTGAGGAACAGATTAAAACAGACTAAACATCTATATCCTGACTAAGTAGTGGCCAGGCCCAGGGCAGGGAGCCAGCTGCACGCAACCAGGATGATAAACGCTGCAAGGGACAATCCAGTATACCTGCATTTACCATGAGAATCCTATAGTTAAGAAAAGGAGGTTGCTGCATAAACTGGCAGACAGGGACCAGTACCTGAATTGCTCATTGCTCTCTATACATCCAGCCTGTAGCTAACGTGAGGCTCAAGTTAGGGAAGAGAGCAAGGTATGTCCTGAATCAACTTTTCAGCACAGAGATGGGATGGCAAAGGGGTGAGAAAGAAAAACAAGAAAAACTGAAAAAGAACACCATTGCCAGGATGGTCAGGAGCCTGCTTCCAAGTACAGCCAAAGGCTCAGGGAAAAGTGCAGGAAGAGGGCAAGTGGCACATTCCCAAATGCTCCTCCAGTATCTGAGTTTGCAGCTCAGGTGCTTCTGCTCCAGGGGATATCAATGACAAAGACACCGCAGGAGGGAGACCAGAGCAGAGCAAAGTCTCCTGAGAGCTGAAAACCCACAAAAGAATGCCAGACAGGTGGAGATCCTCTGAGAGAACACTGCTCTCAGTGTATCATCATCATCTCAGCAGTATCATCTGTTCAAAAGGAAACAGCCACGACCTGGGTAACAGGCCTTTGTAGGCATCTCAGTATCTATGATATAGCCAATATAAGATACTGTTCTTAAAGATATTTCCTGTTTGAAATGATGTCAAATGAAGCTGCTAGACATGTTCTCCCAGTCCCACACAATGGGTAGAATTGCCCCCTAGTAAGCATGGCTGATACATGAGCCATTTTGCACAGTATCTGCTTTCTGCAGGGTCTCATCCAGGGCAGTGGCTCTGGCAAGCTGAGTTTACGTTTCGACAGGGCTGTTCTGCACCCGCACACCGACACATACGTAATCCAGCTCTGCTATGTATCTGTCAAACCCTCTCTGAATCTGCAGCCACAGCAGCACTCCCAGACTTCTATCTACAAATCAAACCTTCCTCACTGCCAGAATGAGAATTACTTTTTTCCAACAACAATAAACATCATTTATTGAACACTGAATACGGTTATCAATGTTGGCTAGCCCTGACTGCTCAGGAATAAAGACAAGGAGCTTTCACACACCCAAGTAGGAGGTCCAGCCCTGACTATTCTGTTGAGAGAAGACAAAGCTAAAAAGCATTCTCAGAAAACAACCACAATCAGCCAAGCTTGTTCTTGCTGTCAGAGGCTAAATTTTCCTATTTATGATGCACAAGATGAATGTCTTTTTCTATAGAGTGCAATATTTGAATTTCTCTGTTACAATTTCACAAGTAGCTTTCTGTGTCAATCAATGGAAAACTATTAAAAAACAGGCACTTCAAAATCAGAGCAAAATAATTCAGGCCAAAGCTCAAGAAAACAGTCTACATCGTTGCTACAATAAAAATCAGACTCCCATTGCAAAATATCTTATGCTTTTTGTTTTGCCCTAACAGTGTTAACAAATCTACGCAGTTGTCCTACTGGTAAGTATCTGGAGGGAAATGCAGCTAAGCAGGTACTCACCAAATCTGTTGTCACAGAACACGGGTGATGGGACACAGAAGTACCGGAAAGCAGCCCACAGTTAACCTTCTGAAGCAGCATAAATCTAAACAAGAAATTGATGTCTTCCTTATCCCCAAACAATGGAGGGAGAAGAGCATTCAGACAGTACAGCAGAGGCTGCAAAGTTTAGCCTTGAGTATTAGCAACAAAGCATCCTGACGCAGGCAGCCCCTTCAACAGATGTGAACCCCAGCAAACACTGAAGTGACAGACTCTGGTGTAAAGAGACACGTGAGGTCAGGCACAAGCCTGGGGATGACTGGGGCCTCAGGACTGTCCCCCCACTTTTGCCATCACAAGATTCTGCACAGAGAAGCCGGGTCACCAATACGAGTGGTGAAAAGCAACCGAATGGGTGGCAACTCAGACAAAACACAGGAATAAAGGACACTTTTCCCTGATGCCAGATGGGTGCTGAGTGACCTTCAAAATCAAACCAGAGCAGGGTAAAGGAATGGAGCCACATGACCAGGGTAGGATGGACAGATGGATCCCTGCTGCCAGTGTTGATGCTGCCTTGCCTTTCACTGGTTTTGCTTTGCTCTCCTCTCCCTATGACTATTACACAGGATCTAACTGCTTCCCAGTTTGCTTTCAACCCATTTCTTTTCCCACTCTAACATCCCCAGCTGCACAACTATGAGTGGGAAAAGGAAAACCACAAGGGACTGGGCCAGAGTCATGGTCACACACATTGCTGTGCTCTCATATTCCATGGGATGACTTTCCAGTGCATTAGAGGTGTTGCTGAGTTAGAGTTTTAGGACTGTAAGAGTCTTACACGCTCGATTTTATGGATGGAAAAACCATAGCCCATAGTGCCAAGGGAAAGAAATCTGGTCTTTTTCTCCAAGATGATCTTTCCTTATTACTTGAGTTGCCTATTGTTGTTTTTCACTTTCTTTACCACTGAACTTGTCCACCCTGCACCTGCACTGGACTGAGCAGACCCATCCTGAAGTCAATCACAGTGAGTCATCCAACTCAAAAGATAAAGGGTTAGACCCACATTAGAGGTCAGGCATGAGTAAATACTGCTCTGAAGGGTTTTGCATTTAGACACAGCTAAGTGTTTGTCTTACTGGAAAGCTGCTTTAATTCATTGTTTTCAGCTAAATAAACTCAAGGGCATAAGGAAGCCACTGACACACTGAAGTGCAGGAAATCTCCGGCACATAGCGGAGTGGCCAGCACACAAATGCACTGTAACTCATTCAAGTGCTGAGGCATTGTCAGCTGAAAATTACTATATCATTACACTTTATTATTTACAGGTCTTGAGTGCTCTAGCTGGGAAGACAACACATTTAATCTGATCATTTCTCACGGGTAAAGCCCAAGTTCTGGACCCAGACAACAGCCTTCGTGACAAGGGAAGACAAGAGTTTTATACCCTCCTCCATAAAACATCATGTAGGGGACAGAGACAAATGCCTTTCTCACGATTCACCCCCAGCCAAATCAGATCTCCTCAAACCAGAGAGCAGCTGGCAAAGCCAAATCAAGAGGGAGCTAAAGACAGCAGAGATCACCTTGCGTTGGAAGCTCCTTCCTGCCCCTCCTTCTGAGGGTGATCATCTCAGACTCTTGGGGGGGCCAAGCACCAGGTACGGTGTTAGCACCTCGCACTAGTCACCTCTGCCAAGGGATGGTGAGAAACCAGCCGTATCACATGCGCTCCACGGGGAGTGCAGAGGGTACCAAACATGAGCAGCCCTCTGAGGGAGCAGCAGGCATCATCTCATGTCTGACAGCAGAGCACTAGACAGCAGGAGATGTAACAGATTGATGTCAACAGTAAAACTCTGGGCAGAACAACCAGCAATGTAGTGATACCAAACAGCAGGTAAGCATCAAGGGTAATTCCAGCTACTGGGCCCCAATAGATAAAGTGCCTACGAACATCCTGCTCTGGCAATCAGGCTCCTGGGAGGCTGATTGCTGGCCCTCACAGGGATTTAATACAAAGCCACACAGTTTTATAAGCAGAGAACCTGGAGCTCATTGCAGGAACAGGCCTGAGTCTGCAGTGGGATTACAGGTTCCAGCAGCTGTAAACCAGACATGCACGCTGCATTCAAAGCACCACAGACATTAAAAGGAAAGTGGACTGCTATATTCTCAAGCAGGGGTTCATTAAAAAAAAAAAGTATTTCTGATTGTTATTTTTCCCAGATATAAATAAATTTATCTAGTCTCCATTCAGGAAGAGCAGGAAAATGCTGCCATGACTGGATTTCAGGAACAGACTTACCAGCTTTGTCCCTGACACCAAAGGGCATGTCAGAGATCATCCAGACACGAGCTGAACAAGCGGCTGCACTCTCCCACAACACCAGTTCAATCAGGCTCTTCCCCGGGTGACAGTCTGGGTTAATTGCAAGGGTCAACACCTGAGCTCAGAGCAGTAAACACTGCTCAGGGCAGCTTTCACTGACACTCTCCTGTGGCAGAGGAAATCTATTTCCTTTGCCTGAACACAAGAGATGAACTCCCACTAAGGCCAGCAGATTTCATAGTCAATGCATGTGACGGGCTGGACTGAGTAGGGAACAACCAGCCATGGGTGTTTGATTCCTGGATCTCTTCTTAGCAATGCCAGACACCAGCTGCTACACCTCAAAGCTCTGGGACCTTGTCCTTTACATGGTGGAGCAATGGAATTGGGTAAGCAGCAACGTCCAGATGTTGGAGAGCTCTGCTGAGCCTCAACAGTTGTTTCTACACACAGATCCATTACATACCTCTGCACCTCAAACCTCAGTGTCAGTCACGCCATGGGGATAGAAGCCACGTGCTAATAGAATAACTAGAAAAATGGAGCCTCAATCTCCACTTACACCTCTGTGCATCAAGCAAGAAAAATGCCAACAGAGTACTCCTCCAGGACCAGGCTGGGTTCAGAAACTGGAAAAGCTAGTGGCACACAGAAGGGAGCCGAGGAGGAATTGGCGTGGAGCAGATCCAAAGTGGCAGCCCAGGTCAGCATAGCTTCAACATACGATTCCAAACCAGCTGGTCGGGTGCCAGCTTCCTGATGCTGCTGAAAGCCTTGGGCCCTGTAGGGGTGAGGGAACAGGTAGTTCGGGGGCGATTCACAGGGAAGGAAATCCTTTCTTATAGCTGCCAGCCTGACCTACACGCTCAGGAACGTGTTGCTCAGATGATGTGGTCAAGAAAAGTGACTTTCTTTCCTTACAAGGGAGATCTGAATGCAGTTGAGTGTCTGAATGCAAACAGCTCCTTGTGGTCTTGAACTGTGAAGGATGGCACTAAGAAACTCAAAGTGACGCACAAAGAGCAGTTCAACCAACATTAGAGCAGGAGGAAAAACAAAGGAGACCAGAGCCTACTGGTTTCCCAAGGCAACCTGAACAAAGTCACAGCCCAGGGCTGTGCTTGTGTGACAGGCTGCATGTCGGGGAGTGGTGGTGACACTTGGCTGACATGGGCACCAGCTGTTCCCAACACTGGTTCGCAGAGGGAGGCAAACACAACTCCTGCCTGTGGTTCAGACCAGGGTCTCACCAGACCTTAGGGCCACTGGATGTCACTGGTCCCTTCCTGCTTGCCTGGGCCAAGCACACAGGGCCCTCCCACCAGGTAAGGGCTGATGAAGAACCAAGCATTTGCAGGTCTGTTGCTGAGAGAGAAATCCAGGCTAACCCTGGCTACCCTCCAAATGCAATGCTTGCCAGCAGGTGAAGATCTTCCTCCAGGAATACACTAATTGTCAGGAGATTTGTATTTCAAGGCAAATCAGAGCCCTTAATCATCTCCCCAGCTACACACAACCCAACTCTCACCTCCCAGCAGCCCTGAAGGCAGATGATCCAACCACCCTGAGCACCAGCCAGGGAGGAGAAGCAGCCAGGCTGGAAATTACTGCCCAGCTTTGCCTCTCCCCATGGGTCCCTGCACACCCACAAGAATGAGGGACAAGCACACTTAAAGTCCCCAGAACTAGGCACCAAAATTGTGATCTTTCCACTGTGGATGAGTCACTTCCAACTGGGTTATTAAGTTATTACATTGTATTATTATATTAACGTCATTGCCATTTTCAGGACAAGATAAACCTAATTTTAATCTGTTCTTAATTGAAAGCTTATCAAGAGACTGGCTCCTTTCCTATGCAGTGAGATGGCTTTTTTTTTTCTTCTCCTTTCCTTTCCCCTCTCCATACACTGCACTCTCTGTGCTGATGAAAAGAAACATCTCTATTCGTTAGAGAAAAAGCAACTTGGAGTCAATCAGGCCTGTTAACCTACAGCCTGGGCTGTTATCACAGATCAAACCTTTCCTAACAACAAAAAACTCTTGGGGGCTGTGGTTTGGTGGCTTGTTGCAGTGGTTTGGTTCACTGTTCATTTTTATGCTGGGGTACTTGACAGTTTCCATGAGAGGAAGTGAGAATATTAAAGATATTTAAGCAGCTCTGGGAGAAAGTTAAGTATATAATGCAAGGGGACTGCGTAGATTTTAATTACAGATTCCCCCAAAAATCCATAGAAACTCTGATTAAACTCCTAATTACTTTTAAAGAAGTGAATAAGCAGTCAATAAGATGAACAGCAGTCTTTCTCTTTCTTTCTTTCTCCCATGAGCAAGCTCCACACTGATAGCATGCTGCAGATGTATTATCACAGGCAAGCTCACAGGAGACCAAACATTTCTCTAAAGACTCCTTCGAAGGAACTTTTTGTGACATCTTCAATACCAAGGCTGGCCCTAAAATCAACCCGGTCACAGTGATTTACACCAGTAAAGGATGTGCCCGTTGACTCCAGCTGTGACTTCATTTTGGAAGATTACATTGGCTTTTCCAGTGGAGCTCTGCCTCCCCACAGAAGTGGTTTTGGCCTCCATGGGGCTGTGGCAGGGTGTTGCCCTCCTTGCCTAGCCCAGGTGACGCTCATGTACACGCAGGCCTTGTCCCAGTGGGCTGGAGCTGGTCCTCCTGGCTGTGTTTTACTTACAGCCTTCCCAAAAGTGTCACATCACCACACGGAGCAACTTCACTTATCCCCATCCTGTCAGAGCGCAGAGCTGACAGCAAACCTCTCCCGAGAGCCCTGGCCCAAGGTCATGGCTTGGCCACAGCTGAAGATGCGGGCATCTCTGTGCTAGATGGAGCACCAGCCCCTAGCATAGCGAAATACTCTGATTCCAAGGCAAGCTCTTACCAGGTGGGAAAAAGCTTCTCAGTCCCAGACCTGTAGGCCATGTCTCAGTCCCTCCAACGAGGCCCAGCCCTGCGACGTGCATGCACCCGATTGTCTACTCTCATCCTGAAAAACAAAAAAGGTTTCCCAGTGAGGCTTTTTCACGCCTGCTGCGCAAACATGCTGGATTTGCAAACAAATTTCTTTCTTCTGAGCTCAGCTGAAACCCACAGTAAACTACAACCCTTGGTCCTCACCCCCATGAGGATCACCACTCTCTTCCACAGCTGTCACTTAGCCAGAGCTTTGCTGGAGTTGTGCCAGAGCAAGACATCCCTGCTTGCTGTCTCCAAGCACAATAGTGCTATAACAGTAGAGATACCTCCCCTAAAGTAATCCAAAGTCTGCAGGTGGGACCCACTCTGAGCCGGTGTACAGCAGCAAGACACGCTGAGCAAGCAGTGATTGTTCCCAGGGCACAACCATGCCTCATCTTCTGTCTTCTCTTCCAGCCATTATTGTTTGTTTTGCTGCCACCAATGCCCATAACTTTAACTCTGCAAATAGCTTTCATTTCACTGTCTCAGAAGACAGAATGTGAGTGCTTCTAGGGGGTCAGCTGTGCCTGCATTGGAGGGCTCTCATTCTCCATCTGCAAATATCACCACACTCTGCTTCTCACCAGATTTTTCTACATTTTCCCCACAAAAAAGACTCACAGCTAGAAAAACCCTCCTCCTACACCACTTCCAGCAATTTTCTAGCTAAAGCAGAGGGCTGGGAAGCAGCCCCCCAGCTTTCAAGGGGTGGTAACCGCCCATCTGCCCCATCTCTGCCTGCAGTGCCAATGCAGTTTGTATTCCATGATTTGGCCTGAACTGTCTTCACTTTATCTAACTGCCCAGGTCCCACAGCTTTATCGCTCACAAAGCTTTCAGACTAGTCCCCAAATCTGAAGAAACCTTAACCACAGGATGCAGATGACCTCTGGTAAAACTGTTAGTTCGAGATTGCTAAAGCCATGTTGTGCACTGGGTATGGCACCTGACAACTGGGGGTTCTTTGCTGGGTGAGAACTCTCAAGGTTTTTGCCATAGAAATAATTTTGAAAGAGAAAACACAGCTAAAGTAGTAAGGCTATAGGACATAGAAAACCTGACTTGGGTTTCAGAAGAAAGATGCAGCGGGGTCTTCAAGGGGAGAAAAAAAAATTCCAAGAGGACACTTTTGTATCAAGAAGGGAAGGAGATTTTTGAGGTGCATTGGAGATGTCAGTTAATTCCTAGCCTTGAGGCAAGGGGGCAGGAGCAGAGAGAAAGAGGCTTGGAAAGGGAAGGAGGGAAGGAGTTTGTTCTGCAACCAAGGCTGGGTAATAAGGCATATGTGGCTTCCAGTGACAGTGTGAGAATTTACAGTATAATAAAGATATATATGGCCATTTGGAACAAGCTATTTCTAACATAAAACGACTCTGTATATTGATTGCCCGAGGAATTTGTACAGAACGTTATTTCCAGGCATATAACTGAGTATATTATTTACTCACCATAAAAGCTGGATAAATGGCCAGGCTCCAGGAGGGTGTGAGGCGATGGTAGTTGTTCACTGACAGATGAATGGAAGGAGGTTTGAGCGTGACAGAGAATGCCAGGATACTGGGACCTATACCACACAGCCAGCAGCTTCCACATGTCACTGCAATGTATAGATCAGGTGTATCTGCTTGCTTTTCAAAAAAGTGATGCCACATCAAGGCCCTCTTTGAGAAGGCAGGAGCCCAACAGATACGAAAAACGTGATTTCTCCTCTGGAGCAGCACTGAGACATGAGGAGTCTGAGGCCAACAAATCCAGAGAGCAGAAGGGTCTGAAGCAGAGCAGGCTCTTATACAGCAGCATATGAGAGTCACCTGAGGCCCCCAACCACGGGCACCCAGCTAGTTCTCACATCAGCCCCTTAATGGTGAGGGAGGGACAACAACGGCAGTTCAGCCTCTGCCTTGCTCACCACGAGTCCAGGGCCAGCCTGGCTTGAGGAAGGTCCCCTCAGCAGGTCTGAGAGCTACTGGCTCGTTTCCAGCTGGATGGAAGTGCCTGAATGGCATCCTATGGCGTTCAGAATGCTGACCCTTTCAGATCCCTGTTCCTCTTTCTAAGAGACACCATGGCATACTGGCGTCCAAAGGGAAAGGGCTCTGCAGGCTTCCTTGTCTCACAAGCAGACCATAAACCTCAAAGCATTTCCCAGGGTATGTGAAGGACACATCAGCTGGGAATTTCCTTTGAAAGCAATGAAGAGTTGAAGGAAGAAAGAGTCTGAAAATGAGGGGAGGAATAGAGGAATATCTTTCAGCCTCCCAGCAGATACACAAAGCAGTAGGGCCATCCCAGAGATGGGGAATTCCACAAGGTTTAGCAGCTCTACTGCAATTGTATTTAGACTGTTGATATTTTTGCCTCGACTTGTGAAACAGGTGAACAAACAACACAGTCATCTTGAGCACTCTCCTCCCCATCTCCTTGCCTTTCACACTCTATTGCCATGCCTTGTGTAGGCAACACTGAGTCCAGACTGAAATCCCCTAGGCAGGGACTGCATCATTTCCATATTGTTAAATATTCAGACTGTCCTAGCAGTTACATACAGAGACCTAAAGGACTAGCCAGACAGGTAAGGAGGTCTTGACTCATTACTTCAGCTTATCAGCAAGTTGCTCTAATAATGAAAATAAAAACTCATGTCTGTCGAGCTGTGAAGGGCTGTAAAACTAGCTTTACATTCAGCACACAGCCAAGCCACCATAGCAGCCAAGCATCGAAAGAGGCTGAATATTCCCGTACTCCTGCTGCCACCTAAAGGAAATTTCTCAAAAACGTTCTGAAATATTCTGGAGTAAATACATTCATGTTTCCAGGGTGGGCTTTTAGCTGAAGAAAGATGCATTTGGAACAAGGAATATTAGGAGCAGAATATGTCCACCTCCAGGAATCAGCTTCAGTGTCCTGGTAGATTTCCAGCATGGCCATGATTGCAAACAGGATCAGGGGGACTTCTGCCACCAGCACTACAAGGACTCCAGCTGGGACTGCCTTGATGGGTATGATCTAAGGCAGGGGTGTCAAACTCATTTTCACCGGGGGACACATCAGCCTGGCAGTTGCCTTCAAAGGGCCAAATGTAATTTTAGGACTGTATGTATATATACAGTATATTTATTTATACTGTATTTTTATATATTATATATAGTATTTATTTATACTGGTCTAAAGCTACAGAAGAGAGGCTTATAGAGAGCAGCAGTATCTTTCACTATATGAGCCAACCTAAATGGAAACGAAAACAGCTTTAGGGTCATAAAAATATCTCCTTCAAATAATTCAGGGCTCACCACAGAAATAACACCAGTCCTTGTTCAATGGCTTCTTTAAGTTCTTCAGTCTTCCTCAAGGCACCTGATTCCTATGTTTGAGTTCTCCCCGTTATTCAGAGGAAACCTCAATTCCTTTGGTGCTTTTTAAGAGCTGGTGACCAGGTCAGGCCAGCTTTAGAAACCTGCTACCATGTCCTGTTGGGGCCAGGTGTTCTTGTTGACACCTGCTTATGGATGGATTAATCCATTCCTTTTGCATTTGCTTGCCAGAATTGGGCGTACTCCAATGGTGCTGGTGGTAGCTGGGCAGAGGGGAGATTTCTAAAATGAAATGTTCCCATATTGTGCATAAAAGAGCAATAACTTTGTTCAAGTTTCTATGCTGAATAAATGCCCAACACCAGAAGTTCCGTACAGTCAGCACTAGTGAGCCCAGGGAAATATTAAATTGCCTTGTAAACTGGAAGCCAAGTGGAAGTATTACTTAAATGCCCAAAAAGTATAATTTGCTGCTGCAGATCAACAACTTGCCTTATTAAATAGACGGAACATTACTACACGAGTTAGGAAGTTGGCTTTGCAACTTTAACTATGGAGTTCACATTTTAATAACCTTTTGCTTCAGGGGTAAGAAAATGTAGCCTATTTAATTTAACATCACGTAAGTGCATAAGGACATGCATGGAAAAACGTGCATATGACATTTAGAGTGCTCAAGTACAGAAATTTCATTGACATATGTCAGAGGGTAGGACCACTCCCCATGAACGGGACAGTACCTCCCACTGAGGACACTGGTGAAACCTCTCCAATCCCAGATGATTAAATAGATGCTTCCAGACATCCCATGTGAAATTGCATGTTTGTCAAGAACAGGCAGCAGTGCATAAGCTTCAGTGCACAGTAGACCCAGATGTATCATTCCACAACGTGAACATCTAGCGAACTTATTACCTTTCCTGCATATTTACTTTTTGGGATGAGTGAACACTGTGTTGTCCTTGTTTCACAGCGATTTAAGCTGAAATGCATATGCATTAAGCAATTTGCCTGAGAGTATCATGTTACGATGTGTCATTTGATGGTAGCTGCTGTTTCCTGGTGTTATTCAGGAAGCCATTTGACTCCCAGCCTGTGACTAATGTCTTGCCTGAGCAGACTTGTCAGGAGATGTGATTTCTATATATGCTTTCTTTCTCCCTGCGTTCCACAGAAACTTTATCTACTCAATTTGGTCTAATCCTTTCTCTATTTACCCTCACTAGGGAATTTTAGCTTCTCTTGACAGTGGAAGCAGAAGCTGTCTAGGGCACTAGGCACAGATGAATATGACCTTTTAATTAAGTGTTCTGAAACTGCTGAGGAATGAAGGAATGGAAGACAATATGGATTATTTTGAAAAAGAGAATGAAATTTAAAACAAAAAAAAAAAAATCAAAAATATAATCTCCTTGTCTTGCTTTCCCTCCCAGACTGCACCTTATGTCCAGCCAGTATTGCTACGAATCTTCAAAACAGAGGTGTCCCAGGGACACTGGTGTTCTCTGCTCCAAGGCGCTGTGCAGCACTAACTCCACAGCAGCAGTTCTCATGACTGACGTCAGAGCATACTTGATATCAGAAGATGAAAACCAGCAGGGAAATCAGAATGATGGGATTTTATTTTACCATTTTATTCCCTAAATGCTCAAATTGGAAAGATTTTTTTTCCTCCACCGTGCAGGAGCATGTACTTGCTGCTTGCAATGGGTGGAATCAACATCTATCCTCAGCTGCCCTCAAGGTGTTGTCTACACAATACAACAATTCCCAGAGTCTTTAAGTATAGAGGCAGTCAGGTAACTCCCACTAAATATCTCTGCAACTATGACCACAGGTGTGGGACACCTCCCACCTACCTTCAGCCATCCAGAAGTGACCCCTGTAGTCCAACCTTCTTATTGAGATGGTGCCTCTAGTCACTGGAGGGAGACCGACTCTTCTGGCAGGCAGTTTGTGTGCCCATCTCCAACCCTCTCCTTAGAAGGAGCTGACGTCTTCTCAGGCCACATTTAGATGCAGGCAGAGAAGAGGATCCCTACCCCAGAAGATTCACAGGTTGTGTGCCAAAGTCCTGCTGAAACACAGGCTTGAGGAATCACTCAGAACACTCCCCACCTTTGGTTTTCTCTCTTCTGGCAAAACAAATAAATACATACATCAATAATCAAGCATAGAAATATCACACCCATGCCCCTACTCTGTGACAGGAGTATGCATTTCATATTCTAGCCATGCAAAATGTGGCCCTGAAGCCTTGAGTTAGCATTCTTCCCAGTCAATTGAAAATAATTTTGCTCGTAACATCTCATGAAACAGCATCTCTAATGCTTTACTCCATTCCACGCACTGTGTTCTTACCTACATCTATTAGTTTTTGTAATGGTATCTAGGAAAAAAGGCAAACGGGTTTGCTTGGCAAACTGTGGTTCTGCAAACAAAAGAATCTAGGAGTTCTCAGTGCCATTCTCTTCTCCAAAGCGAAAGTCCTCACTGCCTTTTTTTTTTCTTCTTTCCAGAACCATAACTACTGCACTACGATGCCTTTATGTTTTACTTGGTCCCATTCTCCTCCACTTTAATGCAAGCTTTGGTGTTTCAAAATTCCAGCAGCAAAGCAGGGCAATACTAGGCACAAGGCATGCTACACACATGCCAATGCTTGTAGAGCCTTAAAAGCACATCTGTAGCTTCTGCGCACCAGAAAGATGGAGTCATACTGGCATAGCGCTTTTACCATTAAAAAAAGACGTAATTGTTCCTCAAGATCTTTGCTTCCCTGAATAACCTCACAATATTTCAGCTAACTGGCCTTTCTTGTGTCTTCAAAGGAAAGTCATCCTGCTGGATCGCTTACCGTCATTATTGCCACAGATGAAAAGGTAAAACAGGAACTCGGGTGACAGGTTGGGGACATGGAGAAGACTTCATTTTACCTCAGCAAGGTGAAGGAAAAGGGATTTTTATTTTCACTCTATTAACATGGTGCTTGTAGAGTTGACAGTTGACAGTCCTGTGTCCATCTGAAGAATCTCTGCATTGCGTGTGGAGATATGCCAATGTATTGATCAGAGGAAACATTTTCTATCTGGGATTAGCAGAAAGTCCTCTGTGGTCTTGTCTTTTTAGCACAGCTTGCTGTGAAGAGCCTGCAGACAGCAGTGCGAGTAATACTGACCTGGATGACGGTCTCTGCCGTTTTCCCCACTGGCAGTGTCCCAGCCCACAGAGCCACCCCCAGCCTGCATGCCAATGCCCAACAATAGGATGAGGGCAACAGGCACAGAGTGAAGCACAGGAGGTTCCATCTAAATATGAGAAACTTCTTTACTTTGAAGGTGCCAGAGCCCTGGAACAGGCTGCCCAGAGAGGCTATGGAGCCTCCTCTGGAGACATTCAAACCCCACCTGGACACATTCCTGTGTGATCTGCTCTGGTGAACCTGCTTTGGCAGGTGGGTTGGACTGGTGATCTCTGGGGGTCCCTTCCAACCCCAACCATTCTGTGATTCTGTGATGCAGGGCTGTGGTTCGTAGGGGGTGATCTAACCAGTTCTGACATGGGCACAGCCTAAAGATTGGGATATAGGACGAAACTTTGCTTGGATTTGTTCCTGATGCTGGACTAAAGGAAGCTGCACACCTATGTTACCTTGCTTCACATGCTTACACAGCTGGAGATTGGTTACAGCTATCTAACACCAGTCTTGTATATATAATAAATGATACAAAATATAAAAGATACCAACAAAGCAGAACAGACTATCGTGAGAATTCACTCTTGCTTTGAGAGAGTCTGATCTCCAGAACAGCCCAGTGTCCTCTTCTATCCATTTCCATCAGTCACGAATTTTCTGAGTTCTTCTCAGTTTTAGTGCAATACTGGGATACCTTCAGATTTTTTTCTAACTTATACATTTAAGTTTTGAAAAGTATCCATGTACAGAGACTGGTGTTAATTTCCATATCCCTTAGAGCACACCGTCAAATCCACCCCTCTGCTTCCACTGAGCTGCCATTGGGGTCTCTGCAGATGTGAGCCCCAAAATGAGAGATAACAGCCCTATTAGGATGACCGGGGGACATCTCTCTTATCTGTATGTGAGAGGTACCTGCATGCCCAGCTCCACTGTGGTAAATGCCAAACAGGCCTAATAAAACACCAAGTTAGTATCTGAAATAACAGTAGGCCACAGAAAAGGAAAGGAACAGCACGGTCTAAGAGGGGCCTGTGGAGAGACAGAGACAGTTTGGGGAGCCGAGAAACACAGGCTCTCTCCCTGGACATTCTCTCACATGCAGAGGTCCACAGGCAGCTCTGTAAAATTACTGTTTCACCCACTGTGACCTCAGTGCTAATTACAGGAGACCAGACTAGGAGCAAAACCTAAGGCATTAGAGGCCAGTATGTTTAGGCCAGAAGGAAAAGAGGAGTACAAGTAATAAAGAGAATCATATTAAAGATATGAGCTACATAGCAAGGGGACTAGACGACCTATAAAACCAAGGTGAAGTAAGTTAGCAGGATTATTAAGGAACCAAAGAGAGATATTGAGTATCAGACTTACAGAGACGTTCCCAGGAAGCCTAATGCACTGTGGACAAGTCTGTACCAGACAGAAAGTAAATAAGACAATTACTCCAGTAAAAATGATAGGGGTGAACTGAAGTCAGTAGGTGATGAAATGAGGTAATTTACAAAGTGATTTTTTTCCATTCTGCCTCTTTGCAGGGAAGGGAGGACCCAATGCCATGACAGGGACTGTATCTCTGAGCGGGGGGTGGGGATAGATAGCATGCAGACAGCAACAAAGTGGTTCTGGAAAATATAGGGCATTCACCATCACCAGATACATGGTTAAAAGAGAAAACACACCTAACAGCTGTGTGGCAAATGAAGATAACAGCCAGAGAGCATCAGGTCTAAGGAAGCTATTTAAAAATATCTGGCAGTGCTAGCAAAGGAATGCAATGGAAGACATATTTTGATTAGTATTGGAATACTGCTACTGCATTAGCACAGTGCCAAGATACACAAGCGGGGTCAGGGGAACAGGCATGCAGATTCCCTGCCAACCCCAGCACTGTGAGACTAGTGCGGTTACCGATGAAGCCCCATTTCATCGGGCACTGCAGAGCTCCTGGGTGCAGGCAATCCATATACACACAGGAAGGCAGATCCAGAATCTGGAAATCTGCTTGTAACATAACCTTGAGGTAGCCTTGGACAAATAGGTAAAGTCTTCTCCTCCTGTGCTTTAGATACATGTGGCAGCCTTACAGCAGGACAACAAGAAGGCTCATGCCATAACCTCTGGTCAGAGCAGACACTGAAGATTCACTGTACTTGGTGCTTTCCACTCACAGCAAGAAACAAGATTCTGAAGGTGGGAGAGAAGAAACCAAGGCACAGCGTGTTACAGAGGCTTGGCCTCTTCCTTCGTATAAAAAGTCCATAGCAAAACCAGCAATTCTTTCTTGCAGCTCAGTAACAACTCCAGTCAAGCCAGCGCAATTACTAGAATTAAGGGTGAATCTGACCCATTTTACTAGATCTATTGTCTTCCACATTAGCACTCGAAAACCCATATTCTACGCTGCAAGTAAATTTGCAGGGAAAACAAAGTACAGAAAATAGCTATATTTCACTTCTTCCCTAAACTCAGAATGCTGGGTGGCAAGCAGCAAGCACTGGGGAATGATGATACTAAACCACCAGAGTATTTGCAAAGAAAAAGAACAGTCCCTTACCACCCCTGTTCTTACAAATGCTTCTGCATAGGGTAAGTCCTACTGAAGAACACCGCCCTCATAAAAGTGTCCAGAAAGGAAGAAGTGCAAATATTCTAAGGCCTGATCCTTCCTCCCCCCAACCCTGTACCATACCTTACCTCACATAATGGCTGTATTCCCACAGGCACACACACAAGATTTTTCCTTAGAAACAAGGCAGAATTGTTTTCCAGATCAATTCCTGAATGTCAGTAGTCCCATGCTTACTAAAAGCAGGGGCTGCACTTTCAGGTCTATATGATCAGTTAGGGAATAAATACCCAGTGCTGTCATGCCTGTTTGGTAGCTGGTTCTCTTCTCATGACCCACAGTTAGTCCTCAATTAGTCCTTAACAAGTCACTGGTGGCAGTGATTAATAAGGTGAATTGCCACTCAGGAGACCTAATTTCCCTCCTGCTTCTTCTCTTGTGTCTATATGGACAGTAAATTCTTTGTAGTAAGCACTGTGTGGAGTGTGTCCACCTATTTTCAGGTTTTGCACCTATTTCTACAGCCATGCTGCTCAGGCTCAGTTCTTCAGGACAAGTGAATGTTTTAAATTACGTCTCCCACAGGCATTAGCTCAAGGGACTGCGTGTGGCAAATTTACAACTCTTTCAATTTGTCTACAGGAAGATGAGGAACATGACTGCTTGTAAATAACAGGTTTGAGGATGTAAATCATCCCTCTGCTTCCATCCATCTGTCCCAGAGACTCCAAAGCTAAAAATGCACAGTCCATTACCATACAGCTTGTTATTCAGCCAAGTTTCAAATATTGTTAATATGCATCTTCATGTGTTGGTGACAGAGCAGGTCAGTCGGTTCAGGCCTGTGCTGTGCACAGCAGAGTGCTGGCTGGCAGAGGGCTTTCCCAGGTCCTGCACCTGCTCAGGACGACCGCCTCCGCTGAGCTGCTCCCCACAGCTCAAGGGCTCTGAACACGAAGGGAAGAGAAATTCAGTTTAAACCAAACCCAGTACAGGACTCAGAATGAAGTTATTGTCCTGCCTTTTCTTTTGAGCCCTCCAGGGACAGGACTTAGACAAAGCTCTTGAACTGGCACCACACGGCTGAGGGATCCAAAGCAAGGATCCAGCTGTACCACAAGTTTCCATCCGATCACAGACAAGCGCTTCCCCTTCACCCCTCTTCTATGGTGAAGGCTGTGCAACTTCTACCTCCTTCCCCGATGCGCTGAGGCTTGACGTATTGATTTGTGTCAGGAAGAGGGCAGAGCAGACACCACTGGAAGCGCAAAGCAGTGCCTAGCAGGCGCGGGTAACCAGCTGAGTGATGGGTGCTACAGGAATGCTTGCAAGTAAATAATAAATCTGTCTCGTCTCTGATGCATGTTGCACAGCAACTAATCCCTTCCCCTCCACACAGATGCTGCTGAAGTGTGGTGGCCGGCTACGTGCTCAGCGATGGCCTGCCCCTGAACACGGGATAGCAACGCGGGGCCCCACCGCACTATCTTGACATTGAAGAAAATTACAGTAGCTTTAAAGCTCTCAGACATTAAGGGACCATTACTCACTGTCTCCTCAGAGCTGATGTAGTCCTTGCCCTACGTGTTCTCCATTTAACAAATGTCACTGATTGTTTTACAACACGCTCCGCCGAGGAACAGAGGAATCTTTCAATTCAAATAGAGTTGCGATAGATTTAAACAGCTTTGTGCTTGTTTGGGAGCAAAGCGGTTCTGCAGGCTAAGGTCAGGGTAACAAGCCCTGAGAGAAACTGCCCTGCACAGCAGGACTTTCTGCTGGCAAACCCTGCCCGGCCCTCGCAGGTGGCTGCACAGCAGACCCAGCAGTAAGGCTAAGACATGTCCAACATGTCCAAGCAGTGAGTCTGTGGGAGGATTAGGGCCCACGTGCTCCAGCTCCTGCCCAGCTGAGCAGCACTAGACATGATGAGCTCTGGTTATTGCAGTCAGGCCCCCGCGGTGTGCAAGGCGGGAGGAGAGGCCAGCATGGAGCTGACAGGGAACTCTCCATGCAGGCAGCGTCAGCTCCACCACGCTGGTGTATCAGCTTCCACACAGTGGGAGATTCAGCTGACAGCAAATCACCATCATTTTACACAAATATGAATGTTTCCCCTGTGTTAACCCAGGAGATAATGTGAAAGTCGACAAACTCAGTGAATGGTAACCACAAACCTACATCCCAGTAATGTTGCAAAGGACGATTAATAATTGTACTCCTCTTAATACAGAGAAAATGCTATATCATAGCTAGGGGTTTTTTTAAGTCTGAACTCAACAAGGATAAAATGGCACAGCAAATCTACAGTATCATAAAAACTGCCATTCCCAGTGCACTATGGATTTAATGTCATTATCTAGAGATAGTATGTGCTCCTATTGTTCTGAAATCACCCATTCCTTGTCTATGGTTAATTACGCTATATTAAGGATGCTTTATAATTATTTCCCCCACATGGAAATCTTGTATGAAAATGAGAACATTTTGGTTTGGAATCAAAATTCTCAGTAGAAAATTGTTGGCTTTTGCAGGGGAGTGTTTGGTTGTTTGGGATTGGGATTTGGTTTTGGTTTGTTTGTTTTTCTTTTCCCTCAACTGCACAAAGCACTGTATTAAAAGTTTTGAGTTTGGGTTTTCTATGGAAAAATAACAGTTCTCTCAGTTTTTTTCAAGGAAAGCAGATGCCCTGCTTTTTGTTATGTCAAAACTAAAATTTCCTTCGCATTAGGTCTAACCATGCTGCACCAGTCTCACTGCTACTGCAGCTGGCCAATATCCAAAAGGACTCGGGATCACTGACAGACACTTTTTAATGCTCTGACACTGTGCTTTGCTCCAATACCCTGGGTTGTGCTCATCGGACAAGCTCTGTGGAGAGGGGGGTTGAATTTGCAGAATCAGACTCAGGGACAAAGGTACCCAATATTTTTGAACACATTCCCTTTGTCCTTCATGATTGTGCCAGAGGTAGTCTCGCTGTTCTCAGCATTGGTTTCTGGAAGCAGAGGGATTCTCTGCAACCACAGCTGGAACAGACTTTTTCACTTTTCACCCTAGGACCAAATAACCTTCCCCCGAGCCTTGTTAGAGCCATCCATTTGTGAAATGGTTGTGCAAAAGGGGCACAAAGTGCAGGACAAACTTGGATGCTATTCCAGCCTTAATGTAATAACAGAGGTGCTGCTCAGGAGCTATGTACTCTGTGTCCCTCAGTCCCTCCAGGATCCCAATTAATATGATTCCATTAACTTCAAAAGGTGTACTAAGTAGTAATGCTCTGGGCCATTAATTCCAACAACGTCAGCATGCTCTTGCTATGACATTTGCCTTAATTAGTGCTATAACCCATGACTTGACTGCAAGCTTCACAAGTAATAATTCATACACAAGTCCCCCATAAACAGAACTTTGCATGTGCTCTGCTAGAAACTGCAGAAAGTGGTACATGCTGAACGATGGCACAGGGGCACAAGATTTAAAATGTTGTAAAAGAAAAGAAAGGGGTTTAAAATGACGTTGCCAGAGTTACTGTAACTCTTTGAGCCTCAGTTACCCCCTAGGGGTCTGCTAGGCTCCAAAACTGACTGTTCATTATGTTCTTCAGAGATCCACCAAGAAGTAATAGACTGGAGGAAGTGTCTGTGGATGGCATTCATCTGTAGCAAGCTCTAGACATCTTGTAAAATCTTTACATGGGTTAAATTGAGCCAAAAAGGATTTGATCCCTTGAAAATGAGAAGCAAGGTCCTCATCCACCCTGAAAACAGCCCCTGAACTACTCAGACTATCTGTTGCCAGAAAACAATGTGAGATTTGTGGTTTTGCTGCTGCCTCAGTGGTAGCAAGGTTGTCCTTGGGGAGACAACCCTTAGGGGGTATTTGCAATTTAGAATGGGGCAAGTACACATACCCTGGGAGGACATATACCTGAAAAGAGAAAAACAGAAACAGCCCCGAATTTCCCATAACTTCTTAGTTTCTGCTGTAATTTCTAACAAAGTCTTATAGAAAGGAAATGGGGATAAATGGGACCCAAGAAGATCACTGTAAAGAGAAACAGGTGAAAACCACTGATGCACAGGGAAACAGCAGCTCAGGCCTGTCCAGCCACCAGGAACCCAAGTGCAGGGTCTTCTCACTCATGTCCTGCAGCAGCAGCAGCCAGAATGTTCATCGAACCAAAACAAAGCAACTTTCACAGGCCAAAGGATCAGGATACCTAACTTCATGTTAGGATCCCTTACATATCTGAGCTTAGTTCAATTTCTCCCCACACCTTCTAAAACTTGAGAAGTACGAAGTGCTGAAAACAGTCAGCGAAGCAAATGCCAGTCTAGGCTGTATTTTCTGAATGAGCCAACTGCAACTAACAGAAAGAACTGACGTGCCCTGTAACATCCAGGTTCTTGAGAAAGACACATTTTGGCCAGAAGTCTTCCAAGGTCAAGTATCTCAAGAACATGCAGTCTTACTAAAGGGCCAGCGAGGTATGCTGGAAAGGTATGAGCACAAGAGAACAATGATGCCAGTGGGTATGGGCCAAACAGTCATGCAGAAAGATGTAGGCTGGCTAAAGACAGAAAATGTAATCAAAGATGTCATCTCCTTCAAATATGGTCTATTTGGGATTGGTTCTAGAAAGCAATAGAGATTCAGATGCACGGTGTGTCTTCTAAATGTTATCTCTTTCTCCACCTAGACATGACAAACAGATGTTCCTGGTAACAATCCCTCTTGTAGCTAAATGAGATAACATGGATGGCTGAGAGATGCCAAAAATGTTGTTCCCAGACCACTCATTCCTTGTTTTTCCAGCTGAGACTGCCAAGAAGAGAGGCACTGACTGCCAGTTAGAATTTCTGAAGGCAACACTACTCCAGAAAGAATTCAGATGAGACCAAACCACTCATTTCTCCCAGGACTCCATTTTCATCAGCAGGAAACAAAATGTAATACAACCCTGTAGGCCTTTGACACCGAAGTCAGAGGATCTCAGTCTGATCTCTATTATGCTCACGTGAATCAAGGCCTGCTTGTGCCACAGAGTCAGTGACATTTCACCGCTGCGGTATTAATAAGGGCCCAGATATCACCTTCTGAAAGGAGATGGAAGGTGCCTTCCAATAATAATTCGCTGGTCTTTGCCTGACGTGTGTGACTTGGCCAATTGCTAAAAAAAGGAAGAAACAGTCCTGAGGTCATAGGGGAGACCTGTGCTGGTGCAGTAGCTGGAGCAGGTGTTCCCCACGCTAGACCAGTGCAAATTCACAAATGAGGAGGTTAACTGAGATAAGAAAACACATCAGTCCCCATCACCCACCTCCTTGCCACAGCACTTGGATTTCACACGTTACCAGCACAGTCTCCTGCCTTCCCTTCAGCTTCAGGACCTACAAACGACATGAGGGCAACCCAGCAACGCCTGGAGTCCTGGCCTGGCCAGCACTTTCCCGCCCATAGCTCACAATCCCAGCACACAAGCTTATCGCCCGCAGGGTGTTCAGACTGGGGCAGCATTCACCCCACCAGACTGACACCCTCCCCACACCTGCATCCTTCCTCTTCCCCACCAGGACTCTGAGCGCCTCAATGATTCTGGTCATTCTCCAGCTTTCTGCTAGAAGCAGATTGAGGAACAGCCCAGAAAAAAAAAAAAATACCTGTTTGAACCAAGCTGAATGTGGTGTTTTGATGGAGCACAATGGGGTTTGCAACCACCAAGGGATCAGTCATAAACATCCATTCCCACTAATGCAGTCACAAGCAGTTGCTCTTAGTAGATCTGAAAAGTAATACAAGACTTCAGCCACCAGCAGGTTAAATTAAAAATAAGCAAAAGATGTGGGCATAATCCAAATTATTGCTCCAGTCCCTATGTGTTCAGTGCTAGAAATAGCTCAGACTGAGGTTCAAGCCACAGGAGTTCCAGACAGCTCCCTGACCCCTCACACTTCAGGAAGGCTGAGAATGGCTTTTGTGGCATGGCTGTTACTGCCAAAAACTTTTTTCTCAGGGGCTGGTCCAAGTCTGTGGACTGTGCAGCCTGCGGGACCTAAAATCCACTACAAAACACCCTACCTCTCGTTCCAAGTGTGAGACCCTTTTCCCAGCATGGCAGGCCGTTTAGTGCCACTCATGCTTAAAGTAAAAAGGCTGTACAGGTTTTTTAAAGTTCTCCTTCTACTGTCTTCTGCTAGGAAGAGAAGAAAAGTCAAAGCAGGTGAGGAGCTGTTGGCTCAACTCATTTAATGTGGGACTAAAAGGCAGACAGGCACCTCAGCACCATCAAAGGGTCAGATCTCCAATGGCTGGTTAACAGAACCTGCAGGAAACCTCTATCCAACGTCACTAAGAGCTCCTGGTCAAAACCATCCATAAGCATCAAGAAATTCTGATGAGGGTGGCCCAAGTACACGGTTTTCCACATCACTCTGGAAACACCCTATCTGCTGAGAAGACAGTCACTAAACAGAAAGGCCACTTGTTTCAGATACACATAGGCAGCTCTGGAAGGTGTCAGCTGTCATATAAATTAGTCACTATAAAATGGAGAACTCAACACTGAAAAAAAAAAAAGGAGGAAATAATATGAGAGGCTTTTCTTGGTTCATGACTGGAACAGCTACTGTCATTTAAATTTTATTAGGAAAGATTAAAAGGAGCCTTGGAGTGAAGCTGCTGTGATGAAGTGGTCCCAGGGTCTCTATAACTGTGATTGGCACCATACTGATGTGTCAGCCTGACAAAGTTATGATAGTTATTACGCTGGCCCTAAACCAGTCCCTTTTAGCCTGAGGCAAAATAATAAAAAATGGGGAAGAAATCTCCAGAACACAGGAAAACTTAATTCAGTTGGGCACGGAGATAGACATTTACCTCAGTATTATTTTTTTGGAGGTGATGTGGAGTAGACAGTCAATACTGCCAAATCTGTATGTAGGTGACTCTTCTCACAGATGTCTCTGTAGTCTGGCCTGTAGGTGAGGCTTGGTGCACGGCCAGCCCATGCCTGCCTTACCCTGTGGAAAGGGGCCCTGGGACCAGGCAGGAGTGGGCTGAGAAGCTTCTCATCAGCTCTAGACAGTGCCTGCCCTGCTCATAGTGTTTCTGTCCCACCGCCCCAAACAGCACTGCAGGAGTCAGGCTTGGCACTCGCTGAGCGGACCCTCCAGTTTTATACCCATCTTCACTCTCGGCCAGAGGTAAGGAGGCAACAAAGGGGCCGTGGGCTGGTGCCACCACCCTGAACCGCTCTGGAGAGAGCTGTCACCTGAAAGTCACAAATGCCCGTCCCTGCATCACCAGCCCCCACATTGCAGCTGTAAAAATCTCCACTTCTACAGGCTGCTGCCTTTGATGTCTCTGCTGCCCTCAAAATACCTCGTGGTGCATTCAACCTCCTCACTGACCGCATTACACCAGACGTGCAAGCATTATCTCTGGCCCCAAGAGACACTGCCTGCCTAAGCACAGCCAACAAACAGAAGCGTAATGAGCCCTTCTCACCACCCCACAGCTGAAGGTGAGATCCCTTTTTAATAATAGGGTATTTTGGAGGATTTATAGGCTCTGCTTGTCTCAATACACAAATGACAGCATCAGTCAGAGCCAGACAGCAGAGGAGGAAAGCGATACACCTGCTAGGTGAGGGGAATGCTGATGTAAGGCACAGGCAGCAGGGGCTGTGACTGGCGGGAGCTGAGGCTTGTACCTGTACCTTCTCATTTGGTGGTAGAGGTGGTAGCTGGCAATAAATATGAAAGAAAAACTGCATTCTGCATCCCAAGCATGTCTGGCTTGTATTTTAGGACAGACTAAGCCCCTTTGGTTCATCCCTTCCTGTCTCAGGGACTCTGTACCTGCTTCTCACATAAAACTGCAGGACCTCACAAGCCAAAGAAGGGGCTTCCTCCAGGTCTGTTTGCACCCACAGCCCTTCACTGCTGCAGAGGTGGCAGACGCAGAGGGCAGATCGTTGCTAACTGAAACCCTTACGATGCCTCCACCAATTTAATGGCCAAACACACCAGGCAAAATCAATCTCTTTTCTTGTTCAGAGGCTGGAAAACCAAAGGGCCTCGAGCTGCAATAGCTGCTTTCTTTAAAGACACCTTGAGGAAGGAACAGCACTTTGAGGCAACCAAAGATAGGTGAGCAGATGATAATCCTGTACGGCAGTAAGAACATCCTGAACAACATTGCATATGAGCTCAGTCTGGAGCAGGAGGTTACCTGCCAATGGAGTGAACTGGCGATCCACAGTACATCTGCACTGGTCCAGCTCCCTTTCTGTCCCCACATATTGGAGGGGAGGAGCTGAAACACCAGCACCAGGAGATATTGTACAAGAACAGGGCAGGTGATGCTCTGAAAAGGGACACAAGGCTTGAGAGGCCGTTTGTTTTCATCCTGTTCGATCTGCAGAGGCAAAGCAGAAAGGGAGCCTTCCCATCCAGCAGGATCATTTTAATTTGGGTTCACACTGAGATAATTGTTTAATTTGAGCAGGTCAGGGGTTCTGTTTGCTCTGTGCTCACCTAGTTATTTAACAGATAATACCTAATACAGTTTGAAAGGAAACTTATGCTCATGTATTTTCAAAGATTTCCAGCAAGTCTCCTGGGCAATGCTCCCAGTTTAGAACTCATCTGGAAACTAGAGAAACCTATTGAGTTGGGAGTTTAATTGTCCTATTCCATTAGCTACTGTATGCATATGAACACTCTGCACAGTAAATCCTGTATTTTACTCCTGTGGCTGCTCTACTGAAGCAATTACTGGGTAGGAAAAGGGTTCCCAACCCACAGAAATTTTTACAACTTAAAAAAAAATCACCTTGTAGAATAAAACCAAGGCCTCTCAAATCCTTTCTGAAAAGAGATGCAGGTCCACCCCTGTGGCTGGGGTCTATCAACTGGGACAGGGTGAGACTCTTCAAGTCTAGCTTGACTTCTCAGAGGTCTCCTGCAAGCAGGCTACTGGGCATGCCACCATCTCTGCTGCTGGAACTTCTTTGCACTCAATAAATATCACAGCTTCAACCAGTGACTTGAACCCAGCTTTCTCAGGGCTAACAAATATTACTTTCCTACAAAGTGGAACAGTTTCAATAGGACAAGTTGATAAAAACCTGCCCCAAGATACCCATGGACCTGGTGCATGAAGTTGGAATCCATTCATCCAAGCTGAAACAGAGCACTCTCTCACAGCTCCTGCTGCCCAGAAAAGTGCTGCATCTCCCCACGCAATGCACCGTAATAGAGCCTGCAATCTGTTCTCTGTGTGTCCTGGGTCCAAGCAGAGTTTAACCAAAACTACCTCCCTTTTAAGAAGTATTTTCTGAGCAAAACTATTTCATCAAAATATTTCCAGTCTTTTCAAGTACAAAAGCTCAAACCCATTCATTGCATCGTGCATACTCTGCAATCTAGCAGATCAATAGGCAATCTTTGCCTTTGTCGCTAGCTGCAGTAAGAACCTTTGCTGCTGCCGACACTCCCTTCTTTCTGTGTGCTTTTAACAACAACACGTTTGCCTCCAGCTTCTCTTTGCTTCCATGCACCTTGCGGATGCAGTCATAAGCAAAGACAGCATCTCATTCATGGGGCAGACACAGCAGAACAAGAGCACTGAACATTCACTTCTCTTGCAGAAGGGAAAGCTGAAGTCTCTTCCCATTCTGCAGGGCAAAAAGACCCTCACTCTCGTTTGGTAACAGACTTGGTGGCATGCAGCCCCAGAAAGCCAGCCAGGAGCACAGAAGCATGTTATGAGCAATTGGGCAGACAAAACAAACTCCCAAATGGCACAGGACTGAGCATGTCCACTTGTGCTTTGCAAGCTGCAGCCTATTCATGCCTTCCACACCACCCTCCACAGGAGACCCTGCCCAGCACTCCCCTTGTAGACTTCAAGCACCCTGCCAGGCCCAGGCCCAGGCCCAGGATTTAGCTTTGCTGTCGGTGCCACTGCCTGGCCAGCCTGGGGACTGGTGTGTGCTCCACCAACCTCACATCTGCCTGCTGCAGCAGCGGTGTGCCAGATGTGCAGCCCAACCCGCAGAGCTCATTGTGAGTCATTTCTGCATCACGGACACACGGGAGTGGAATCCACCAGGCAGGAGAGACTCCTTTCTTCATGGACATCCACAATTTGATGGATAAGCCAGGCTTTGAAGATTATATTATACATGTTTTCCAGCCATTTATCACTCTTGGCTCTTATTGAACTAAGTTTTTACAGAAGGATACATCGGTTTCCCCATCAGCACATTCAAACACAAATAGATATAGTCACCAAGAACTCTCCCTCAGTTTCAAGAAAAAAACCAACCAACTACAAACAAACACAAACAAAACCAAAACCCCAACAAAACAAAACAACGAACAAATGAAAACAAACAAAACCACACACACACACACACAAAAACTCGACGAACACAAACCATCAGCATTTCCCAACATAAAGACCTCACAGTCACCACCAGATCTTGGGAAAGAGCTGCAGCAGTTTCTCCCTCTTCCTCCAGGGCTTTAGAGCTCATTACCCAACTAACAGATAAACAGGGTTTGCCTGTTAGGAGCTTTTTTGTAGGACAATCTATCTGCAATTCAAACAGTTTAGTACACAGCATGAACGCAACACAATTTATCTTAACTGGAAACAGCTCCAATCTGGCATTGTTTGCCTTAGAAAGCAGGTCTCCCTCCCAGGCTGACTCGAATTACACAAAGCTCTGTGTCACAGGAGCTGTGTAAAGGATGACGCTGAGCAGTTGCTACTCGAGGGGCAAAGCGAGGCAGACTGCCCTTCTGGAGGGCGGCTGGGAATATTACAGCCTATCCAGCTGAAGAGCCACAGGAGACAGCCACCAGTTTCAAGCAGTTCACTGGCTGGAAATTGCTATTCACACCAAGGTACAAACCAAGTTCTTCCTGCAGGTGAGAGCAGCAGCAAACTGCAACTCTGAGATAAGAAAAGTGTCTGGGAGTCCTCTCATCAGCCCAGGTTTATCATGATGAGCATCTGCAGCTTTGGATGATGGCTGAGCAAAAAAATAATCAACACCCATAAAATAGGCTGATCTCAGGCAGTTTGAGGCTTTTTTTCAGGCTTTTTTCTGTCAACTCTGAGTCCTTCCCTCTTCCAGGTCACACTAAATGTCTCGTTTTCCTCCCTAGAAATTGTAGTGATTTAAATAAACATCACTTTCTACAAAATGTGTCACTTTTTTTTTCCTAAGGCTGTCAGAACAAAACTTTCCCTGGAAAAGTTGTACCCTTCATTTTTGGCCCAAACGATTCACTGAACTCAGCCCAGATGCCCAAATAATTTCCTTCCACAAAACCGTTTTTTTTTCAGTGAATTAAGTATTCCTCAAAAGGCATTTTCTCCTCTGCTGATGACCTCTGCCATTTTCTTCTTTGATGCGGTAAGTAATAAAAGACCTCTAAGTGAGAACAAAACTCTCCTTTACCACTACATAAGCAATTCCGCTCCCAGCTGCTTTTTCATGTTAGATATAGGCTCCTCAGCCTCTCAGAGACATGAAGTTCCTCCAGAGTGGGGAAATGACTTGCCTATTGTGACATCGAGTCAACGGCAAGGCAAAAGAGATCTCTTGCATTGCAAGTCTCTATTTGAACCACAAAACACCCTTGAGAGGAAGAGATTTATCTCCACAGTTTCCTGATTTGCAACAGAAGAATCACCACAGGGGTTACTGCAAGCAATAATCATCATCTGAAGTATCAGAGTTGTGCCTAAAAGCACCAGATACAACACGAATTGCATTGTGTGAGATATCATTCCCACATCTGGTGAGAGACAGGTCTTGGAGCACAGGGCTTGCAGGCTGTGGAGGCTGCTGGCGGATGCGATGGCAGGTGTTGGTCCCTCCCAAATGCAAAGAGAGGCAGTGACTCCACGGCATTCATTCTGCACCCTCACAGCAGCAAATGGCAGCTTACCTAGGCCAGACCTTCTTCCTTGATGCACATTAGCCAAGAAACCACAATTCATTTGTGCAAATATCCCATTTCTCACCAGTTACTGTTGAGACTTCCCTCGTGTCCCCGCTCAATGCTGACTGCCTCTTCCCACGCAGAGTGGCAGTGATCAGAGTGCAGATGAGATTCCTTTTTGCTCCATTGGGTAAAAACCATGGAAAGCACTCAAGGCTGAACCTGCATGAACTGAGAGAACAAGGATGCAGTGCACCTTGCCTATTTCTAATGCCTAGAATGCTGTGAAATCTCAGCATGACTGCTAAATTGTGTTCCCCAGAAGCACAACTTCAGTCAATGCTTTGTAATGGCTGAGCGTGATGCCCTGCTCCTCAGAGGGCACCGAATTCAGGAGGCTGTTAAGTGCAAACAGAAAGACCTGTATTTAACACCTTCCCAGACTCTGTGGGCATGCCTGCGTAGACAGGCACAGGTCCACCAGTCCCAAGCCCCAGCCTGCCTGGCACAAGCCAAATCCTGCATGGAAATATAAGGCAGAGTTGGCGCAACGCTGCCTGCTCCTGCTCACACTTGGGCCAGTGTCCAAGTCCCTACCCAGCCCCCAGAACATGTCTGACAGGGATGGTGCGTGAGCACAGCACATGTCCCACCGCCTTCACTCAGGCACAGCACCCCTCCTGTGGCTTTTTGCAAGAAATCCATTTGTACCTTTTCTTTCCTGCTTTCTTATAATTAGCATTCTGCTGGACAGAGCAAGTCCAAGGAGTCCCGAGGACATGGGGACCGTGTGGCACGCACCGTGCAGCCACGCAAGCACTTGGCCATCAGCAGACAGAGCATTTTTCAGTAGCTGGCGTGCACCTGGTACCACACGGGTCTCTCTGTTCCTGAACTGACGTTTGAGAAACACGAGTCTTACGAAGGATAAAAGCCCATGTCACCAAGTGAGGAAAGGGAGGGGAGAACAAATCCAAACCACAACATACTGAGTGCTTTTTTGGCTGTTTGCCTTACTTCTGCAGGCAGCTGCCTGCTGGCAGCGAGGAGAGTTCCAGGCAGAGAAGACCTTGTTGCTCCGGCTGCTCCTGAGCCCCATTTTCACCCGGACTGTACTCACAGCACCAACCGTACTTTGAACGTTGCCTCCCAGCCACACGAAGGAGCCCAGGAGGTGGCGCCGGCCCCTCAGCCATCGCCGCTCTCCGCACCGGCGAAGCCGCGGGGTTGGGGTCGGGCGGCACCTGCGGGGCGCACAAATACGACGGAGGAAAAGCGTCCCTGTCCCCCGGGGCAGCGATTAGAATGAAACAGCCCCTTGCCGTGCCCGCAGGGGAACAGGAGCCGCGGTGGGAAGGGCCCCCGCGGGCGGCAGCAGCGGAACGGGCAGGGGCCGATGCTGCCCGGCACCCGGGGAGCTGCTGCGGCCCCTGCCCGCCCCTCCTCGCCGGCCTCCGGAGCCCCGGAGAGAGCGGCAGAGCCCCGGGGAGCCCTTCGGGCCGCCGCCGATCTCTCCGCGGGGCGGCCGCCTCCAGCCCAGCTTGGCCGGGGCAGAGCTCCCGGCCCGGGGACACAGGAGAAGGGGAAAGGGGAACGTACGAGGTCACCCCTGGGAGGGAAAACGCCAGTTTTGCTCTGGCAGCCTTCAGCAGGCAGGATTAACCCATGACCTGGGGAAACCAGGACATTGGTTGCCTATAGAATGAGTTTTCCAGCACCAGACAGGGCATTCCAGGGAACCAGGGGGTGAGGCAGCCTGCGGACACCCAGGCCTGGACCTGCAGCCAGGGGATGTTTATTTTTCCTTTGGATCAGGCTGCAGAGAAGTGCTCTCCCTGGCGCTATCCTCAGTCGTCACTGCCTTTAAATCTTTAAATTGCCGCTGAGCAATTGCCAAGCAGCTTCGGTGCCAGCCTGGTGCTTTCAGGCTGTGGCAGAAATTCTGTCCGGGAAGGTTTGACATGACAGCTGGGACTACGTGTTTGTGACAGACCTCGGGAAACGCAGGAGAAAATAGCCGCTTAAAAGAAAAAAAAACAGAAAACAAAACAAAGCAAAACAAAACAAAACAAACAAACAAACAAAAACCCCACAAAAAACACCAAACAAACAAACCAAAAAAAAAACCCAGCATAAAGTTTTTTGTTTGTTTTAGATAGCTGGTTCTTTGGAACTGTTTTTCTTTCAGGGCTGCTGTTGGAACTGGGGAAGGAAATAGTTCCATTCAGGAGTTGCTCTCATCTCACCCATATGTAGATGGACACATATAAATCAACAGTGGCAAAGAGCATCACAAGATGAACCGAAAGAGATCCCAAACACCACATTCTTCAAAGACAACAAAACACTGGGCAACTGCCTGGTCTGGCACCTGGTCTGAGTGCCAGGGCATGTTATCCCCACTGGAGGAGTGAGGCAGAGGAAGGTCCTTGAGAAGCAGGGCGGCAAAGCTCACAGGCGTCCATGTGGGACCTGAGAGGTAACCAAGCCCACCAGATACAGTACACATGCAGCTACCGCTTGGATGTTTGCACAACTGCTGTCAGGGTTCCCTCAGGGGAACCTCCCTCCCTTCTGTAGGAGATGTTTCAAAAAGCTGCACTTTATTTGTCTTTCTTTGCTTTTCTTTTTTCTATCCCTGCTAGAAATCTTTTTTCTATCCACACTGGCAATCATTAGAAGAGTGAAGTGCAGAAAGACCAACCAAACCACACCAGTCATTCAAAATAAGCTGAGAAAGGGAACTGCAGACATCGTTGTATATGTATCTAATCCTGTGGAAATTACTTTTCCATGCCTTGAAGAATGCCACTTGGATATTTGTAAATTCAAGTTGTCGTTTGGGTCACAGAGAAGTCAGTTGGAATTTTGCGATTAATTTAAATAATGGTCAGAATTTGAAATCTGTGTTACTACCTTGAGGCATTTAAAGCTGTTGTATAGGAAAAATGAAATTTATCAACCATTTCTCCCTTGCACTGAACAAGTTCCCTTCATTGAACAATTGCTGCACAACAGTTGTCTTCATCCTTTTGAAGTCGAGACCAGAATCTACAGCACCAAATGCTCTTTCTTAAGAGCTGCCTGTATCTCAGCTCACACACACAAAGGAGAGTTAACAGCAGGCCTTGCAGACACATAGTTTTATCTTAAAACAGCTCATACATCACCAGCTAATTCCTGGAAATTCAAAGCAGGCAGGTCTCAGACCCTGCTCACACGTGTTGCTTGTGATAAGAAACTGCATTTTTGTATTTGTGCATTTGTTTGTCAGTGTGACTGAACAGGTAAACTGGTTTACTGCTCAACATGGCCTGACCATCTCGTTTCCTCCCAGCCCAGCGCCAGCCAGCTGTACACCTGCCCCTCCAAAGGGTTATTTGGGCACTGCCGGTCACTAACAAACAGCTGTCACATTCTCGTCTGGGAGAGGCTGGGGATGAGTGAATTTTATGCTGGCCACACAGGGCCTCACAATTAAATGCTTAATTGTATCATACCCTGAAGCCTCAGATAAAGCCACTCGAGAAAGCAGTGCTCTAGTTTCCAGTTGGTTTCTTGTTCAAGAACTAGAAATGTTAAAAGCAGAAACAAGATTCTGGTCAGACAAATGTCTCTCTGCAAATTGCCAGAGATACACAATTAATACTAAACTGTTATTAAGCCTGCGTACAGCTTTACCAAGCAGACTATAAAATAATCTGAAATTGTGTCCTTGCCAAACTCATCAGGATGTGCCTTTTCAATACAAAGACACCAATTGTTTGAAATAGCTCCTAATGAGTCATTTTGGGCCACAGATAAATGCTTTCTGCCTCAAGGGCAGAACTCTCCTTTGTCATGTGCAACAATAGCAAGGATATAGCCCTGGTTTGCTTTTTATCTTCAATTTCGTGGTGTTGCCGTGTAAATCCAGACAGACCCAGGCCTGGGGTCCCATTTTGGCAGCGTGGCCCAGGATCAGAGTTCAGACGTTTCCGCACCAGCAGCACCTTCCAACACCACCAGATCCATCTCCTTCAGGACGAACTGGGAGTGACACTTGCTTGTTGCTGGGGTGGGTTAGTCAGCACAGCCTCACCTAATCCTACTCACCCACCCTTTATTTGTGACTCAAACATTTGCATTTTATGCTTTTTCTTTCCTCACGGACGGTAGTGCCGGAGGCTGGAAGACCATGCAGCTGGGTGGGTTATGCCCTGACAGGACTGTGAGCTTGGATATGTGACTGACTCAGGCCCAGATGGAAAAGGACTACCCGGTGTGGTTCTCGTGGCTTGTCTCCCTTCTGAGATGCTCTTTCTTTTTGCTTTGAAAGTGGCCACTTTAGGAAGACTGAGTCCCATTCCCTTTTGTCGGAAAGGATGGAGCAATGAAGTAAAATACTGTTGCATCGACTGGACCAACATAGAGCAGCTGCATGAAGAGTAGGGTAGGAGAGTCAGGCCCACTGGTTGTGAACACAGGACCTGCCACCCATTGCAGCTGCAGCACTGCTGCAGGGCTGCCCCCGGTAACATGGAGACAAGGGGAGACCAGGAGAGGGCACACAGGAGCCCCATTTCTCTTTTCACCGCTTGGGCAGCCCAAGCACACACCACCACGCAAGGTAAGCCAGATATTCCTCCAGCTTGACTTCAGCACAGTCGTGCTTTCAGAGGAGGTACCTGATGTGGCCCTTGCAGCTGAGGCTGAGGGACACAAGAGTTGTTTCCGCCTCCCCCAGTCCAAAGGAGTGAAATGGCTGTATACATTGCAAAGGTGCTTTTAATTTTTCCTCCCCAATGCAGTGGGAATGCAGAGGGAGGGAAATTCAGTGGCTTGCCCCACGAGACCAGGCTAAAAGCCAGGAGGGAGTAGTGATGTATTATCACATCCCCATACCAAGCTGCAGTTTACACAATCCTAAATACTCTATCCCATGGAAAGAGAGGAGGAAAGCTCTCGCTGTCATGGGGGGAAAGAAGCCTGGGGGACCAGGTGGCCTTGTTTTCACTGGAACTGTTTTGTGTGCCCGTGAGGGAGGGCTGTAGTAGCACAGCAAGCTGGCTGGGTGTTAAGTTGTATGGTTTTGTCACCTGAGCAGAGTCCAGCAGAGAAGAGTCCTGCTGCCGAGCCACTGCGCTACCTTGAACAGTCACTTCACTTTATTGTGAGATGGCCAAAATATTTCCCTCCCTGCCAAGCACCCTGCCACTATCCGTGTATGCTGGAAAGGTGTGAGAGGTGCCAAGGCAAGCAAACTTGAAATTACAGTTTTCATTTATCTTGGAAAACAAATTTACCATTTGTACAGCCCCTCCTCCTTGTCAAAGCAGTACAAGTAGAAGAAAACACAGCTGCCAGGCAGCCTCTCGCAGCTGAGCAGCGATATGAGGCAGAAGGTCTTTGTGTGGTGTGAGCTGCTGATAAGACCCAGGAGATTCACAAGCCACCGCAGCAGGGACCAGTTTGCAGTCTCCGTGCTTCCAGCAGCCGACGCACCTGCCTGGGGGTTGCTCTCAAGGTCCAAGAAAGCATTGGATCCATCCACCAGCACCTTCATACACATCCCACATACACGGGCTCTTTGCCAACCTCCCATCACAGAGCTGCTCCTGTTTAACAGCAGCAGAAGTTACCGGGCAGTGATCATTCCCCAGTACAGCCCAGACAATCTCACACATATGTTTGCTAGGTTTAGAGAGATCCGTGCAGCATAAGCACTTCTTGTTTCCAGAACAGAGGTCATTTGGATCAAAGGCTCTGATGTAACATGGGAGATGCTTTGGTTCACTCAGCTCAGAGCCTCTCTACAGAATTATAACTATAGCTGAGACATTATTACAATTTTAACAAGTTTCTCTCTCGGGGACGTCAATTATTCACCTGTGAGTAGCTGTCGTTTCATCACCAAGAGGGAGTCAAATGGAAAGTACAAAAGCAGGGATGGGTTCTGAGCTTTTAGCAGTCATTTTGTTTTACAAATTAACGGGGATAAAAAGTCCCCACTAAGCTTAGTACACTCCTTCCAGGTGGTACTTTCTAAAACGTACTAATTGTGGCAAAAACTTCTGAAATAGTTTAACCGTCTTGCATCCTTGGTTGAACACATCCACAGCCACTGCTCATCAGTATCCTTGACAAATACCATGTCCTGGTGAAGGCTACTAGGCAAAGTCCGACTTGTAAGGGGGAAAGGAGCTCAAATAAGGCACCAACAGAAGTGTAGCTGCCCATCTGCATGGAGTTTTCCCCACCTACATTCAGGTCACATTTGGCAAACGTTTTTCATGACCAGCATCTAAAAAAAAAAAAAAAGAATGTACGAAATGTTAGCTAACTGTTTCTATTGGTAACTATCACAAAAAATAAACAAAAACAAACAAAACCCTGCTATGAGTTATCGTGCCACACAAGAGTGGAAGTTGTTCCACGTTGTGGCTGGAGGGGATCGTAAAACACATGAACCTTTCCATAGAGTTGCTGAAGGACAGCTAATTCCAAAATAGTTTGTCTGCCCCTGAAGATCTGAGTGGCCCATTACCTTGTGCTGCCTCTGTTGTGCCCTTGTTTTTCCAGCAAAATCAGAAACTGGCACGAAACCTGACTTTATTTGAAGTGAGAATCTCAACTGGACACTGGCCTTTAACACAGCCTTGACTTTTAGGAACATTTCATAGTGGGAGATGTTTTAATACTGCGGTAAACACTTGGATCGAAGTTCTGGTGAAAGCCTAGATCTTTTCATAAATGGTCAATGTGCAGAGATTCAGGTGTAAAAAGGAAATTGGTTAAGGGACCAGTTGGTATTTCAGGCTGCAATCAGCTCCCATGTCTCTATGGGAGCTGTATATGCAGATGTCCACGAGTATTTATTCCAAAAATTGTGGCAATGAAAAGGGGCAGGAAAAAGCGGGGGGTTGCAGAGTTTATTGGAAACTCAGTACATTGAGGATCTTAGAAAAGGTGCACCCAATTAGGTGAGCTCAAGTTTAATTCAGCTGGTTGCTAAGACGGCGTCATTGTGCAACAGTTTTGCAAGAGCATCGAAACTGGTAGAACAAGGTACACAGCATGTGGAAGTGAAACTAAAGAGATTAAAGAACAGTTTGGGTTGTTGTTGGGTCTTCTTTAATTACTTTTTTTAAGACACTCCACTTTTCTTTAAACTTTAAATAACAGCATGAAGAAGGCTTAATCTCTTAGAGTGAGCAAATAATGCTCTGTCATGTGTAAGGACACTTATAAGAACAAGACAGGCATGAATTTTCAGAGACAGATGAAGTTACACAGAAAAGACAGCATATGGGAGATGAGAGATGGAGAACAGGTTCTGTAACAAGGGCCCCTGTTCAAAGCAAGTCAAGAGAGGTCTCAGCAACTAACTCACCGGGTATGTGTTGTACATCAACAAAGCCTTCTCTGTTCAATGAAAGGTTCCTTCATCTTTGCCTCTAACCTCCATTCCTTCCTCACCACAGCAGAGAGATTTGCTTTTCAGAGAAGAAAAATCTGAGAGCACACTCATTTCTTCTATGGATTCAGAAAACCACAGAAACATCTAGAGCCTAGGCCCTCGCTGTTCCTGGCAGGCCAGACCCCGTTTAAAACCCCGTTTAAAGTTGGTATCTCTGTTTGGGAGCTGAACAGTTCTTCCTGCTGACACAAACCCTGAGCTCTGAGTCTGCCCTTCAGGAGCTTTTCTCCAACGTAAGAATCTGCAAGCGGTGAAGTAAAAGCCACAGTGAGAGATTCTTTAGAGCTTTCCAGTAATTCAGCTTATTCCCATGCATGTAGCTGGTAAGCGAGGAGCTGCTGCCTGCAAATACCCAAGCCATCATGAATTATTCTTGCACAGGGGGACTGAGATCACTTGGACCATAAGTGGAGAATCTGTCACCACGGTTTCATTGAGCTGGGCAGAGTAATAGGTGAGACACATAGGTCTTCCAATCCCCTTGGCTGTGGATGACTATTCCTATCAAGTTTTAGGTCTAAACTGTGAAAGAAATTATCATTTCACACTTCTTCTGCTCATACATCTTCACCTTCTTTTTGTGTTTTCCTTACTTCCCCTAAAGCAGCAGAAATATGTATTTCAGCAAAATGCAAACATCCTTACTCAAAACTTCCGTTTTCCTCATTCTTCTTTTTACATCTCCTCACAAAACTAGTCTGAACTCCATATCTACTTAGACTGTCCTCAGCACCTTACATGGTTAGCTGAATGACCTCAAAAAGTGGTGAGAGGAGGAATTCACATGTACTGCAAGCATTTAGCCCAGGAACCATCATGAGTCAAGTCATCTCTTTCTTCCGCTGGGCTTCTTCGCTTCTGTGCAGCTTAGGTGTCCTCATCTCTTCCGTTTAAGAAGGGCTGAACAGTCTGCTTGGCTGTTCTCAGAAACCTTCCTGTAGAAATTCTAGAGAAAATAAGAAGTGCTGGCCAGAAATGATATGATTTTTGTGGGCCAAAATCTTGAGAACCAAAGCACACTGTTATCTGAGATGGTATGTTCTTATGTGGTTCCCCAGAAATCAGTCAAGAAAGACCCCACAAATAATTCTTCTTAGAAATACTATTTCTTTGTTCTTAAGATGATTCACTGTCCATTAGCACAGAAGTGACTTAACTAAAGTCTCTTAATCTGAAGAATGATTATCTACTGCCTTCCTCCAAAAAAACCTAACCAACCAACCAAACCAAAACACCAAAGCTCGTGCAATACAGCTGATCATATCATGTGCCTTGACAATGAGCTGTGCTCCACATGATGCTGATATCATGATTTCGATAAGCAGATGTTTTCAGTAGTCCATGCCTAGGCATCAATATAATTTTCAGAGACTACACGGAAAATAACATTGTTACTTACCAAGTGACTACAAAATGCATGGACATTATATCGAGTTTGATGCTTATAAACTAGAACTTCCTAAATGGCCATTACAGCATTAAGGGCAGGGATCTCGAGACGGAATTGCAGATAGATAGAAAACCCCAACTAAATGGCAATGCCAGTGTTAGTCATGGAATACGGTGGGGCCAGGGCTGCCCTGAAGAGACCACCTCAGCCTCTACACAGGCCCTGGGGCAGGGTTCAAGAAAAATAAGAGTAGGACGGAGCTCTTACAAAAATTGGAAGCTGCCAGGCAATGTAGTTACAGTTGGTAAGTGTACATAATCACCATTCCAGGACTTAGAGCCCCAAAGAGGTTTTCACTAGACACATTGTGCATGTACCAGGTGCCATGAAGAGAGAAGGGCCCAGGTGACCTGTGGGTGCCGTGGTCCTGAGCACTGCAGTAGTCAGAAGAGTAGAAAATTTTGAAGTTTCCAGCTGCATTTGGAAGATATTTTTGATTTATCAATGTAAGTGATACACAGATGTTCCTCAAATCCAAAACATACACAATAGCTCGATTATAATGTCACAATAAAATATATAATGTCACAACAAAATATTCTTCAAATGTATCTACTGCTTAGAGACACATGCACATACAAATGCTTTGAATCTCTGGATGTAAAGACAAAATAGCTGAAAGCAGCAAGACAGAACCAGATATGTTTCAGAATATTATTTTGAAAGAGGCACCCAGAGGTCATAGGAACAGTGGTCATAGGAACTTAACAGCAGTTGCTGATTTTATTCATTTTAGTTAAGTTGATATCACAGGAATAAAACTGTTTTTAAAGGAGAATAAAATAATTTTCAAATCAGGGTGTGAAAAAAAAAAATCCAAAATCAAAAAAAGACAAGCTGGTTTGTTTTTCTATTGCTAGAACACCCCCCTTATCCATGCTTCTAAATCTCAATGCAATCACCTTCTCGGTCCTGCCGTTTGAGAACACCCAGCAGCAGATCTGGAGGCTCAGCACTGCTGGGGGCACACAGGCCGAGCCCGAGGGGAGCAGATACCCCCGGCACCTCACAAACGAGATCAACAACGGGCCCAAGCGCTTGTCAGCTCACTTGCTGATGTGTGACACTTCACACGGGGAGGGGGAGTCAGATCACGTACGTTTGGGCTGGATACAGCACACAGAGCTTTTTTCCTTCACGCATTTGAGGTGCGTTACCTTTTTCCCCTTATCTCTGTGTGAACTCTGTTCCAGAATCTTATCTCCCGTCTTGATATTTAAAGGAAGCCTTTCCTGAATTATCACAGCTGTGCATTTGACAGAATATATCCATCTAGATCACATATTTGTTTATCCCAGATAGTGCCTGAGTGGCCGCTAATCACTCTGTACTACATGCTGTACAAAAGCTTAACCTAGACTCTTCCCATTCTAGAAAGATTTCAACCTGAAGATCAAATCCTAAAGATAGCACAGGCTTAGTTATGGTCCTGAGGCTCAGGAACCTGGAAATCTGCTTTACTCCCAGAGCTCTATTTAAGCACCTGTATACACAAGTGCAATTATATACAGGTACAGGTAGATTATACTCAGCATTTTTATCACTGAAGGAGTGGTTACAATCTGTCAGCACACACACTCTCCATGATTTAGACCCTGGCCTGGTCAGTGCTTCCACACGTCTGCTTGCTGCCATACAGCCTGAACGCCCTGTTATTCAGAAAAAACCAGCAGCTTCCTGGCTAGAATTAGAATTCAACGTTTGCCTAAAAGAAGGCTTTGATGCAAATGAACCACTGGGGACAGGGGAAGGCAAAAAGGGGACACTTTGGCTCAGGACACTGCATTATGAGCAGAGGGCTGCTCCTTAGTGCTGAGGTCACCTGGCGCTCCCATGGCCCTAGCAGACTTTGTCAGCAGCAGGTGCCAAGAACCAAGTACTCTGCTGGAGTTGCCACACAAAGAGCTTTGATCCATCAGAGAACTCAACACCCCGTCCCTTGAGAAAGTTTAAAGTATCTTACAGGAGTTATTACATAGCATCCTTCCTCAAGGTTGCTCATTAGCCCGTTTCTTCTCAGAGACCTGTTTGCCCATGGTTATTAACTTGAGCTTTTTCCTTTGGGTATAAACAAGAGAATGTTTTGCTTCTTAGGATACCAACTTTAGGAAGCTGGAAGACCAGCAAGTTGTTACCTGGTGCAGAGCGTGGACCAGCGCCACAGTTTGGGGTACAGAGTGGGATGCAGGGAAGCATCGGAAAGTAACATTTCCAATGTTTAATTTCTGCCTGGTAGAACCAATAAAGGTTCCTATGTGGGCGGTAGACACAGTTTTGGCCTCTTAATCTGTCTGGAGGTAAGCACGGGCTGACACTCACAGCACAGTTGAGAGAATAAGCTAGTCTAGTACCATCTATTGTAGACACTTACTGAGTGTGCATTTTCTAATGTCTGCACATTCAGGCTTACATGCAGGGTTCAGTCCTCACAGTTTAGACACAGAGCTCTGATTCAACCACTGCAATCTAGCAAAGGAGACTTCTGTGCAAGACCAAGCAGATTTATCTCATCAGAATTCATCCTACAGACATTTGCTACTGTTAGTTACAAAACTCTTCAGTAGTAAACTACTGGATGAAATTTGGACTCCTACCTGCAGTTCTTCAGGTCTTGAAATATAATTTCAAATGAGAAAGAAAGAAGACTGGGCAAACACCTTTTCTTCTCTAACACAGTATCACTTACCAATGGCATTTGGATATAATCTGTAACACACATTCAGCAGTACACTAGCACTGCCATAAACTTTTGGTGAGTTCTTACTAGGCTTTGTCTCAATGTAGACAAAAGCGACAAACGCTTAAGCCTTGCAGGCAGGGTGGGGAGTCCGTATTAGCTACAGTTTCACTGCTTTCTGTTTCTTTGCATGACCCTTCCACTAGTGTGACTACTGTAGGTAGAAAGTGGAATTCTTAACCAGTAAAACCAGAATCAGACACGGGAAAATGATAAATATTGCTTTATTAAATTACTTTTATACTCCTACAAAGAAATTTTCTGATTTCTCTTACAGAATTAAGTGAAGGAAAATCATTGCTGTCTCTGCAGTTACCTAAATTTAGATACAAAAAGGTTGTAAAAAGACCAGCCTATTCAAGTTACGTAAAAAAAGGCAGAGAATAGACGAGTTCCCTTAGGAATCTTGAGGCTCAGAAATATAAAGTCCTATAATACAATGAAATTAAGAATTCAGCAATGTGTTGAACAATTGTAAACTGTAACTGCACTAGTGGACCGCATTATTCAGCAGTTTCCTTAAAGGTACGAACTGTGAACTGAACAAAAAGTGGAGCTGCCACAGCAGACCTCATTTAGTTGTCCTCCCTTTCACTCCCTCCAAGTAAAAGTGGTGAGATCAGCGTTCAGCATTTAAATGATAGGAAGGAAACTTGCCTCCATAAATATCAGAAAATTCTCCATTCCATAACTACTTATATAAAGTAACTAGCTGTTACAAGTCAGTTTCAAGTAAAACAGGTGGTTGAGGCAAAAATAATCAAAATCAGATCATACACAATTTTACTGTAAATACAGTAATTTGAAAGATAAACACAACTATAGCACTGACAGGATATATCAATGCTGCTGTATTATAGACATGATGTGTCAGTAGAAAATTAGGATGTCTATTATCAAAATCGAGGACATTCATTCCAGTCTCTGGTAATCTAATCTTAGTGCAAAACAGATGCTAAGACATATTTAGCAAAAAAGGTGATACATTTAAGGCCAAAAATTTGTTCAGTCATCACTATCGCTTCCAGATTCACTCAGCTGCAAGTCATTTCCTAGAAGAGAGAGAGTCATCATATTAGTCATTTTCAAGGAAATACTTTCATTCTTTCAATATATTCCCTTTCCCAATTAAAGGTTTACAAAAAATAATACCAAACAGGTCAGGGAGGTTGGACTAGATGGTCTTTAAAGGTCCCTTCTAACCCAAACAATTCTATGGTAAGATAATAAATAGCTGTAGAACCAAACTCCCCAGTGACAGAACCTTAGAGAAATCACTTTTCTACAATTTTAAAATCTTGGCAAGGAATTCTTTAGCCACAAATGCATTTATTTAATATCACCAGATCACAAAAGACAACACCTAGCTATCTTTCCCACCCACATTTCCATGCATCATGAGTGAGAAAACTGCTGGTGAAGGCAGTTTTGTGGAAAACAAGTTCATTTATTTGAAACACAGCTGAATGCTACTCAGCTGTGCTTGAAAACAAAGTGGTGTCTCAATCAAGAAGAGCAGCTCTTTGATGTACCATTTAAAGATGTATCAGTGACCTACTATTTCAAACAGGTTTTGGAACAAGTGAACAAACAAAACATCAAAAGAAATTTCACACAGCACTTTAATTTGCTGGCTATATATATATATTTCAAAATCGGGAGGTAAGAAGAAAGACTACATTGTGCTTGCAGTGGATGTCCATAAGCTTAGGGGATGGGAGGGATAGTTACCTGTCATCATGGAAAGATTCTAACAAAAAATACAGCAGTTTGCTATACAGAATCTACATCGTATCTAGCAACTTTCCACACATTTTAATAATTTGTTCCAACTAGTATGCTTTTATTCACAGCTCCCTTTTCAAACAGCCATTAAGAATAAAAAAATAGGGGGGGAGATACACCTCAGGTTGTACAGAAATGGCCTAGAGAGCAAAGAAAAAAAAAGAAAAAAAGAAAAAAAAAAAAATCACTGAAACGGAGTGGGCACACTATTTTCACATGGCCTTTCCTCAGCTGCAGCACCCACCCTTCACAGATCACTTTTATAGGTGGGGGAAAAAGTAACCCCAAGAGGGTAAACCCAGCAAGGCACTGAGACTGGATCTTTCGTGAGCCGGCACGGTATTTCTGTCGGAACACAGAAGTCTTTAACACGGCTGCATTTAGCCCGCCTTTGCTCAAAACTGCCATATTCACTATTCTTGTCTTACATGAAGTGTCTTCTGTATTGTTGCAGAGAATCATGTACCACTTTCTAAGCTTTAGTGATGACACAATAGAAAACAATCTTTAAAGTACTACTGTAGACAATTCTTTTCCAGTCCTCCGTATAGAGACATTTACAACCATGTCATTTTAATAAAAGTTAAAAAGCAATTTTGAAAGAACAAAATCAAGTAATACGTCAATAATTATTCAGGACAATGTATTATCCCAAGAAGTAATATCTCAAGGTGTTAGTAAATTAAACCCATGCATTTATCACTCAGAGGAATACTTACAGTGCATTTTTAGAAATGTCAGACCTGTTGTGCACTACCTACTTTAGGAGGGGACTGGGAGTACAAATAAGAAGATAACCTTCCAAATAGTGATTCCGCAGCCTTTAAAAGTTATTTCAACATAGTTAATAGAAATTACACAAACCCTGTAACACCAGCCAAAAATACCAATGCTTGTGAAAGCCAGCAGATGGGAAAAGCAAGAACTCCAAGTTCCAGAGTCAGATATAATGCATTAGGATTTACTTCAGCGACATCTTTCTGCTCCATTTTTATAACCCTACCTGTAAAAAACACCTTCAGAGAGATGGCAAAACGTTATCAGATTGGAGTTGGTAGTTTTAAGATGATTTTGGTGCAAGAACGGGAAGTTCATTTAACTAGGACTCTGCAAAAACATCTAGACTCTGTTGTACTTATGAGGCAACAAAAAATTGGGGAAAACTGTTGAATTCTGTTTTCACAGTGCCAGCTGCTTATTAGCAACATGAATTGGGGAAATAGATTGTGCTGCAAATGACTACATTTCCTAAGCTTTTAAATCAGTGAGTATAATACATTCAATCAAATTCTTTCAAGTTATAGGGGATGGGGAAACTCACAGCAGCGAGCTGTTTCACAGACCTTCATGGTCACACCAACACCAAACTAATACATGGGAAAATTATTTCGTGACCAGCTGCTTGTACCAGCCCCAAGTATCAAAAGAAGCGAAGTTGTGCTGAATGCTATGTACATAACACAAGGCCCCAGAATAGCTAATCTCTGCTGGATTTTCTTTGGAAAGTTACTTTATTTAACATAACTCTAGTTTAAACAAAGTGTAGACATAAGGCAACATATGATCAAATATTTAAGAAAAACAGATTTTTTAGTGCCACCATTTACAAGCTTTGTTATAAGGCAAGTTGTGAGCCTATGTAATCAACTTGTGTTGGTATAAAGGGGAGGAAGCTGTATTTCGAGGGGCAGTCTTGAGCCCTGAATTCCTGAAGAGGTAGATCATGTATATCTGACAGAAGTATTTGATTACCATGCTCTAGACGCCACCTCCTGTGCTTTCCAAGTTCCACAAAACTCAGCTGTATGATTTCTACATGTAAGACGAAACTCTGCGCTCTCACCCTTCCCCCAGCCCTCCGCCTGCACACAGCAAGCCAAAGGAAAACTGCACTGATTACCCAGCATGGCCCTGATTCTACAGAGGTGCACAAAACTAGTCACGCACATAAGCGGTCAAACCTCAAAACAGGATTAGACAAGCAAACAGCTTGTGCTGACATCTGTCGATTCAATATTTCATTTTTCTAAAGCATTATTTGAGATGGAAGAAATGACTGTACAGGACCCCAGCTGAAAACTCTTGCCATTCAACCACTTGCTGTCCATTTAGTTTCTCCAGGTTTCACTCTCCTGCCAAATTCCCTCAGCAGGGGAGCTAGAGAAACACGTTCTCCTCAAATGTAACTTTTTTGATCTTTGTCTAGTTCAAGTGTACTTCAAGTGTTAACTGTACTGGACATTGTGGACAGAACCATTTAAAGCAATAAACAGATCTGTAACCAGAAGTAAACGGGATTAAGCTAAAGATCTAGGCAAGCTCAGTCAAGCCCAAGGCTTGATGCTACAGAGGTTCTACCTGTCAATGGGGTTCTCAAGCACCATTGAGCCACCAGCTTTCCCTGTAATTGTTTTGATATTGTCATGTTTTAAGCAGCATTTTCTCACTAGGACTGTTGGAACTGGTAGATTGGGCCACCTGTACTTGTATTTGTCAGTGGAAGCTTTGCCAGCTGGGATTCTGTCACTGGGGATAGAGCTTAATCTCTTTTTCATAACAGTTGTATTTAGAGCATGAAGAATGGGAAATCCCATTTGTAAATAAGGGTTGAAATAAATGGCACACTCGAAAGTTACACAAATTATAAACATGAAGACGTTGTTCTCTACAGTGATAGTAAAATGAAAGCAGCATTTAGTCCTTTGCACGCAAAGTCACAGGACTTTTCAGTCTGATCTTATCTATTAATGCAGTACATAAATAACCAGCACAGATATTTAATTAAGTATTCAAATACTAGCTACAAAAAACCTGTTCATGTTATATATTAAATACTGAAATAAAAGTAGATCTGCCAGACTCTAAAATTTCAGTGTAACGAGTTTACATATAAATGGTAAACCATAAAGATCTTAGGCTGCAAACCAGGATTGATGGGAACCTCTTCAAATCGGGAGCCTACAGCTAAGCACCCAATTAAAAGCATAATAATTTTTGAAGAGTCACCATGGCCGAACACTCACTTTTATGTCTGAAAACTCCTGCTATTTAGGTAGCAAACTTAAGATTCTCTACCTAGGGGGATTTTCTTTTCTGTCCAAACTTTCCACTTAGCACTCAACTCCAGGCTACACAGTAACCACTTATTGAAGAACATCACAGCTACTCTTCAAATTACATTTTAGTCGCCTAAATGGGTGAAATAAGATAGTATCACCTGAGAGCAAATTGGCTCCTTCCCTATATGCCAAGGACAGTTTTGCCATACTGTCCAGTGGAACAGTGCCATGAACAACAATAAGTGAAGTAGCTAAGAATACACCATCTCTTCTGTAACTCAAAGTATTGACAGTATACAATCCCATAGTTCTACCCGAGAAATTATAAGCACATGTTTTGGGAGTGCCCTGTTAATTCAAGTATTTTCAATGCAAAATTACTGCTCTCCAGTCCCAATGTATATACCCGGTAGGAAGCCAGAAGAGCTTAGGAAATATTTTCAACTGCATCAGCTTTAATTTAATATCTCTGGGGACCAAGAACCTTCCAGTCCAGTGTCTAATTCAAACCACTGCTGAACAATCAAACCCTAGCATCACTTCCCACAGTTTTAATTATAACCGAAACATACTTAAAAACAATATGGTTTCCTCTCAGAATCTTGATGTCTGGAACTGTGCACTAAGAAAAGAACAGCCTTTGTACTTACGTAGTGTATTCATCATATGACCACTGCTCTCTTGGGATCTGTTATGACTGGCATCTTTGTCAGGGACAGCCTGTTGTGGTATGGCAGACACAGTAGGCTGTGGCTGCAAATATGGCATTGACATAGGAAGGGAGGGCTTCATTTCCTCATCTTCAGAATCACTAGAACTATTTTCACTACTTGATGAAGAGGATGAAGAACTTTTCGAGTCAGATGAACTGTCAGAACTACTCAGTTGGTCCATGATGCTGGCTTCTGCTTTCAGCTCTGCAAACAGCGTGATTTGTTTTTCAGTTAACATTTGTCATAATTGAAAGAAGAAGAAAAAAAAAAAAGAAAAAAAATCAACAACAGAAATCAGGTACACACATTGTAGCAACAACAAGACCACCATCACCACCACACCCAAAAAACCCACCAAAACCCTCCAGAACAACGAAAAGGGCACAAGGAAGCATCCAGCCTGTCATGTGGTTTTCTTCTCTCATAGCTTGGGCACTTTCTCCCTTTCCAGCCAAGTATTAGAACAAGGGTGACTGTGAGCCCGAATGCTAAGCCCACATTCCACAGGCTACTGCATCCCACATAGCTTTTGATTTCTGCAGCTAACAAATCTTCTGTATTTTCCTTAGCATGCCTGAAGATGCCTTTCACTGACTAAAAACTGCAGTTTCAATGACACATATAAGTTTGATGTAAGATGTCTGCAGCTGCACCCAAAAAGCTTCCCAGCAGTTCAGCACTACAATCAACACACTTGTTTGGACTTTGTGACATTTTACTCAGAACCAAGTTAAGTTTGAGAACATCCAAAGGAACCACCTACAGTTTACTGTTATGAAGATTTCACCAAATCCTTGTTCTCTTTGTACATATGGGGGTGGGGGGGAGGAAATGTAGAACAAGAGGTAGACAAGAAATACTGGAAATTAACAGATCAAACTCACTCAACCACCTGCATTCTTGATGAAATAACTCACCTGACTACAATAATATTTAGGAAAGTATGACTGGATAGATTGTCCTGCGCAGTATGTGTTTTTATATATGTTAGCCAAAGTGCAGCATACAGAGGAATTTAAGTCTTGCAGAAAGGCTACACATGATAATTGTGCAAAATAGGGGTGCTGCTGAAGCAAGAAGTCTGAAACAGACCACTGAATCATGGTGGATGGAGGGTTTATACAGTGACTTGAGGAGTTACCCAGAATGCAGAAGTTCACCATTACACTAAATTTTAACTACCCAGACCTTTGTTAAGATGGCCTTACAAGCACCTGGAATATTTCAGAAACAGCTTTGATATAGCAGACATGAAAAGCATGGTGGAGAGTGGCTCATCTCACTTCAACCTGTTCTTCTGTGTTGGGTAAATCTGAAGACAAAAGTCACAAAGATGCAAAATGTCTCAGAGCTTAATCAAGAGAAGATGGAAAAGCAAAAGAATAAGTTTGAACACAAACTTCCATGAAGCCTTCCAATTCTGACTTACCAAAGGCCACTCTAAAGGACACGTGCTTAGGCCAGTCAGCCTTATCAAAGGTCAGTCTAAAGAAAAATGGTGTTCAGGAAAAATGGCACCTGCAATAGCACAGCTACGGCTGCAAGGACACACTGATCCAGTGCCAAGGAAGAACAGAAATTACAGTAAAAGACCATACTGGCTGACTTAAACGTAACGAAAGAGAAAGGGAAGGGAAAATTACAAAAAGGAAGGATCCTCCTGTTACTAAGGTTGTGTATAAAAGAACAACTTAAGGACAAAAAAGGAGCCAGAAAGGCTAAGGCAAAATTAGAATGCAGCTGGCCAAAATATCAAGATGTCATTTCAAAATTAATTCTAGAGAAGAAACGCCAACAAAAGAACTGATCTACTACACATCTGGAGCTGTAAGCTAACAAAGATACCACTCAAGTCCTATGCACTTAATTTCACTTCCTCCCTGCTGTCACTGATGTCTAATATGAGAAAAAATTAAGTGTAAGTCTTATAGTTAATACCAATAACAGATGAATAAGATCCCTGCCTTGAATTTTGAAGTAATTTAGTCTGACAGAATTTAAATTAAGTATTTCAAACAGCAAAGGAAGAGCTGTATATATACTGGACAACAAAGGTGAAGTGATTTTCCCCCACCTGAGTTAGTTAGTAACAAGTTCAAGGTATTGTACATAAGCAGGAATAGGAAGTTACACAACCACAGAATGATTGAGTAGGTGACACTTCTGAAGAATCTGTGAGTTTCTGTGGATCACTACGCACAGTTGTACCGCACCATGCTATTGTGGAAATGATAAGTGTTACACTGGGTTTGGTCTTTGTGTGAGATGAACGGTGCCTGCATGACAGTCTTCTTGCTCAACGCAGTACTGCTAAAACCTTAGCTGAACACTAAATGTGTTCAGGCACCGTACTTCAGGAAGGCTTTGAACTTGTTGGAAGATACCTAAAGGAGAGTGACAATGCATCAGGGATCTAGAAAACCTAATATCTAAGGAAATATGGAACCAACTGGCAACATTTGGCATAAATAATGGGAAAGCCATAGCAGCTTCTGAGTACACAAAGGACTGCTCAAAAGCAGCAGAGTAATTGGGTCTATACTTGCATGATAAATATGAAAACAGTAAGGGCTTACTGTAAGATTATTTATTAGTAAGAACCTGAATGGTAAGGTGAGCAAAGCCCTGGAATGGCTTGCCAAAGAAAACACAGGATCTGTCACTGGAAGGCTTTAAGAACAGGTTAAAAATCACAGTCAGAAATCTGACTTTAGGACAGAAGGATGGACTAGATGACTCTAAAGCGTCCCTAACATCCCTGTTTGTCAGTTATCCCATTTTCTTTAGTAGTACTCAAAATTGGGCTGGCTCTACACCAGAGTCTGATACATTTTAGCACTCACTTTGGTGGCTTGCAATATGTTTGACACCACCACTCCCTCCAGAACAGCAGACCACCAAGACAAAGTATCATGTTATTCTGTGTGCCTAAGTGCTCCTTCCTCTTTGCAACCTAACATGTATTCTAGAACTGTTCTGTAGTACAGATTTCTGATCAGAGTTTAAGACGAAAACGGAAAAAACAAAACGAAACACAGGAAAAAAAATGAAAAAACCCAAACCAAACAAAAACCAACCAAACAAAAAACCTTCATAAAGACAGAGCTAAAAAAATATCTGTTTAAAGGAATTCAGAACATCTTGGGAGGCAGATGTCATTTCCAGTCAATGAAACTGCCACCTGTCAGCATTTCTGTAGCAAGTAATTACCACCTGCCATCTTCCTCATCCTCCAAAAGGAAATAAGGCCTCCTATTAAGTGAAACATGAGTGTCGCGCCAAACCAGAGTCTCTCAAGAATATATAGCCTTGTTCAAGGGATATTTTATGCAGGTTTTTAGCTGCCTTTTGCTTTGGAACCTCGTCTTTCACAAGGTTCTATCCAGTAATTTTAAATGTATTTTGAGCTATAAAACACTGTAACCTATATGTTTGCTGCATGCAGAAAAAGAACGAGGAGTGATGTCAAAATGGAAGTGACTCAGTTGGTTTCAGTGCCTCAATACAACCAGCTACATACTTGGTTAAAGTAGCAGCAGAAGACGGAATCCAGGACAGTGAGCAGCGGGACCCTTGGCATTATTAAGCCTAATGGCTCATCTGATTTTTTACCTTAGCAAGTTTCAAATACTGCTTTGTTACCACTTCGGCCAGTGGTCATTCCTATATGAGGTACAGTGCTTACCATCATCAGCTTCTAGTGCGAATCTCAAATAAAAAAAATAATAATAAAAACACACACACACAACACCACAACCAACAAAACCGCCAAACAAAACCACGAACAAAAAACCTTGACTCTTAAAAGGTAATTGCTAGTTAAGAGCAAAGTTTCTGAAACTTTCATGCCAGTGGAGCTTACCTCGTTCAATGTCATCCATAGGAGAAGACGGAAACATCTTTTCTTTTGGTGGAGAATTTTTAACATTGTTTGGAACCTTGGTTGCATTTCGCATCTGCTGCTGTTGCTGCTCTATGCGAGACTGGACTTTACTGCTTCCTTCAGCTCTGTGTGTAAGAGCAAAAGGTTTTTAATTACTAGAAGATCAGATACAAGGAAAAAGGCAAGAATACAGAGGATACAGTACCTTAAGTTATGGAACTATTTGTCACACCCTTCTGAATAGCATCATTAGATTTTTAGGTAGATTACACTGGCATATAAGTATATATAGATTTATTTTTTAATACAATACTAATAACTTCTTAACCCTTTTTCAGTCCATTTGTTTCTATAGCTGGCTAACCAGGATTACTTAAAAATAACTCTGCTGGAAATCACTTATGTAGACTCAGCAGCAGGGAAAAAAAAAAAATCAAAAACTTGATACAAGAAAAAAAAAGCTATTAATACTACTGAAACATGTCACAAACCACTTTGCAAACTAATTTCCCCCCACCCTTTAAACACATCAGAAAATAGTTACCATCTGTTTCAACAATGTGACAGTTTTTAGTTAAGAAGAAAATAAATTCCCATTTCTTTCTCCAGCCGAGATTCAAAAGCTGTGAAGCCATTGAGAAAGAAGGCTTGTCACTCTATTGAACAAGGCCAGGTACTTTCTAAAAATGACATTTTGCTAAAAACAGTAGTCCTGCATCTCAATTTAGACTCGGTAACAAATCAGTTTTCACAATGAGTAAAGCACAGCTGTTTCTCCTGTAAATCACCCACCTCGTTTTTTTCACAGTGATGTTGCTACTAAGTTTCTCTAGGCGGCATTCTCCAGTGTCATGGTTGATAATTAAGATACATTCTTTCATGTAAGGCTTCTTTGAGCCCTTGAACACAGTCACTGGTGGAGTCGAGCCCTATTAAATCAGAAGTCCAGTAAAGGTTACTGCTACAGTCTTTTTTTCTTCAGAGTAGTAATCCATCACAGTGATGACAAATTCATTACAAGTGATAATTTCTAGCCTTTAAATGTGTTATTGGTTGATTCAAATTAGTCATAGTAGCCATGACCAAAAGCAGCTGGAAGGGGATTTCACCCAGCTTGGCTTAATTTGAAGCTGATTAAACGCTGTTTTCCCAAAGAGAGCATGCTCACTGCAGGACTGCTTTTACCAAAAGGGGTGTCAGTTCCCATATCAGCAGAGCAGTAAAGCATGGCAGGCAGTAAATTTTCCCTTTCCAGTCTTTCCTGCTTTAGAACTGCGCTATAGCAGTAAATACCAAGGGGAAACTTGCACTGCCAACATCCACATGAAGCTTTTCTGTGTACGCAACACTTCTGGGTCATCCTACAGCATATTTGCAGTGCGGTGAATACACTTAAAGCTACAGTGCAGCTCTTTAACCTCTAGGTCTTCGTAATTTTACGTTCTTAGAGTAATTGTTTTTCTACTCTAAAAATCACACAGACAGCTCTGAAACAGCACAGAAACTTCATATCCTTCTATACTCAATATACCCTTATGACAAGAAAATAAATAACTCCCTTAGACCCACCACTCTTCAGCCACACCACTCACCTCAATATTTGGCAGTGTTATTGTCACCTGTTCACCTTTGCCAACTTCAAGGTCTCCTTCACAGGACATATCAATAGATGCAGGCTTAAAGTCATCTAAATTAGAAAAAATAAACTGAGTTATTGACAGGGTTTTCAGGAATCTTATAAATGTAGACATCTTGTAACTGCAGTTGGAGGTTATTAAGTTAAAGCCTTTTTACTAGTGTATCATCCAGCATTCCCCTGAGCAGATAATCCCCTAAGTCAGGAAAATTCTAAGTCAAGATGGTTTTCTCAAGATTCAGTAGAAGTGTTAAAAACTTTCAGTTAAAATTGTAAAAATGCTTTTAAGTTTTAATGGATAAAGAGACTGAGTGAGCTGTGTTATACTTCAAAAGATAAATCCCCACATAATTACTTTCAGAAGAAGCAATAAGCAGTTCTTGAAAATGTTGATCCCAAACATGGGAGATGTAGACAAGAAGTCACTGAAAATGCAAAGAACACCACCAATCCTCGATATCCATTTCTCTATCCTTTTCTGATTTTACTATAACACACATGTAAGAAGCTGACCAAAACTTGAGTTTCAGTATATTTATTTTTGTCAAAAGCGAAATTACTTCCACAATAAATATTAGTTTCCTTTTTGTCTTTTTCGACATCTAAAATATAGATTGAAATAAGTTTTAAACAAAAGAAGATACTGATTTCTGGTCCTTTCCAAAAACCTGAGACATTGAAAATGAGCATGTGTTCAGGCACCAGCACTGCAGCTATGTAACATACATGTAAATATGTTACTATAAAGTACTATTTCTACCACAAATGGTGGGAAGGGCTAGAGCCGAAGGGCCTGCCTGCACAGACAGAGAGATGGAACAGAATCAAGAGGCCCTGCAAGGCACGTGCTAACACATGCGGGTTTGAACCTGCGGTTCCAGCGATTGCAGGGACCATCAGGCACCCCAGGACGTCGGGCGCGCAGGGAAGCAGCACCCTGTCGCAGCTGAAGGGAGGCACAGAGGGACCGGGCACGTAAAGGGCACCCACGAGACGGCACACGCTCCTGGCCTCGCAACCTGTCACGTCACCCGCGGCCGGCAGCGCTCTGTTATGGCTGGGCAGCTTCCCAGCTCAACAACCGCCTGCGAGCCACGGGCCAGGCAGCGCAGACCGCAGCTGGGAACCCTGGCTCCAGCTCGCACACCGACCGGGCGAGAAAACCAGGCTCCAGGAGCTGGTGGGCAGGACGGCACGCACAGCAGAAAGCTTTGAGCTCAGACATGGGTTACAGCCCCTGCTAACCTTGTTTATGGCAAAACCCCACACGTCGTCTTACAGGAATGAGGGTAAAATAGTTCCAAAGTTTCTCATCGGGAATTAGAGAATGTTTGTTTTAATATACGGCCACTGGGTGGTTAATACTTTAGAAAACTAAGATATTGATTCCAGTATCCATAAACAGACTCCTAATCTTAACTTTTACCCTTTACTCATCTGTTAACAAAAACTTAAGGTGTCAGGGAAGGGTATTTTTGCACATGCCTGTGACAGAATTGATGAACGTGCCAGTTTCTACGTCTTATTTGTTGGAAAGAGAGCTTTTGAAACAGATTTCAGAATAAACCATCAAGTTACAGGAGTCAGCAAGAAATTGTAAAGGCAGGAGGTACAAGACGTGGTTTTCAGCTCACTTTAAAATCAGGATAAATTTCAAGTTACGGCATCTGTTTAAATCCCTTTATAGCTTTTGCTCACTCTCTCTTCCCCTCCTATACACAACCCTACTAAGTGCCGTTCCGTTTGCTCACAGAAAGCACTTTACCCATCTCGCTGCACTGCACAGGGGACATTCTCCAGAGAACGTACGTGAGACCGAATCTTGGGGATCGGTCTGTAAATAATGAGACATCAAAACCAGAAGCAGCAGCCCTAAATTACCAGAACTACAATCCTAAGAGCATTTGTTTCCTAGCTACCCTCAGAATCTTTGAGCACACACCTCTCTAGATAGTAATTAAGTGCTCAGGGAGGCTATAACGAGCTTTGTGATTAATACCGCCTTTAACCTTTGATTGCTGAATTACACTTCTAAAGAAACTAAGAGCAGGGAAGGATGGCAAAGCCAGAGTTTTCTGTTTTTTCAGCAGAACTGCATCGAGAGACTATTCTGGATGCAAAAGGCGTAAAAATGTGAAGTTAGTGCCCAGAAAGCAGCGAGGGGCACCAGCCCCGACAGCGTTGTCGCCCCCTCAGGGGACCGGCGGGAACGGGGTGGGGGGGCTCGGGTGCCGCCGCCCAGCGGCACCCGAGCCCCCCCACCCCGTTCCCGCCGGTCCCCTGGAAGGCCGCCCCATTCCCACACTCACAGCGGACGGTGTGGAAGGCGCAGCGCGGCTGCTTCTCGAAGGTCTCGCCCAGCTTCAGCACTCGCTCCTTGGGGTCGAAAACCGACGGGACGGCTCCGTTCATCGCGGCGCCCCGGACCGCGCCTCACACCATGGCGAGCCCGAGCGGCCGCCGCCACCGCTGCCGCCGCCGAACATCCCTCGCACCGCCTTGGACACGCCCACTCACCCCCCTCTGCCCGGGTTGGTCCCGCCCACCCAGCGTTCTACAGGCCGGCGGTGGCGGAGCCCCGCCCCCTCAAGCGTAGCGTCACGGGCAGCGCGGGTTCGGATTGGGCGGCGAGGCGGCGCTCCGTGGATTTCCACGAGTGGGGCTGTGGGAGGTGCCCCGCACGCGGATATGCAAATGACACCCTCCTCTTTCAAGGGAGAGCTCTGGTTGGTGGAGAGCGGCCGCGACCACGCAGCTGGGAGGCGAAGGGGGGTGTGGGGGAGCGGTCGGGTTTGACCCAGCGGGCTCGGTTTTCCAAATCCCCCCCCCCTCCCCCGCCCCGGAGTGCGGGGGCCCCAGCGTGGCGGTGAGAGGGGTCGGGGCTGTGGGCGGGAAAGGGGTTTCCCTCAGACCGTCCCGGCGGCCCCGGGGGCTCCGTCGCGTCGGGGCCGCCACTAGTGGAGACCGCGGGGGCACTGAGGTGACTCTGATAGGAGAGGGCACCTCTCCCTCGCCGCCCTGCTGGCGGGCAGCGCCCTTCCGAGGCCCCTTCCCGCCCCCGCCCGTGGCTGAGGTGATGCTGGCGGCCTTCAGGGAGGCCTCTCTCGGGCCGCCCTGCTGGAGCCCTGCGCTGCCGGCAGAGCCGGTCCTGCTGCCCGCGGCCTCGAGAGGCGACGTGAGGGAGCGTGGATGGGGCTTCCTCCATGTTTCTTTCCTTCCTCAGGGGGCAGATCGGAGCGTGAACTCCCCGCTGAGGGGGCCGGAGGTTTGGTGGAAGTGGTTGCTTAAGGACCCCCACGCCTGCACTGAAACAGTTAAAAAGGGAAGGAGGCTTCAATCGGTGGTATTTCGGGCCTCTCTGTTTGCTATGGCCAACTCGCCCAGTGCAGGGTGGGCGACTGCAGACCCCCGGGTACTGGCCTTGGCTGCTCAGGTCACTGAGAGCAAGGAACAGGACATCTCCCTGCTGCTTCTCAAGTTAAAGGGTAATTTATACCGTTTCTAAAATAAAAAGGATGAAGTAGTGAAGTATGGACAGTCTTTCTTTCATATGCCTCCTTAAACAGAGGTTTTTCTGAGCATTTCTGGCAGGGCTGGAAGCTCTGTAAAGTTGATAATGCAGCCTTTCCTGAGAGCAAGGTTGAGTGGCACTTGGCTTGACAAGAGTAAGGAGGAAGAGCTGGGGAGCAAGTGGAGAGAAAGTCTTCTTAGCTGCCACTGTGTTTGTAGGACTCATGCTGATCTGGGCAAAGATCTTACGCTTGGTCAAATCACTTTCTCTGAGTGCTTTTGGGTAGAGAGTCGGAGTGGTCATCACTATTAAGTTTTTAAGTTTTAACATAGATATGCAATCCTGAACTGCTTGGCTCCCTGTGTATTTCCTTTTGCCACATAGCCTCTGCTCATAGGAATGGTGGAAACAAGTTAGGTCCTGTTCTAAACTGGGATGTAATTATAAGGAAGCTGTATGTTTCATAGTGGTTGTGGTTTTATCTGGCCTAGAATATTCATACAAATGGGCTATATCCCAGGTAACCCATGTTTTAGAACAAAATGTGTAATGAGAAAATAGAAACCTAAGTTTAGAGTTTAGCTATCCTTCCCAATTATCATAGAATCTAACAAATGGATTGTAGCTGTAGAAGTGAAAAATGCTGAAAAAACATTTTATGCTGTTGTTAGCACTTTTAGAATTACCTTAATCCTGGCTCCGTGTACACACATTCCTCTTATGTTTTGGAAAAAGGAAAAAAAAAATCTTGTGCGTCAGATTCTTGTGTTTCTCTCTGTCTCTCTCCTACTTTCTTCACACAGGAATTTTAAATAGTGCTTCCTTAGGATCTGAAGAATCCAAAAAAATTAAGCAAGATATATACGACTATGACCTTACTCAGTACTGCATGCTTGTCCTTAGACAAGACCACTCTCGACTGCGTGGAGGCTGGGCTACTGCTGCCCAGCTAGCAGAGATACTAAGGTAAAAAAAAAAATTGCCAAAAAGTTTTCTTGTTTTCTTTCTGGCCTTTCATCTCGCTCTTTTTCTTTTCAAGCTGTAATACATTGGCTTCCATCCAGAACAAGGCTTGTTGTTCAGGAAAGGGCAGGGTTAAAGTGCAGGGAGCAGTCAAGAGCAGAGGGGTCAGGCATAGCCTAATTGGTCCTGTTTAATTCATTTGCATTGTGTTTCATTGAGCTGGGTAAACTGTTTGGTGGGAACAGTTTTTGTGTTGGTCTTACATTTTTTTGTGAGCAGGAGTCATCAGTGTCACCGTACTTACCCAGTAATTGCTAATTTTGAATTGTAGTTGTTTTTAAAAGTTTGCTTACTTAGATTTCATCCTGCAAAAATCTTTAGCCTGATTGACTCACAGCTTGGCTTAACTTTATTTAAATATCTATTTAATATACCATTTTAAGTATCTATTTACACTTTTAAAATAACAGAGGACACAGTTAATACAGACTAGATAGCTTGATGTAGTGATGTTGTAAGAATGGCATAATCAACTTTAATTCATAGCTGGTAAATAAGACAACTTTAAACTAAAATTCCCAGTGATCCAATCTCAGTTTTCAATGTCAGGAAAAATAATACGTTTTAAATTTTCCCCGAGTTGTACTTGATTTTGGTTTAATTAGGGAGCAAAATTCAAAGGCATGAAACAATTAGACAACCTTCTCTTATTTATGCCATATCTGCAGTATGAATTTTTAATGCCAAGATTTTCACTAAGAGATACAAGATTTATTGCCAGAGTTGTGGCATACTTAAACCATCCCCTATTCGAGTTTGTAGAGAAAACTGAAATTTATTTTAGCTATAAAAATGTCCTTTTGTAACTAGATGAATCTCAGCTTCATGCCTAGAATTTGCTTTCCAAGGGCTCTGGGAAACAAAGCTTTACGTGTGTGCATTCACAAAAAGCTAATAAAGCCTAGATAAGGTGTCAGAAAGCGAAATTTGTAAAAAGTTAGGAAGACTCTTTTGTTGCACTAGTAGCAGTGCAGAGTACAGAACTGAAAACCTTGTTAGTTGTAAAACATGCAGTTTCTTGTAAAAAGTCATCTAGAAATGGCCGACATGTTTGCAGTGAGTAAAATAAGAAAGCTGAGATCTGAAGAACTGATTTCTAGCCCACGTGTATTGCTCAGTGAGAGGAAAGTTGTAGACAGACTTGCTGAAGATTTTGTGGTAATATTTTTTTATACATGTTTTTGTTGCCTGATCTGCACCCCGTTCATCATCAGGCTCCCTTTATCAGGCTTTTGTCTGCCTTTCTATTTTGCCTTTTTTTTTTTTTTTTTTTTTTTTTTTTTTTTNCTTCTTTATGACCATCAGAGCCCTTCCCTAGCATGTGGAACAAGCCTGAACAGATCCCATGAAGCTAAAGGAGAAAGTGTCTTGTATATGTTTTGAACTAGGACGTTCTATAATAAGTAGTAATATACTTGCTGTCTCCAGCCTGGCAGTGATTCCTCTTCCTTTTGAGGCAGCTACCTTGGAGCCAGTCACAGCAGTTAACTGTTGTTCAGTGTTGAATTGTCCCATGCCAGTGAAGCATTTCTTCTCCGATGACGTGACATTCATTCAAAGCTGTTCAAACAGGCCCTGGACTATTGAGGTTGATTTTCTTTTTTCTTTTTTCATTTCAGTCATTGTTGTGTAGGACTAGAGGTGAAAGAAGATCCTGAGGAATTTCACAATAAATTTCTTCCTTCAGCCATAGACAACCTGCTGTTTTTGGGAAGACGCTTGCAAGCACGATTTATCCGAACAATCAAGGTATTTAAATTTCATAGTTGAAAGAGCAGAGAACTTCTGTAAACTTTCCAAGGTTATGTATTGTATAAGGATATTATTCTAGGGACACTATTATGACAATTTATTTTCCAGAAATGACAGAGTTTTTCTTATGCCTCGGAACTCTGAAATGGAAATCTGTCATTGTGGAGCGTTCAGTCCATTACGTGTGCAAAGCTAGTTTGTTATCATAGGTTTTTTTAGAGAGTTTGGCTACTACTTTTCCCAAGTTTTAAAAGCAGGGGGAAGGAATGCAATTAAATGCAAGATAGAAGAATTAGAGCAGTATGACAGAAAAAAAATGCCTAACAAAAGGCAGCATCCCAGTCACGGTAGTGTCTTTTTAACTTTGCATACAATTAGTTCAGTCTTTGTGACAGCTCTCTTCCCACTGCTTTATTCAGCTTTACAAAAAAAGGTTTAGGAAGTCTTAAGACTTTATATCAGAGATGTTGAAGCTTGTTTTGCCATACAATTTCTGCCACAAAATTGGCAAAAAATTCCTGAAGTGCTCACTGCTTCTAAATGTGCATGTTAGGAACCCCAAAGGCAGACTTTGTGGATTTCTAGATTTGAACACTTCTTCACATTGCTCTCTTTGCAGCAGAGAAGAAAGGGTTTGCCCTGCTAGGTTCCCTCATACTTTTGAAGCATCCTGTGTTCCAGGGTCAGAAGGAAAAAACCCAAACAAACAAACAAAACAAACCAAAACCAACCTCATGTATTCTGCTAGCTTAATATCCCTGTTTCCCCTCAGTATCTCATTTCTCAGTATCTCATTTCTTGCCTCACTGGCTTCTTGCACTTAGTCAAAGGTTTCCTATGGAGTATTGTGCTGGGCACTGCAAACACAATCAATTCTCAGAAAGTAGCAGTAGAGTAGCATGTTTTCTGTTAGTTCTCTACTTGAGAAGAGCATTTAGTGCTTAAGAAGGAAGCTTCCTGAATGATATCCCAGGAAACTCGAGTCTTATCCATAATATGTAATTTCCCCCACACATTCTTATTATGTCTCAGCCTAAATGCTACTTGAGTCATGCTTGTGGGCAAAGATTTCTTTTGAATGCAAATGCAGTCTACATTATAATTAGTACTTTGGCTTTTAAACCTTGTGGTCTCAGAAGTGACTGGGCGCCCAGACTTGGTGCTTGCTCAGTGGAACTCTGGAAATCCCACTCTACCGGTGGAGATTTGTAGTTTATTCTGCCCTCATTTGCTTTTCGTACAAGTCTTTGAAGTCAAGGGAAGTACTGAAATAGCTTTTAGAAACTGTCGTATTGCCAAAACGCGGAACAGATAATATTACAGCTTAATTTACTACTGTGATTTTGCATTTCTCATTGTCAGTAAGAACTAAAAAAGTTAAACCGTGACTGTCAGCTGGGAGTTACAGCGTGCATCCAGGAATAGGCTTTCCACAGTTTCATTTGAGGAGGCTCAATGAACGTGGGAGATATCAGGCCAAGTGCTTTATAACAACATTTCTCAGCAATGCAGTACTATCAAAAGTTCCTTTGCTGTCCCACATACCAAGATTTTAGATTTCCAGTGGCTCACACCTGGAATACAGACTCTAGACTGTGCAGGTGTATGTGCATTCACGTGTTAAAACCTGGATTCTTCCTGGTCATTCGTTCTAGTCTGGTGTTATCACAGACCAGCACATAAAAAGTCTGTTTGGCAACCTGATCAAACCTCAGCTTACTAGTGGTTTGGTGTTTGTTCCCACAATTTCAACTAAGAAGCCTCACCATGCAAGTTTTAGGAGCCTTTTCCATTTTAGCTGTTTCCTTGGCTACTTTTTACATTATTTTCCTGTGCTTTAATCCTAAATAATATATTTCCCACTTTGTGGATTAAATCTATGATGCATTTATACTGAGCTGTTATTTGTCTTCTTAGACATCCTATGCTATCAAATATTTTTTCAAAGAGAAAACAAAACTTCTCTCTCCCTGTTATGATATTTTCAGGAATGGATGCTTTTTTTAGTGTGTTTAGATTTTCTTGATTGATCTCTGGCCTTGAGGGACTCGCAAGTTGTTTTTTTGACTGATTCCTGCAGTTTCACCAACCTCATTTGGGAATTTGATGGAGTTCTGGTCTCCACATCCCTGAAGCATACAAACCTTTCCACTACATCAAGCTGAAGTCTTCAGTGAAGATGTATACACATGCTTATACCTACTTGTCTTTTGTTTAGGATGAAAAAAAACAAGATTTTTTACATTGGTTCCAAACAGTAGCTGATGCCATCTGCTGGCTGTTCGGTGGGCACATTCAACTGGCAGCGTGTGGTAAGGGAAAAGTAAACCCATAAAACAGCTGAAAATTTATTTATGCCATGTACAAGTATCAAGAATCACTCTTAAGTTAATGTCCACCTAGTTTTCTAAATTGGAGTAGCTGTTAGTTCATTCTCTTAAACTAGTCCACTCAACAGAAACAGCAATGTCTAAAGGGAAATAGTAAAGTGTTCCCCTCTAGTTTTTCAGAGACAAACATTAAAAGTCTTTTCCTGTAATTTCCCTTTGTAATTCTATACCTTAAAAAAAACTACTGTTTTGTTTCATTTTCTGATAAGATACTGTTGATCTTTTTACCTATGTGTGTTTAACATATGCAGAACTTTGACCAGGGTACATTGCCAACCCTGAAAAGTGGACTTGAAAACAGATTTCTGGAGTTGTTGCCATGCCAGGAAATTTTATAAATATCTAACAACATTTACTATACACTTCTGACCAAAATAAGCTTTCAATTAAACCAATGTTAATCACACTGATTTTAAAAAGCAGAATTTGGTTTTGTTTCTAATATAGAACAAAAACGTAAGGATCATAAGATATGTAACTAAAAACACAAATGGCCAGAAAAAATTACTAAATATGTAGACAGTGATATACTGGAATAAAAAAGATGGTGCTTTAATGACATCAGTGGACTTGTATTAAGTAAACCTGGTGTAACGAACTGTCAAGGTTGAAGTCCTTATCTTTTCCAGATATTGTTGCCCCAGTGATAACTCCATTGTTGTGATAAGAAACTGGTACTAGTGCAACATAAAAGGTTTTTCAGCTTTTATTCCATTGCAACACCAGTGCCTGAGGAACATCCAAAGGCATAAAAACAGGGTTTGACATCTTTTTTGAATGTTGAAGTACTTTACTTATTCCAGTATGTTTTAGTGCAAAAATTATAAAAGAGGGAGTTTGTTCCAGACACAGTATCTGGTTTTACTTGCTGTGGCTTATGTTCCATAATGAAGTTTATTTGTTGTATATGTTTCTTTAATTCTGTTGTTATGTCTGTGTGATTTCTTGTTTTCTTGTTTTTTGTGATGATGTTTTTTTTTTTTTCAGTGCTGCAAAATGATCACTTCCTGCAGTTGTTAATAACAGATGATATTGAAACAGCAATTATAACAATGTCTATTTTACACAACATTTTGAGAGTCAATAGGTTAGTAGTTTTTAAATAATTGTTTTTTCTGAATTTAAAATTTAAAACTTAGTTCATTATTGCTTGGTAAAATAGAACTTTCTCATATACAATAATTGGTTGGTTGGTTTTCCTAGTATTGCTGTACAAATAGCAAAAAATACTTATTTATCCTGTTGTTAAATTGAGGGAATGAGAATTGGTTGATTGAAACAGTAGTACTGCCTGGACCAGAACGATGGTCCAGCTAGCTGAGGATGTTTGCCTGCTGAATCGCTGACAAATCTAAAAATAAGTCACTGTTACAAAGCTCACAGTTTGTAACTAACCTTTCAATTCTGTCCCCCCGCCCCCATACATTTTTTTTTAAGCTCTGTCTTGCTTCAGGTTGATGAAGAGACCCTTCACTCCATTTTGGATGAACTTGTTTATAAGCTTTCATCTACCACCAATCCTGTCATAGGAAATGCGGCTACAAAACTGCTATTGTTGGTGGCAAAATTTTGCAAGCAGCTTGTGGAGTTACTCACAGCTCGCTACAAAGGTTTGTAAACATGCATGGGACCCCTTATATTCACTGTAAAATACAAAGATGGAGGTTTCCCATCTTAGTTCAGTAACTATCCAATACAGATGGAAACTGCAGTGCTGTGTTGTTTTTTTGGTTGTTTTTTGGTTGGTTGGGGTTTTTTTTCTGTTCCTTTTCATTGTAGTTTAAGGTGCCACACTTCTTTCTGTTTGTTAGATTTATTATCTCCTGTGTACTGAGGACTCACAGAATCACAGAGTGATTGGGATTGGAAGTGACCTCTGGAGATCATCTAGGCCTACCCACCTGCTAAAGCAGGTTCACCAGAGCAGATCACACAGAAATGTGTCCAGGCAGGTTTTGAATGTCTCCGAAGAAGGAGACTCCACAACCTCTCTGGGCAGCCTGTTCCAGGGCTCTGGCACCCTCAAAGTAAATAAGTTTCTCCTCATGTTTAGATGGAACCTCCTATGCTTCAGTCTGTGCCCATTGCCTCTCATGACTCTGCATATGGCAACTTGACTCTTAAAGGTGTTATTTGTCACTTGCAACCTGATGGGCTTTTCTTATTTCTATGTGATGTTCTGCATCTTCTTTCCTGTGCAGGTTGGCTATTGAGAGATCCGAGTGCAGGGTGCCTGCACCACCACGGTAAGAGCCGTGTGTCAGACACCTGACAGTGTGCTAAGGCTCACTAATCCAGAAGTTTTACATAAAGCCAGCTTCTGACCCTGGCTGTTACAGATCTGCTTATCTGATAGGTGCTGTTCTCTTACTGAAGAGCTGACTGTCTTTTGATGCCCAAGTAATTAGAATGAACTCTTTCCAAGAATTCATGAAATGAGTTTATCTTTTTGTCTTGATGCCTTTATATGAGGAGGCTGAGTATGCATATCATTTGCCCTATGTTATTCATTACTTAATGAGGTGTCCTATTTAGTGTGTCTATCTCTAGCCTAGCAGGGAGCTTCAGGAAACCCTTGTGTCTTGTGTCATGCCCATGGAGACTAAGAAAGAGGCTTTGATGTTTGCCAGGTCTTTTATATTCTGGGTGTTATTGATGGTCATACTACTTGTGAGCAGCCTCAGTCCTTTGGGGACAAGGACAGTAAAAAGTGGGTATGCTAGACAAAAAGGTCCAATTCCCTTTTTGTATGCTTCTGCTGACCAGTGGCAGTACCAGCCAGATACATTTCTGGATCAGATGGGCAGCTTTGCTGCCCTTTTGCCTACAGAACTGAGAGAGGAGGGCTTCCTTTTGGTGTGAAATTAAGTATAACGTGCCTAAGGCTGGTAGCACATTGCAGAGTCTTGTGAAGCTGCTGTGATGGTCTGATTATCCTAGCTGTAGAATGCTGGCTTGTCTGAAGGGGTGCAAATCTCCATCAAAGGGTTATGCTTTATTTTGCTCTAGAATCACAATGTGCCACAGTCATTTAGAGACTCTTCATCTCTCTTCTGTATGTGTCCTGTTTCCACTAAGAAAAAAAAGATCACTTTTTCCTCTTTTTTTTTTAAAGTTAGAGTCCTTATGTTAGTTTTCACTCAGGATTTGGAATCCTTTGGATAGTTAGAGGAATAGCAGCAACAAAGAAAGTGTTACAGCATTTCCACCATCTGGCCATATCATTGAAGTAACTTGGCTTCACAGTGGCTCAGAGCTGTTACCAGTATGAGGTACTTCAGTGTGAGCTTCTGTCAGTAAAGGCAGCCTACCGGGGGTGAGGATATCACCTGAACCTCACATCTCCAGGACTAGCAGAGTCTTTACATCAGGTTTCCACAGGCTGACACATCTGAGGAGCACACTTGTACTCCTTGTCAGTAGCTGAATGGTGCCTGTGGCTGCAGTCTGTACAGAAACTGGCAAATGGTTGTGTCAGACCTGCAGGACTCCGGTGAGGGTCCTGCCTTGTGTAGCCAGGCTATGTGTTTCTGCAGAGCTCAGGTGGCCTTAGGGCACCCACTGACTCCATTTGGAGTCTCACCTGTCTCCCACCTCACATATTTAATCATAATCATCTTTCCAAAACGGTGCATGTGTGCTAGAACTGAGGTGCCATTTCTGTTTACATGAAGGACTTTGTACTTCATATCCAGATCCTGTATGTATATATCTGAGTGTTGGAGTTGCCCACTGTATGAATATGCTTATGGACAATGATTTGAAGATGGAAAAGTTACTTGAATCTGCAGTTCTTCAGGAGGCTATCCAAACATGTATCTTCTTCCTGCCCTCCTTCCGTTTCACTCCAACTCCCTGCAGAACTCCCAGGCTCTGGAATTTGTCCGATACAAAGCTGAAGAGTGGGTGTTACTGTCTACTTGTGGCCTGTGTGCAGCACAGGGGAGTGTGTATGTGTTGTGGGAGGAGTACAAGTGTGCTTTTCAGCTACTGCAAATCTAAAAAGCTATTTTGTCTGAGGGATTGGGTGCACATGTACTCACAATTAGACTATTCTATACAGATAAGACATCAAAGAATTCCAGTTGTAAATAAATAGATTTTATTATGAAAAATATGAAGGCAGTGCTAATAAAAGCCAGCACTTGCATGGTGCTTTACATCCTTTTAGTACATTACAATGACTTTCTGATAAGACACTGAGAGTACATTGATAATTTAACTGCCAGTTATGTAGACACAATAGATAGTGACTTGGACACACAGAGTTACAACCACTGTGTAATACTTCTCTGTGATGGCTGGAGCACCAGATATTAGTTGATAATATTCTATGCTGGAATTCAAAGATGACTGGTGTTCAGCTCCAATCTACTGTTCCTTTGCACACAGAATCAGGTTTGATTTTTTTTTTTGGCTTGAAAATTGTTAGTTTGAAATCCTGAAAAGAAAAATTCACCTGAGCAGTATCACATGCTGCTTTTCTTTCTCTCCCTTTCCCTCTCTCTCTCCCTCTCTCTCTTAGGATTAAAAGGGCTTTTGAGTAAACAGTGGACTGGCAAAGGGTTTGACAGGGATCTCGGTCAACTCTTGGACCTGCTGTACTTGGAACAACCCAATGGAAAAGGAGAAATGCAGGTGCTGAAGTTTAATGAAACTTTTGTATGTGAAATCCTAGTTACATGTGATTTATACGTGTTTAGAATGGATTTACTCTATCACTTTGGTGCTTTTCAGAGCCTGTGTTATTTTTTTCACTATAATAATAGATTTTTAAATTTCCTATCTTTTTTTCTCTCCATTGTTTTTGAAGACATCAAGAAATTGTCCAATGGTTAAGATATGGGACTGTGATATGGGAGATTGACTTTCTGTTGCAGATTCACCGTAGATTTTTATACAATCATAGGGGAAAAGAATTAATTTAGTTTTGCTAACTATAAAACGAAAATAACCGTATCTGCTTTTCTCAAGTCAGTGTCACAGATTTAGAACTCTGAATTCCAGGCAGCATTCACATAGAAGAATTAAGTCTTCTAGTAAAAACGTTTGGTAAGAACACCTTATGGGCTGTGTTCCAAATAAAAGGAATGATGTGTGTTTTATGAACTGCATGCCAGAATTTTACATGAAGGTTTCTCAGAGAAAATGCTTGAAAGGAAATCAGAGTTATGTTTGTAGAGACCTGCTTTCATCTTCAACAGAGCGGAGTGCTTTGTGTTGTGGGCTTTTTTCCTATAAATAAATTCCATTTAAGAATGGAATTGATTATTTTTTTTCAGATTTGTTGCATTTCAGTGACTTCTGATCATACTGCAAGTGTAACATTTTTTCTGCTGCTAATTCTCCAAACTTGTCTTTCTGTCCTCTCTAGTGCAGGTATTTTGATTGAACCATTTGAAATATCAAGTGCTTCAGGTGTTTTAAATACAAATTTCTAACATTGATCAATGCAGTTAATATATATTTTATAATTGTGCTGTAGATTTTTTTTTTTACCATAGCATCGATCCAGATGATCTGATTAGCTGCCTTTGGAGCAATTACAGCCTTCATGATAATAACTGTCTTATACGACCTTAAATTCCCCAAGCTGTTACAAATACTGAATTTTGATGCATTTGAAAACCAATGTTTATTGGCCAAATGTTGGAATTGTTCCAAACACGCAGCAGTAATAAAGTGGTTTTATATGCAGAGAAAATATACTACCAACTGCTTTATTGATTTCAGAGGCAGCATCAAGCAGCTTGTATAATCCAGGCTACGTGGAGGGGATTTCAGACAAGGAAAAGGCTGAAAAAACTACCCCAAGCAGTGACTACTTTACAGAGAAGCTTCAGGTAAGCAGTTTGGCTTTGTAAAAAACACTAAAGAGGAGAATCGAGTAAGAAGATTTGGTTTTATTTGGTTCGTTTTTTCTCAGGTCACAGAGTGACAGGAAAAGTTTAAGTCATCTAATCCTACCTCCTTCTTGAAGTAGGGCCAGCCTCAAACTGCGATCCAGCTGCTTGGGGCTGTACCCACTTCTAGAGGTCCCCAAGGATGAAGATCCCACCATCTCACTTGGTCCCTCTCCTGGTGCTGCATGACTCACCTTGTAAAGAATTCTTCTGTTACAGCCAGTGGAAGTTTCCTTGTTGTAGCTCTTCACCACTGCCTCTTTTTCTGTGCACCTCTAAGAGTCTGCCCCTGTCTTCCCTTCCTTCAGCCTACACAAACCCATCTCTTTGCCTCTGTATGTCACACATTCCGTAGCTCTAATTGTCCCAGTCTGAGCAGTCACTATCCCTTCAGTTTGTCAACAACTGTCTTCTACTGGGGGGCCCAGTAGAGTGTGGCAAATATTCCAGGTGTGTCCTCAAGAGTGCTGAGTAAAGCAAAATAATAATCTTCCTTGACCTGCTGCCTCTGCTTGTGCAGCCCACTACACAACTAGCCTTTGTTACTACAAGGGCACACTACTGCCTCACGTCCAACTTGTCACCCACCAGGAACCCCAGGTCTTTTCCATTGGAGCTGCTGTCCAGGGAGTCACTACCCAACCTGTCCTGGTTCATGAGGTTGTTTTGTACCAGGTGCAGAACTCCCTATTTGAACTTTATGTGGTTTCTGTTAACACATTTTCTGTGTTTGTGGAGGTTCCTCTGACTGTCAGCCCTGCCCTGCATGGGAGACTGTGATGGCAGCCTTGCTAAAGTCAAGGAAAATGCTACCCACTGCCCATGTCCCAAGAGCCAGTCATTTCATTGCTGGAGGCAGTCAGGCTGGTCAAATATGATTTGTCGGTGATAAATCTATGCTGGCTATTCCCATTCACTTCCTGTCCTTCCTGGAAATAGCTTGCCTGAGGATTTGTTCCCGTATCCCAGGGCATAAGTTTAGGCTGACCCAGTGTTCTTTCATCTTGAAGATGCCTTGTTCCAGTCAGCTGTTATTTTGAAACATGAAGGTAATGTAATGCCAATATGAGCTGTTTCACTACAGACTTTTTTAGCAGAAACATCCAAACAATGTGCTTTTCTAGCAGTACCTAACTGCTACTTCTGGTGCCAAAAGCTCCAACTGTCCCTTTCTCAGCTGCCAAGCTTCTCCATGAAAAAACTTACTTCTATGATGCTTTTATATGTTTTCAGTGTAAAAATTTATGGCATACGGAAAACTAAAAGTGTGGCACACTAAATAGCTCTAGAAGAGGATGTACTGGTGGTAGAACAGTTAACTGGTTCAGAGTTAACTCGGCACAAAATTCCACCATAAGCTGAATGCGGAGCTGTCCTGGAGTTTCCGATCTGCCATGCCAGGGTGCTACAAAGACCACAGTGCCTGCTCAGTATAGTGCTTGCAAGACCTTTTTCTTCATTAATATTTGAAATCGTTGACTCTCAGAAGTGGAGTTACGTCAGTGACCTAGAAATAGTATCCACTGACTTGGAGCCCCACAGACAAATGGAGCTGTGTAAATAATGCTTGTCTTATTTGAAGAAGGTTTTCATCAGTAATGTTAACACGTGTTAGGCTAACTCTTTTGAGAAATTTAGTGTGAATTTAACATAGGTTAAGGGCTCTAAATCAAGTTCAGACTCCATAGCAGGTTTTTTCAACCCTTTTTTGCACACGTTGAGCACTGCTGTGTCAAAACTAGATCTTATAAATCAATTAGTCAAATCACATTGCATTATTATCAAGGTGTTAGAAAGCACAGTTAAGATTTGTTATCTAGACTGGCATTAAGAAGATGCTGGACTATCTAGGGTGTAATCTTTAAAGTCTGGAAGATTTGCAGGGGCAATCAGTGTATCTATTGAGGGTCACCAGGCACTCCAGCATTTGTGCTGAAACACCAAGAGTGACATCCCGATCACTCCTTTTTACTCCACCATACACTTTGAGCAAATATTCCTTCCCTCATCAAACGCCTTGCAAGCCAAAATCGTAGCCCAGAAAACTTGGGTGATGGGCTAAGACATAACATGGTAAAGCAGAAGGGGAAGGGTGAAGAGGCTATCGGCAATCAACAAGCTATTTGACTTTCTTGTGTCATATTTTCAGTATTGTAAAAGTTAGTGCACTGCTCTTAAGTAGTTCTTGAGTCGTTTAAATAGACTTTGAATGTTTGTTTAGTATTGAGAGGAATGGAAATGTATTAATATTCTCACAGTTGTTTGTTCATGGCTCAGTCCCAAGGTACTGAGTACAATATACTGACTGTACAGCTTCAGTGTTGGTTTATTTCTGTGTAGGTCAAAGCTGCAGTTAGTGTTACTCTGAAAAATAACATTTGGAATACTGTAAGCATGACTTTAGAAAAACTTTCAAGAGGACTTTTGAATTTTTAGCAGTCAGGGTTTGGTTAGATTCACAGATTTATTTTAGAACAAGTGTGGTTAAATACTGCTGAGGTTGAAACTCCAGACTTGGCTCACCTGCAGCTCCAGAAGAAAATCTTAAACTCTGCAAGTCATAAACTTCTGAAACTTTGTGGTTTCAGAAATGTCACCTTGGTGAATATTGTTCACTATTACATAGCTAATTGTAAAACTGTTAAAATGGCAATAATTTGTATTAATCAGACAAAGGTTTATCTGTGCCATGAACTGGTGAAGGAAGCTTGGATCTTACTCTGTGTGTATTTTGCTTCTATTCAAAGGCATTTCCCCGTCACAGTGTGGTCTTGTACAAACAAATATGTCTTGTCATTAGGAGGAACAGAGAATGAAGAAGAACATGTGTTTTGCAGACTACATGGGAAAGAATCAGTATCAAATAAACATTTAAATATCTGTCAGACACTATTCATAGTTTCACAGGTGCACATCTGAGAAGTTCATGAAACATTCTTGTAGTTTTCTACCTAGTAGAGCTGATAAAAAATTATAAGGAAAATTATTAATAGTTATACCAAGAAAATGCCATCAGAAGTCCTGTTTGATCCTGTGACATTGTTCCACTTAGAAGTATAATTTGTGCTGCCTGGATTAAAAATGTGGAGATTTACAGCTCTAATTTGCAGAAACGTGTGGGCTGAAAACCTCTAGTTTCCTTGAGACTGTTCTGATGTAATCACATATATCATGATCTGTCTCTGTAGGTAGATGTGTGGGCATGCTTCAAGTCTGCATTACTGCCATAAAAGGATTATGGTCTCTCAGATCATGGTGGAGGCTGTTTTATTACTTAGGACCAGATCTTTAAATCCAGAGCATCTCTCCCACAAAATAGCTTCCATCCCATCTTTCCCCACACAGTGGTGGAGACTGAGGAGAAAGTATGGTTGGTGCAAAAATTATAACTCAGTTTGTGGGAAACACATAAATAATAGTACTGTGAGTCTACAGGTACGTGACATGCAGCAATACCAAAATTTCTGGGCATTAGTTCTAGTCTACAGCCTTTTTTCCCCCTTTCTGGCACCCCATACGCCTGTGCTCTGTCCATTTGTTCTCTTTCCTAGTGCTTAAGGTGCTTCTTTCATTGTCACTGGAAAAGTGCTAGAGGAGAGCAGAACTTGGGGCTGTGGGCCCAGTGGGGGTGCTCGGGTTCTGAGTGGGCAAATGATTTTGCTGCAATAGGAGTGGCATCATTACCTCGCTGTGAGGTCAACTCCTGAAGTCTCGAGTGTTAAGCCGCTAATGAGGCCAGGTTCACTGGGATGCAAAGAAGTAGTGAAGGGAGGAGGAGTCCCTACTCACAGCTCCTTGTGCTTCACTGAGGCCATGTCCAGGTGGTCTCAGTAGTTATTAGTATTGATACATCAGTATATTTAGTATAAATATATTAGTTTCTATATTAATATGTTAGCGTATGTATAATTGGTATACAGGCTATTATTAGCTTAAACACTCCAGGGCCAGTTACAGAGTTTTCAGTGGTCTCTTCTGTGAAATGCCTGCTGGGACTTTTCCAATGCCAAGCACAGCGGGGCAACATCCTAACCTCGAATTACAACAACTAGTACAGATCAGAAAGAATTTGCAAGAAAATTCTTTCCTAGTTTTTCTGTTAACTAAAATGCATGAGCTGTTCTGTCACAACTGTTCTGTTGATGGCGAAAATGTGTCAGTCTGTATTTCCTGCAGAAAAAAATCCCTCCAAATTTAAGAATTGTGCCTTAACAACCAACATTCTGATCTACTCTTGCAGTCGGTACAAAAATAATGATATGTATTACAGAAAGCATATGCCATGCATGCTGATGAATGCACTGGAGAAGGTGCGTACTGGGGCAGATGGTTAATGTTGCTTTACCTCTTCCTTAGACAATGGAATCAAAATTGTTGTTCTAGTTCTGCTAGCTGTGAATGTCCCACATGGAGCATCATTCCCTTTAGGGTCCTTAGAACTTCATCCTAAGTTAAAATACCTCCTTTGATTTGATACCACAGCAAGTGACGGGCTCAGAATTTTTCGTGGCTATAGATAGTGTGGTAATTTGTTAGCTTGCAGGTGATTTCTCGTTGCTTGGTGTGGTCCTGCAGCCAACAGCAGGGATGGCAGATGGTTTTGTGGATTTCCTGCCTTGATGTTGGACCGTTTAACACAGAAAGAAAGAGAGATGCTTTTAAGAAATATACAACTTAAGCTAATTGTTAATGTATTTGTGTATTGCAGAGCTAAACGGCAACAGGAGCTGCAGCATTTAAAAAAGCAGAAGGAAAACGAGGCTCTAAAACTGCAAATGCAACTTCAGAGACAGAGGGCCATGAGACTCTTCCATGAACGACAGCTGGCCGTACTGGAAGTAATCCATGCCAGTATGATTTGTATTAAACTATATCAGAATATTAAACTGTCTGGGTCTCCTTAAGAACACTTTCTCCAAATATATTGCCTAATCTTGCACTTTTTGTGCTGCAGTCTTACAGTCTCTTCTCCTGACTCAATTATCTGACACAGAACATGCTAATTGTGCAAGGGCTCACTAACTGCTGATAAAGATCTGCTGCCTTCAAAATGGCACAGGAGAAAGGGAGACCCAGTTCTCTTGTGTTACAAAGCTCTTTTGCAGCTACAGTTCTCGGAGACATAGCCCACAGCTAGTGGACCTTGGATGAAGAGGGGTTTTTAACTGATAGCACCCAAGCCTTTTTTTGGTACTGTCTAGTTTGAGGATTAAAAATGCGAATTGTTAAGAGACCCCAACCCACAGTCTTATAACTGGATTTTTGTTACATTCATAGGTCAGGTAAATAAGTACATGGAGGAGATGGAGGGGAAATCAGCATTAACTATCCAGAGGTTCTGGCGAGGATATAGAGCAAGAAGGAATTTTCATCAACAGAGACAATCTCTTAAGGAGTATAAAGCGGCTGTTGCCATTCAGAGAGCAGTAAGTGTGTATGCTTTGTTCTAACATTAGATAGAACTGAGTAGATTATTGCAATGCCTCAGAAAGCTCTGTTTGTTTTCTTACTGTCGATGTAGCCGTAATTTATTTTAAAAGTTATTCAGGGGATGATAGTCTAGAGCCACAGTTGCTTGTATGGGCAAAACCTTGCACAGGATACAAAGCCTGATACAGTCTTGTAACTAAAATCTATGAGCTGCCACTTTGCAACCTAAGGTTGGAATTTCACCACATTGCAGATGAGTCACTAATTTATTATGAGTGTTCCTACTATTTAGTATTCGTGCTGACCATTGTATGTTGTCTTGTTAGCATCATAGCTAAATTTATGCTCTAACAGATGCAGTACTGAAACATTTTCCTTTCACTGATTCATTACAAACAAAGCGAGAAGACAAACTTCCTGTCTGTAATTGTCATTTTCGTGTATGTTCTTTACAAAGGCTTGTAAATTCTTGGAAAAACGGAGAAGGAGGAGACTTCTTTCTCATTGGAAAGATCCCAAAGGACTGACTGATGAGCAGAGACTGGCTTTGCAGCAGAAGGTGGATGACTACATCAAGTTGCATCCGGTCTGTTTCTTAGTCATTTCATAATTCGCATTAATGATGCAACATAAAATACTGTAAGGATGAAATGCATTCAGCTTCATAAATTCTGATCAAGATAATCTGTGTGAGGTATGCGTATATTAACCCTGCTTGTTTGGAGCAAGGTACTAGGATATTGGGGATTTTAACCATTAATCTAATAAAAAGAGTCAAAGCAAACTCACTGGAAAATTTATATGCTTGATGGCTAGTTTTGGAGAGAGCTGCAGAGGAAGCAAAATTATTAAATTAACAATTAAGAGCAGCATTTGCATTCGTTGTTTAGACATTATTCCGCCCCTAAAAGATTTAAAATAACCAGCCCCTAATGGTAATAAACTGTAATTTTTCCTCCAGGCTTCCCAAATGTCAGAAGAAATGAGTAAGGAATTGCATGTGCAGGCCCAGGAAAAGCTGGCGCAGTTCCTGTTGAGTAGCAGACTGGATCAGAGAGCAGCGCAGCGGAGAGAGACGTTACTGGCTCAGGTCAACACCAATGTGGAGCTGCTAATGAGTATGTGACTGCTCTGGTTTTAGTTTTGATTACCGTTTGGATTAAAATAATTTAGAGAGAAAAATAGAGGCAACAGTGGTAAAGCCTCATTTCAAAACCCAAATATCTTTCTTCGTTTGCTACATGCCTTAGAGATTCAGGCGTTATTAGAGATTATCCAGGTGTTACTATAGGTTAAATATAGACACCTGCTTTTCAAGGAGCAGCTTATTCTCCTGCTAGAAGTCTCTCTCTGATACGTTCACAAGAAAAGCATTGGCCCTGTAAAAGGCTTTAAAATTTCTAAGAAGGGGATTTCATGCAACTTCTTCATCTATATTTGTTTTGCTTTGTTGTGTTTTCTTGTGTTGTAAGTAAGCTGCTGGTTGAAGAGCTCTCACCTCTTCCAGATAAAGAGGGAAATCTTTGAGCTACGAATTCCAATCCATGTTTTCATTTTCTCTGTCCTGGCTTTATTTGAAACAGAATTCACTGTTGTGCTATCTTACTTCCAGACAAGTAGCCTGGAGTAAAAGAGCGAGAATAGCAAACTGCAGCCACCAGAGAGCACCCAAGCAGGACAAAATTCAGCAAGTTACTGAATTCCATTCCTTAGTGTGTCACATGTTGTGTCACAGCAGCTCATCACTCTCTGACCAGGCAAATCAGCAACAGACTCTTACGCTGTGCTGCGTCCACCAGGCAGGGCATACGCAGAGCTGCTGTGCCAGAGCCGTGGAAATACTTACAGTGATGTTACCCTGCAGCAGGAGCGCTGATCCAGCAGTGGCAACCAGGAGATCGTCTTCCTGTTAGGTCATAGTTTCACAAAAGTAATTTGGATGGATGCCACCACTACACCTGAATGAAGTAGTCCTGCTTTCCCCTCCTTCTCCCTCCCCACTGTTATATATTTATTTTTTCAGATTAGCCTTAATTTGGATTGCTTCTCCAATCGGGTTTATCATGCCACCATAAAATTGTAATGCCAGCATGGGGAAAGGAGTGACCTAGGACAGTGGGAAGTGGGAGGGTGGTGCTCCTTCTTTTTTGGTTTGAAATACTTATAAAACTGCAGCATAAGAAACAAAACACAGAAAACACTTCTCCTTGTTCTTACAGATGCTCCAGGGTTAGCAGAGGCCACAGAAAAAGATCTTGATGTCTTTATGAGTCGATCAGTCCTTGTAGCTACCAAGGCAAGACAATCCCACAACGCTATGCTGAAATACACTCGCTGGCCATGGTGGAAAAAGCTTGGAGATGAGTTTGTGGAGGATGATGTCATTCCTGATGATGCCCTAAATGCAGAACTGGGAACTGTATTTATTGGTGGAAATAAATCCTTTTAGGTAACAGGCAGAAGAATTTCTTATTCAACCAGACTCATACCTGGCACTACGCATTCACTTGAGTGTGTTTTTATGGAAGGAAAACACTTGAATTGTAAGACAAAACACTGAAAAAGACCGAAGGCTTATTTTAGTGCATTTTATTAATTAAGAATCTCTTCCTGTACATCACCAGTTAGATCCTACTGATCGTGCTGTTGCAAATAGGATTTAAATGCTGCAGTGGTAAATGAGGATATTTTGTAATTTGTGTTACTTTAAAAGTAAGTTCAGAACCTTTGGCTTTTTGAGTCTTATTCACACTTGGATGCATGAAGAATCACACCATTGTAAAAGCTTGGGCTTTTATAGCAAAACATTTTATCAGGTGATGTGCTTTGGGATAGAGGTGGGTTCAGAACAAACCGAGACATCAATAAGAAGTCAGGCAAGCACTAGGCAGGCCGAGCGCTTACGGCAGGGTAGAACAGCTCACTCCCATCAACACAAGCAAGCTTGGCCTGAGGAACCTCCACCAGCCTTTTCATAGCAGCAAGGGAAAAAGCAAGGGGAGAAAAAAAAAAGCCAATATTCTTGGATTATATCTGTTTTCCTTTAAAAGCACGCAGTTCTTTCCACAGCCAGGGCAGTGCAGTGTAACATGGGCACAGTCCAAACTGTTATATGGGATTGAAGCCTCAATGTGACCATCTGGACCTTCAGCTCTGTCTTCTTAAACCATGCAGATGCTGTGTAATCCAGAAAGGTCTCCAGCACTGGGCCTCTGCAGTCGCTGTGACCCAGTACACAACAAGAACCTACAGTCAAGTGCCAAAAGCTGCTGCTTACCGATGTGCCCAGAAAGCAAGAACTCAAGACTGCATATAGTGTTGTACGCAGCTGCACAATTTTTTAGGTGGGATGCCCATGGAGTCCCAAGAATTAGATCTTACCTCACTGCACAGGAGGAAAAAAGCACAGTGATTCCTGCCAATTGTATGTGGGCAGCAATACTGGTTCAGCATGTTTGTTTTACATTCTCTCTAGAAGGTTTTGAGTTTTAATTTTAGTAGAGATGAATGGAAAACAAATAAATACAAATAGTGGGCAGAAGCCCAAGCCCATTCAGATGCAGCTGATACACTGAAATTAATAACTGGACAGCGGCCAAGAGGAAGAGCTCTGCTCTAGGTTAGTTTTTTTAACAGAGCTGTGATTTGAAAGGCACTGAATTGGCTCTCAGTTCCTTTCTTGGAGAGTTAACTGGTGGAACAATCCATTAAGTGTTTGCCAGGGCACTTGAATGTGTCTGTTGAGTTACATGTTGTTCTGCACAGCCCTGCTGTTAGTTTTAGGCTGAGCCCATAGCAAGGCAGGTGCCCTATGACCACCATAGGGGAAGGGCTGGGGGACAGTCACCAAATGCTACCAGGGATGAAAGTGACGCCCCAGCAGCTGCCAGGCTCTGGTGCTGGAAAACACCCAGCGTCTCTGGATGAGCTGCAGCAAACCAGCTGTTCCTTCACAAATACATGAGTCCTCTGTGCATAGTGTAGTCCCCTCTGCCATGCAGCCACTGACCCAAACTATTTTGAGACAGCAGCCTCTGATGTTATGTTTATTCCTAATCACCCTCGTTATGCTTTTTAGCACAGGAGGACATTAACAAAGGTGCTTTGCTTAATGTATTTGATGTAAAGAGGTGAGCCCCCTGGCCAGTGTTAAATACCAAGTGAATTATAGAGCCCTCTTACCAAAAATCCATTTATTGTGATGGTAATGGCCTCTGCCACTCACTGCCGTTTGAGTGGATAATGAACTCCGCCTTTGGAACATGCAATTTGCTGTATAATGGGTTTTTTAAGTGAACAGAGAGCCTGGTGGAAGGTGCAGTCTTGCTGGAGGAATTCAAGTTGCTGGACCATTTATTACCAGCCCAGCAGTGCAAATTCCCCTACCCCACCACTGCCCTGGTAAATAAAAATACCTTTTCTTACTTTGTGCTTGTCACCAGGAGATCTCAGCCATTTCCATTTTACAGACCAGGGGAACCAAGGCACAAGAGCCATGAGGGAACATACCGATGGCCATATATAACCATATAACTTGTCACTTGTTCCCGTTGCTGTCCCAGGCAGAGAGGAGCCACTGCAGCATGCTGGGGTGGAGCTGGGAGATGCTCTTGGATGCCAGTCACTGTGGCCAATTTGGAGCCTGGCACCCAGCAGAAGAGATCCCCAATCTCCCCTGCTGCCCGCCCTTTGCTCACGGGTGGGAGGGATGTGGCAAAGCTTGGCTCATCTTGCAGGACATGTTGCTGACGATTTATTTCACTGCAGCTCCTGGGATAAAATATTGCTCCTTGAGTAATGGGAACACAGCTGAGCAGAGGCCACTTCCATCCAGCCGGCTACCAAGTGAACAGTCCTGTCTGGGTTATACCATCACCGGGAAATGGACTGTAGGAGAGGCCGTTAGCTGAGATGGGTCCAGTCCTGCTCCCATGTGTCTGATTGACAGAGATCACAGGCATGCCCAGAAAGCTGGGAGCTGTTACTGGGGCATAAATGTGCTGCACAGGTAGTCCAGCCAGGAAGGAAAAAGGGAAAAAGGGGCAGAATTTGGTCATGCCCAGCAGGTCTGGGCTGTGTTGCTCTGGATGGTGAGCAGTCTGCCCCGGCGGCCTGGAGACAGACCCTGCTCGCAGCAAGGGAAGCACGAGGGTGCTGTCCCCACTGGTGGAGTGACAAACCTGGGGGACATGCTGTGATGTGACGAGGGGCAGAGGTGAAGCCAGAGCTGCAAGGTTGTTAAATATTGATGCAGTCTAAGCTGGCCTGTGGGGGCGATTTAGCTGAATTGCACGTTTCTGTTGCTGTGATAAATTGGACCAATTTGTCATGTGGTTTTGTTTCTTCCTTAAGTAAAGCTATACAGGGGCATTATTGCTACAGTTTCAGCAGCAGCAAACAACCTGGAAAACAAAATCCTCTGATGGATATGGATAAAAAAAGAAGGGACAGTGACTGTTCTCCTGCTGAAGGTGCCATCAGAGTCATGGAGCAGGAAGAAGGCAGCAAAAGGAACAAAAAACCCCACCAAACCTCAGCCATTTCAGAGCTGGAGACAAAGCAGTGTCCTCTGCTGATTCCTGCAGTTGAGGAAAATTCTTCTTTATGCAGACAGATATTTTTTTTTTTTCGGCTTTAGCTGTAGCTGGACTCTGCAAACAACAGGATGCTCATCTCCAGCAGAGACACAGGCATGTGCTTGAGACTACGCTGCTAAGTCCAAGGGCATCTCCTGGCCTTTCAGACTGACTGTAACTGGAGCTCTGAGCTGAAGACTCGAGATAACCCCGATGCTATTTCACCTCTCACCTCCAAGTCTTCCACTGCCGATTTCCATGGGAGCAGAATCTGGTACAAACATCTGCTCTCCACTGCAGAGTATCACGCACATCAAGGACAAGGAGAAATGAAAGCTTTCTCCAAGTAGCGGAATCAGGGCTATTTATAAATTAGCATGCATCAGGAAAGGAGGCAGCTCTTTGCAGGGGGAGCTGTAAAGATCATCGCAATTGGTCTCCAGGTTCTCCTTACCATCCTTCTTTATAGCACAGTAGCACCAGCTCATCCTCCAGGCATCCTTGCATACAGTGAAAAACTCGTTAATAAAGAGATCGTTTACTAAAGGAGCGATATTCGAGCCCAGGGCTGGGTTCACTCCAGCTGCCTGCTTAGGATAGGAGGGCAAAGTCTGGCAGGTGAGGACCAAGGTCAGGACACAGCAGCTCTAGCAATTTCTTTCTCCCAGCGATGCCGGAGGCTCCTCTGTGACCTTGAGCACATTCTGCCTCTGCCTTTGTCTTTTCGTCGCTCAGATTGAGGCTTACTGAGGAGCTTTCATATGTTGCATTTGTAATTCGGTTTAAGAGCCTGCAGTGGAGGACGCTGTGTGAGCCCAGTGCTACTGGAATCCCTTTCTGCTAAGGTGAAATGGCAGTTTGACAGGTCCCAGAAAGAAAAAGCATTTGTATAATCAGATATGGAACACACAGGAAGATCTCAGGGTTGCCATGCTATTTCTTGCTCTCCAAATTCTTTGCCTTTGCCAAAGCCTTTCTCTGCAGAATTTAGTTCTTCTCTAGTTAATCACATCCTCAAACAGAAACGTCTTTTCCTATGCTTGATCACTTAATAAAACCCTTGAAAGCAAGCAACTCTGATCAGGGAAACTTCACTTAACCTGTCTCACCAATCCAGAACCTGCCTGTTTGGAACAAGATGAACATACGCACATACAGATGGATAATAAGACCCAGCTCCATCTAGCATGACATGGAAGAGCTGCGACACTTAACCCTAGAAACAACCAAAGCAACCATTAAGCTCGCCAAGTCTTTACTGTCTGAAAGGAAGAAATGTTCAAGCTGGCACTGCTACCCCTATAATGAGTGGTGAATTAAAATAAAATAGTTGCAAATGGAAGATACAGCTCCTTTTTATCTGCAGGAAGGGGGGTGAATTGAAGCATTATCATTATTATTAGCTTTATTCTCTAAGCAGCTCCAGTGGTTGCAGCACTACTGCCCGTCACATGTAAAGGCCTGCGAAGGCTGGTACAGTAGATAGTCACAAGCCACCAGAGCCACCTTTGCTTTAGGACAAAAGAACGTGCAATCTGTGACCAGATATTAGGGACTTGGTCAATGTAAAGAAAAGCTACTGGATGTGGAAGATGAGGGGTCCCAAGCTCCACAGAGGAAGCCGAGAGCTAACGCAAGCCCAGCTCGGCTGCTGCCAGGCACGCCGGGGAAGAACGGGAGCGTGGCTGCGGGGCGGGTCGGGGGGCGGCTGGACGTGCCTGCGGGAGCCGCCGCGGAGCCGCTGGGGCGGGCGAGGGGCTGCCGAGGCTGTCACCCTCTCCCCTTCAGAAGCGCTCACCAAACCCTCCCCAAAGCCAAGTGCCCAAACCACGGCGGCTCAGGGGTCGCCTCCCCCCGTCCCCGCTCT